>CM023944.1:1990755-2100094 GCA_013407115.1 Glycine latifolia | reverse complement strand
AAAGGTTTGGAAGAGTCAGCCACATTTCGAATTTACAAGCCTGATGATGTTCTTGTTTTCACCGATTAAAAAAAGGTTTGGAAGAGTCAGCCACATTTCGAATTTACAAGCCTGATGATGTTCTTGTTTTCACCGATTAATTGCTCTGCTTGAGAGCAAATGCAATTTGAGTATGCTAAATACCGTTTGCAATCTAGAGTTTTGGTTTTCCGTAACTTTGTAATGCTAGTATTAAATTGTAAAGCTCCGTCATAGAAGAAAAAGGTTCGTACAAGATGGATGTAGAAAATCATTTTGAAATGGAGTAGAAATATTTGGACGGCTAAGGTGGAGAAAATTTTGTCACACTTTTTAGTTTTCAATACTCATTGCATGCATGTGACCGACGTCTGCTCAACATTCATGAAAGATACTTGACTAAGGACTTGGAGTGTTGCTCTGTGGAGTGGAGGTCGAGCACCAAGGGTATGTTAGCAAACTTTTGGCATAATACTCTAGTAAGTTTTTTCTTCTGTTAGGAGCACCCAATTAGGGTATCATCACATTATCACCATCTCAGAAATAAACTTTATTGAAAGCTACTACAAAATTACTAAAATCCACATCAAATAAGAAAAAAAGGAGTAGGAAACTAAATGTACAGTTTGTTCTAGTAAGAAAATTGAAGGAAAGATAGAAATGAAGGCACACTAATATGCGTAGTAGAAGTAATTGTGGAATTTAATTTGTTTCCAAATTAATAATAGAGTAAATTGTAGAAGTAGAAAAACTTGATGCAAACATCAGGAACATATATCATAATTATAGAAAATGAGATTGAAGGACGAAAGAAAGAGAAGAATTTGTTCCAAGCAAGATGATGTGGTGATAAAACCTCATCCTTAGAGGCACTTTGCATCACTGAATTTCTCGTAGTTTGGTGTTAAAACCATAACCATTGAGGGGGTTTTGAGTTTGGGGCGAATATGGTTTTTCTTTTATCAAAATGAATTATTTTGCAAATCTAATTATTAAAGTGGGTGTTTAATTTATCTGTTATGAATGATTTTTGTCAAATAGGATGTAGATACATTATATTAGAGTAGGAGACGCAACCTCAATACAGTGTTGACTAAGCCGACTTTAAAAGAGAAAGTTATAATCATATTTTATGAGATGCAACAAATCCTTAGCCATTTTGTACATTTTTAGTCAATTATTTTTAAAATAAGTTTTTATGGTGTTTGATTTATTTTATATTTTCATTTTAAACTTATACGGTGTTATTAATAACAATAAAAATACAATTTTAATCTTATTTATTGGTTTCAGGATTTTATGAAATTTGATCATCATTTTTCTTGCAAAATTATAAAAATAAGGGACAATAATATGACATTATTTTCCATTAGTGAACATGATTGCACAAGCGCACACACAAATACATAAATTGAAAATGAAAACAACAAATAAGCCAAAAATTACTTAGAACTTGTTTCATTTAATATTTTTTTTCTCTAATAAATATAAAAATAACACTATTTTATTTAAAATTTTAGTATAAAAATTAAAAAATAGTAAAATCAACATTAAAAAATATGAATAATCAAACAAAACACCGATGTTTTTAGTTAAAATGGTGATAGTGATCTAATCACTAAACATGTATATTTAATGTTGGTTTTTCTTTTTTAGAGTTAGTTTGAGTGATACTAATTAAATACTTGTTTTATAGTGAGAGATGAACCCACATGTAAATAGTTTTGTAAAACTATCCATTTTAGTAAAAAAGTGATTTTATTTCTCTCCCTTCTCAAAGTGTGACCTCAAAGGTGTGGTGTAAGTGAGTTGGTTTAAGTTGAGTTTGACTAAATTTATAACCCAACCCAAATTTGAATGGTTGGTTTAGGTCGATTTTTTAAGAAAAAAATGAAACTCGACTCAAATTAACCTATTTGTAGGTGGTTTGGGTTCAGTTAACATATCAAAATATTTAATTTTGTTTGTTCTTTTTTAAAATGCAATAGATTTTTTATTTAAGAAAATTGTGATGCTGCCACATCCCACTCTACTTCACTAACTCTTATTCATCTATCCATCCATGAAATATGAGAAATTAAACATACCATATTCGAGATAAGGAATTTTGATAAGCATAATAAGGATGAATCTCAAACGTTTTTTTCTACCAAAATCAATAGAATATTACAAAGTCTATTCTTCCTAAGTAGATTCTAAATATTTTTAGAAGTCCATCTAAAGTGATTTTAATAAATAAAATCATTGTCGTTTTGATCTTGAAAGTTAAAGATGAATTGATACTTTCTTAACTCAGGTTAATGAGTCTATGTAATCAATAATGAATAATATTTTATTTATAATTTTTTATGCATATATATATATATTACATATAATAATAATAATAATTTAATATAAATTAACGAGTTAATGACTCACTGGATTCATATATTAAAATTTGTGTCCCAACTTAAAATTTAACAAATTTGATTGGTTTAGTTCGAATCTTATCAAAATATAAAAATTATCCAATTCAAATTATTTATATTAATTTGAATCAATCATATTCACAAATTTTACGCTGGACGAAGAAGAGCTTACAAAAGAAAAAATGTACACTTTGTAAATTATTACTTGCACTAATATCCTGAATTTGAGCTGAAATGACATTACTTTGAAGGACAAATTGATAATTGCACAATCAATTAATGCACCAAAAATCATTGAGATTGATGAAATCATTTTGACAATTGAAAATTATAGACCAAACTGTAAATTGTGTACTTAGGACTTGGGAATACATGGCACCCCATTCTTATCCAGAATGGTTGTTAGTTCCATCAAGAGCGAAAAAAGATTTCCATTTTCCCCCGTTGAGTTTTGAAGCAACGATGGAAACAAAATGGAAACAGTGCTTGTTGAAGAGAAGAGACGGGAGCGGGAGGTGAGGGTAGTTAGAGTTGGCAACACAACAGCACATGGAGGTCGTACTTTGCCCTTCCCAATCCCATGTTCCTTCAACATCCTCTCACGTTAGCTCCTACAAACATCTCATGCATGTACAGTAGTAGTAGTTCTATTTTGATTGAGTTGGGTACGCAGTTAGCGGCATGTTATCTTCATATTCCAAACAAAGTTGCACAAATAATTCCACAAATCAATTACAACCCTCTTTAACAAAAATGCAAACCAAAAAACTATTTTACAATTCCAAGTATGTGATTTGCATCTCCTTCGCAACTACAGCGAGCTCTATTTTTTATTTATTTTTTGAACTACAACGAGCTCTATAGCAGATGCACATAAACCTAGTGAGCTCTATATCCAGGCACTTCAAAATATTTTCTCGAGCTAAACATATAAAATATTATTAGTAAGTACTTTTTGTATTGCTACCAAAAAACAAAAAACTATGTATATAACATAGATAAAATATTTTTAAAATTTAGTTAAATAAATAAATAAATCCAAAATCTGAAAAGGTGTAGATTAAAAGTATTTAAAATTGTGAAAATATAAATAATTGATTCAACGCATATCATTCTTTAAAAGGGAATAAATTAAGAGATTCAACCATTTTTTGACAAAAAAAAACAGCTATTTTCCACCGTTTATCAAATAACTCTCTTAAATACACACAAAACAAAAACAAAACTCTCTTAAATTGTTTATCACTTAAAATTACGAACCTTAACTTTTCAGATAATTTTAACGTTTGCTAATATTTTGAATTAAAGCATATGACTTTATGATTTAGTATTTTCTTAATTTAGCCTCTAAAATAAAGTTTCTTACAAATGATTTCTTTTTAAAAACTGAGACAAGCTAAAAAAATGTTAAATTATTGTAAAAGTTAATTAATTTTTTAATTTAAACTAAAAAAAAGAAACAAGTGAAAAAAAATTAGAAAACAAAAACTATGAATTTATTTAGGATGTATTCGTTTGAAAAGAAATAGAATGAAAAAAAGATAAATGAATATTTAAATTATGTAATATCTACATTTTTTATTCTACTTTAATTCAAAACTTTGAACTTGACTTACTTTTTTTTTCATTTCTTTCCTTGGAGCATAAAGGCCAATAAAGTATAAACTATATTTATAGTACATATTGGGTTAAGGATAGTAAATACATTGTGTTTTTTAGATATTTTTAATTACTTTAAAATGTTTAAATAAATTTATATTTTGATATAACAAACGTTTATTTATTTTAAATGTTTTCCTAATCGAAACACCCTTTTTTAAACGAGATTAAGAAAAAAAAGATTTTCTGGTCCTCAATCACTGCATGATATTTTTCTCGCTTTCCTCATTTCTGTAATACTTACGCACTAAAATAACTTGCGAGATAAATTTTGACATATCAAACATTCAAAATAATAATTAAAAAAAACAAAAGAGTAATTTTCAAATTTAAACCATCAATTATCGAAGCAATATCCAGACAATCATTCGCCTGTCCAACTAATGTTTTTTCTTTTGTAATGAGGTGTGTCCAACTAACGTTACGTTTATGCCTTTTGTTGATTTGAAGTTTTACATTAAGAATTTAAAATAAACGATAAACAAAAAGAAAAGTAATGATATATAAATACATTTTTATAGTTTAAACATCACATCAATATCTTTATTTTAAATCTTATATATTTTTTAATTTTTTTACCTCTTTTATAAGTTTAGGATAGGTTAATGGGTATTCATACGATATTTTTCCAAAACAACCAACACAGAAGCAGGAAATTTTTTAAAAAAAAAGGAGAGACGATTTTTACTTACTTACTTAATTAATTAATTAATTAAGAGGAAGGAATAATTATTGGTTGAGGCTAAGAAGTATTAGAGGAAGAGGAGGAGGACCAAATAGTCATATGAAATTATAGATAGCTGGCAAAAGGTTGTCTCTTGGGTCAGTCACAGTCAGCCAAGTGTCTTAAAGCTTTTCTTTCTTTCTTTTGAATTTCATTTCAATTTAATTTCGATTTCATTTCCCCCTTTCTCTGCACTCTGCAACTCCCTCCAAGTTAGTTAGAGCCTTAGAGGCATTGTTGTTTGGTTGGATAGATCTCTGATCTGAAGATGAGTGCGTCGAGGTTCATTAAGTGCGTCACCGTCGGCGACGGCGCTGTCGGCAAAACCTGCCTGTTGATTTCCTACACCAGCAACACTTTTCCCACGGTTTCTTTCTTTCTTCCTTTCTTTCTTTGCCCTTTCTCTTCTCAATACATATATGCGTTTCAATTGTAAAACTCCAACAATTTGGACTTTCCAACTGATGTTTCACTTGGTCTGGAACTTTCCAAATTTGAAGATTCACTATATTATGATTCTTATTGTATTTTGAAGCATCCTTTATGAACCAAGTGCTTCAAAGTCATTTAACACTGTTTATCACTTAGGGCTTATCTTTTATGTTTTGAATAATTGAGTTTGAGAAATTGATTCTGAGCACTTGAGCAAAGCAGGGATGCGTTGCTACTGCTTTATTTTCTTTTTTTGTCAGCTTTCCTATTGATTTTGGTTTTGTTCTTTAACGAATTATGGCTTTGTGGTTTGTTTCTTTCTCCCTTTTTTCATTTATGTTTTTCATCATTGATAACAGGACTACGTGCCCACGGTTTTTGACAATTTCAGTGCTAATGTTGTGGTGGATGGAAGCACCGTAAACTTGGGATTGTGGGATACTGCTGGTAATGATGACAACCAATTCACTTATATATAATTGGGTATTGTTTTTGACAAATTGTTTGTTTCTGGTGGTTTAACTTCTTGTTTGATTAACAGGTCAGGAAGATTATAATAGGCTTAGACCCTTGAGCTATCGAGGAGCTGATGTATTTATACTTGCCTTTTCTCTCATAAGCAAGGCTAGCTATGAAAATATTGCAAAGAAGGTTTATTTCTTTCCTTCAATTAGGATGGTTATATTTTAAATCAATTTCTGCACTCAGTTTGATATAACTGATTAAGTTATTGTTCTTTTGGTTTCTTCTTTCAGTGGATCCCTGAACTAAGGCATTATGCCCCTGGTGTCCCAATAATTCTCGTTGGAACAAAGTTAGGTAAGCCTTTACCCCTTTCCATCATTGAATGGAATGGAGCCAATCTAGATGATCCTGTTAGAGCTTCCTGCTTGGCTTTGGTTATTGAAATGGTTTTCTTGACTTCATAGTTTAGTTGTTCACAATTCACATCAGTCTATTGTCTCATCCTATCAAAATTATTCTATTCTTGACATTTGTTTCTCTTTGAGGTCATATGCTTCTTAACTTCTTTTGTGCATGCACCAACCTAGAGTGTATGAAATGGTTCAAACGGTTTCTTAGAGACATTGCTGTTATCATTTTCATAAATAGTTATTCTTTCTTTGTGCTAAAGCATTATCAATGCCCTGGTGTATAATGCTCACAGAAGTTTGTTTAAAATCTCTACCAAGAATAAGATGTTATCAGTCCTCAATGCTTATCGCAGAAATAAAGAGAAAATTATTCAGTTTAGCATCAATGTTGTGCAGTTGAGGAAATTCTAGTTTGATTTGTTTTTAATGAGAAGAAAATCTATGGAGGACATAGTTCACAAGACTTGTATCTTTATTGTGTTCGGATGGTGCATGGCAAAAGTAGCAATTTCTTTTTCTAACCATTATATTAGTTCATGATCAAACTTATTTCTGTGGTGAATAATGCTCAAAAACAGATTTCAGCCAATTGTAAACGCTTAATTTGATCTGCAGATCTTCGGGAAGATAAGCAATTTTTTATGGACCACCCTGGTGCTGTACCAATTACTACAGCACAGGTATGAAATACCATACATTTTCTTAGCCCCACCCATTTCTTTTGCTGAAGGGGGGAGGTGTGAGTTCTTAATTCAGAAATTACATAGATCTACACATTGATATATGTTTTCACTTTGGTTGAAGGGAGAAGAATTAAGAAAACTGATTGGTGCTCCTGCCTACATCGAGTGTAGTTCAAAAACACAGCAGGTGCAATTCTCTCACTCAACACTTATGCAGTGATTTTTTGTGCTGTTGTTTATATCACAAGTTTTCATGTGCCCCTGTTAATAACAGAATGTGAAAGCCGTCTTTGACGCTGCCATCAAAGTGGTTCTTCAACCACCAAAGCAAAAGAAAAAGAAAAGAAAGGCACAAAAGGCTTGCTCAATATTGTGATTAAGAATCAGAAGGCTTGCTCAACATTATGATTTAAGAACCAGAGATTAATAGGAGGTATTGACTGTCTGGCCAACCTTTAATGCTGCCTCTCCATTGTTTTTTCTTGTTTTGGTCCCTATCCTCTGTAACGAGAGCAGGAAGCTGTGTATAGTTTGGACTGACATTTTAGGCCTTATGACCAATCACATGATTACTGCCTTGTCTCATTTCGTACTCTAATTAAAACTAGCTCAATTACATAGCTCATTACCGACCTATTTCCTTCAACTATTACTATATGTTAGTAACCCACGAAAAAACTGCTTGCTTGTGAATGCGGTCATATTCATATGGCCTTTGTGATGTCTTCTATGAATTTCTTTAATGGTTTTGGCCAGTTGTTGCACATTTTAAACTTTTCACACTTAAGGGGATGTTATTGAAGGATAAAATTCCATTTGGATCATGGGATGTTCCATTTAAATATTTACATAGCTGTATGTGTTCTTGTATCTGTGGATCCAGATCTCCTGCAGTTACATTTTTTAACTGCGCAGATCTAAGCTTTAAAATTTCTTGATTTTGTATTCAAATAAAGGATGAAGACGAGTCAATTTAATTTGTATTGTAATAAAATTTCTCGATTGTAGAGTGTAGAGGACTCAGTTTCAAACTAAAGCTAATATGAAGTTGAACTTATTTTCTTAGCTCAAAGACTCAACTTAAAATCATGAGTTACTTGGACTTCGATGAATTTTATCTTAAACCACTTAGTTAAAAATAATTTATTTCTCCCAAAAATTAAATGTACGTATAACTACATAATAATACAAAAAAGTTTAATATTTTTCTTTAAGTCTGTGTGTGTCTATCTATACTCTATATATATCAAACTGATTTGGGAGTATGTATTAAGCATATGAAAATATGAACCTTGTTTTTATAATTGAGTTAAAATCATCATATTATTAGAACGTTGACGGATCGAGTTGCGAACACATTCATGAGTTACTTGAACTTTGATCCTGCCTTGTGCAATATAAAAAATGTTTAGGTATAACTAATTTATTTCTTATAGTATACACCTTGTTCCAGTACGCCAGACTTGTTGCAGCTACATACATTTTTTAATTCCTAGAAAATAACTCTCAAACGTGTGAATTAATTATCGTACCAGATGTCTCTAGAGTTCGAGTCCTGGTTAAGTTCTTGTTAGTTTTGGTTGTTAATTTTCGTTTTTCCAGATTTAGTCCTTGATGCTATTGTTTTAGAACCAATAAAATTATAAGTTTTTATACGGTTCTTATATTGAAAATATCGAGTCTGTTTTTTTTAGTATTTGTTAACCATGTCTTCACTCTTTAGGAACAAAAATTAAACTGAAGAAAAAAAAACTTAACAGACAAAAATCTAATAAGAATTTTTCTGAGACTAAAAAAAAAAGGTGTATTATTGAGGCATTTGTTTCACATATTTAATTATATTTCTGAACATAATATTCTTGGAAATGTTATTATGGGAATGTTATTATCGTTAAAGATGTTTGGTATATACTTCTAATTTATGAGAATGATTTAAGATTTAATTTAATTTTAAAAATATCAGTTAAATGAATAAATGAGGTTGAATAAGAAAATGAGATTATTGTAAACACACTCATGAGAATGTAAAATTTCACCCCTTTACATGGAAATATGAAAAATGCAGAAACATGTACAATATAAATTTTTGAGAATGAGTTATGACTAAGAATATTTTTTAATTACTTTCTAATATGGGAAAACATATTCCTATCTCCACATTAATATCTCCACATTAATGAGAATCTAATAATATTTCGTCAAACTGGTAGAATTTAAAAAGTTAATCTACTCCTAATATTATACTTTTATTAAATCATGTCTTATTCTAACATCTTCAAAATTTATATAAATAATATTATAAGTGTGATTAAAAACATAAACATTTAATTAAAAATTTTCATGTATCATTTAATTTGTACATTTTTATTAAAATTATTATCTTATAACAATGAATTAAATAAATATAATTTCACTATAATAATTTAAATGTTAACATGATTTCAAGTAAGTTGTTCATTCCCGTAGGTTAAAGCGTAAATGTTCTTACTTAATTTCATAAAAAAGTTCACGCGAGAATTTTATTATATATAATAATGTTCATTCTCTAAAATTTCAATCTCTAAAATTTCAATATAATAATGTTCATTCAAACATACTCTATCTTTAAATGAGCTTTATTTAAAAATTTAAAAATAAAAGAAAAAATGCTATCAAAATGCATTTGTTGGTCCATCTAATATTTTCCTTTTTCTATAATGAGGCGCTAACGTTATGGTTTGTGCCTTTTGTTGATTGAAAATAATAGTATTTTGTATGTTAAAATGCTTACAATATTTCTATATTTTACTTATTTAGAAACAAAGTATAAAAATTGTATGCTGAAATGTTTGGATGTATTTTTAATATATTTGTTTAAATAGTTTTTTTTTCTTGTTAAAAAGAAATAATTGTTTTAAGAAGTGTATCCTCTTCGTCATTGGACCAAGCAACCATCTCGAGCCATGTTTCTGAATCCGACTAAGCATGCCCGTGCACATCTCTTGATTGGAAATATATCTAGGTATTTAAACTACTCTATCAACTATATTTCCCGAAAATTAAAGGATAAGATCAAATCGTAATTTTCAATTTATAGAAAAAATTGAATAAGTTGTTATTGCATTGGTCGGTAGCGGACGGACCAAGTAGTAATAATTTGTGGAGCATATATTAATTTAATAATAATTATCACATGAATTTGAAATGGCTGGCAAATGGTCCTCTGTGTGACTGTGTTGTGGGTCAGTCACAGTAAACCAAGCCCGTGTTTCTAACCTTTTTCTTTAGCATTCCTCTTTCTTTCTTTCTTTTGAATTTGATTCGGCAAAGTTGATTTCAATTCAATTTGATTTCCCCCTTTTTCTTTCTCCACGTTTGATTAGGATTCATGCTACACTGAACTTGGTTTTGGTGTTCCAAGTTAGTTAGAGGCATTGTTGCTTGCATAGATCTCTGATCTGAAAATGAGTGCGTCGAGGTTCATTAAGTGCGTCACCGTCGGCGACGGTGCTGTCGGCAAAACCTGCTTGTTGATTTCCTACACCAGCAACACTTTTCCCACGGTTTCTTTCTTTGCCCTTTCTCTTCTCAATTATAACTAATTCTAGTTCAAAATAGATATATATGCGTTGGAATTGTAAGCACTGTTATCAAACTCCGTTAATTTGGAGTTTTCCAGTGGTGTTTCCCCTTCCCCTTCCATTTTTTTTTCAACCTCCTCGTATCTATCATTCATCTACCACTGCCTGACCCCAATTAATTTACTTTAACGGTGATGGTAATATTGATGTTGACTATATTATCATCGTTATTCTTATTATTCCTGTAGTTTGAAATGAATATAATGTCCGTACACCTTAATGGAACAAGTGCTTTAACATTATTAGCATTATTTGTTGCAACTTAAAATATCATTTAACCTTGATGGTATTGTTTTCTTTAACGTTTATTTCTTCTGCTGAGTCTGAGAAATTGCTTGTAATTTGATTAGGAGCAGAGCAGTTATTACCTTATTCGTGCTTAGAAGGATTTACAAATTCTAGAGTCTAAATTTGTTCTTATAAAATTTTGATTAATGAATAGTGGTTGTCTAATACTGTTAGGGACTAACCCTGTTTGCATAAACCTCTCCATAAACACTTGTCAAAGAGGAAAATAAGAAGATAAAATGAATTTGGTTTTCCCCATGCTTCTTCTCCGGGAAAAGAAGTTCATGACCCGTAGGCCTTCTACCTTCACGCGGCATTGCTCCGTCAAAGTTAATATCAACTTAAGTAATTTAACTTTCGAAGTTCTCGCATCTAACTTCTCCAAAAGCTGAGGTGATAACTGATAAGTCAATTTTAGCTTATAGGCTGCAGGGATGTAGTGATTTTACTTTATTCCTTTTGTCACATTTCCAACAGATTGTTTGTTCTTTGACAAATTATAGGCTTCACGGTTTCACCCTTCTCCGTTTATGTTTGTGTGTCAATAATAGGACTATGTGCCCACCGTTTTTGACAATTTCAGTGCTAATGTGGTAGTGGATGGAAGCACCGTAAACCTAGGATTGTGGGATACAGCTGGTAACATGGCAAAACAATTCAATTATATAGTTTTGAGTACCATTTTCTGCATATTGTTTGTTTCTGGTGGTTTAACGTATTGTTTGATTAACAGGTCAGGAGGATTATAATCGATTAAGACCCTTGAGCTATCGAGGAGCTGATGTCTTCATACTTGCCTTTTCTCTCATAAGCAAGGCTAGCTATGAAAATATTGCAAAGAAGGTTTATTTCTTCAGTTCAAGGATTCAATTAGGATGGTAATTATTTAAATCGATTTCTTCACTCAGTATATATAACTGATGAAATTATTACTCTTTTGATTTCTTCTTTCAGTGGATCCCTGAACTAAGGCATTATGCCCCTGGTGTTCCAATAATTCTCGTTGGAACAAAGTTAGGTAGGTATTTACCCGCACCCTTCATTGAATTGTTTGGCATATGCTATTGACTAACCCATATGACCACGTTATAGCTTTGTGCTTACCTTTGGTTATTTAAATGCCCTGCGTTTTCTTTTCTTAGCTTCAAAGCACACATCGGTTTATTACTTAATCATATCAAGTATATTCTGATTTGTGGCAATTTTAGGACCTTTTCTTAATTTCTTTATTCACACACCAACCTAGAGAGTTTGAAATTATTTTACCAGTGTCTTGGGAGTTAATGATCTCACTCTTTGGTTATGCTTGAATGCTTAAGTAGTTATAATGCCCTGGTGTATACTACTCACATTATTCGGATTAAAATCTCGCTTAAAATAACTTTTTCTCAAAGCTTATGCAGAAATGAGGAAAAAATAAATTGGATTAGCACAAGTGTAGCAGATTTGTGGGAATTCTAATTTGTTCTGTGAGAAGAAAATATATGCAGGACAGAGTTCGTAAAACTCATGTCTAGGAGTGTGTTTGTTTCAAGTCATGCAAATTTATTCTGGGGAATGTGAGTTGGGAATAAATCACTCCCATGTTTGGTACAAGTTATAAAAAATTATTCCCGAGCCTAATCTATTCCCAGGAATATATGTTATACATGATTTCCCCTCTTTCTATTCCCATGTAGAAGGGTGGGAATACTATGTTCCCATGGGAATGGAAGTTATTTCAAAAAATAACTTCTCACTTTCACTTTATTCTATTTTTTTTTAATTGAAATAAATTTTAAAATATTCCAAGGAATGTTAAGTGGTTACCAAACATGTTGATGGGAATAATATTCCCAGTATATTCCCAGGAATATCAAAAGAACAATTTAGTCCATGAAACAAAAGCTCCCTAGGTTGTTTCTTGTTGGTACATGACAAAAGTAGCAATTTATTTTTCTTACTAGGTTATTGATAAGCACCCAAGCACTTGGCAAACCCTTCCTTAAAAGTTAGCTGTTGGTGTGTGTGTGGGGGGGAACCAAACACTACTCCATGGAGCATTCCATACTACCCGATATGGGACTTAGGTATCCCGTATACCCAAATCCCTATCAGGTATTAATTCGCAAATAAATTCCTGTATGTGGTGAATGCTGCTTGTAACAGTTTCTGGCCAATTCATATCCAAAGTTGGGATGGTTTGACAACTCTAAATGCATGATTTGTCTGCAGATCTTCGGGATGATAAGCAATTTCTTATGGACCACCCTGGTGCAGTGCCAATTACTACAGCACAGGTACAAAATACCATAAATTTTCTTATCCCCACCCCTTTCTGTTGGTAGAGGGGGAGATGTATGATTTCTTGACTCATAAATACATTGATCCCACCTTGATATTTGTTTTACTATGGTTGAAGGGAGAAGAATTGAGAAAGCTGATTGGTGCTCCGGCCTACGTTGAGTGTAGTTCCAAAACGCAACAGGTGTACTTTCTTATCTTTTGCTTAAAATTTATGGAGCAATTTTTTTCATCTTTTATAACACAGATTGTCATGCGCTCTTGGGATGGCAGAACGTGAAAGCTGTCTTTGACGCTGCAATCAAAGTGGTTCTCCAACCACCAAAGCAAAAGAAAAAGAAGAGAAAAGCACAGAAAGCTTGCTCCATATTATGATTGAGAATCAGAAATTAATAGTAGGCAGTGACTGTCTGACCAATCTTCATTGCTGCCTCTCCATCAATTTGTATTATTTTGTTCCTTGTCCTCCCTCTGTAGTTTGCAGGAAGCTGTGTACAGTTTGAACTAGCATTGTAGGATCATGCCTCATTTCATACTTTGTAACTACAATGAACTTAATTATAAAACTGTCGATTTCCTTATTATCTTTATTATACGTAGTGGCCTACGAGAAAATACTGCTTGCTTATGTTCGCGGGGTCATTTTATGGACTTTACTTGTGATGTCGTGTATGAAATCTATTTATGGTTTTGGCCAATTTAAGTCGCTTAATTAGTGCTCGGATTTTTGCTGCCTCGGCATGCTAGTTGTATAGAAGTTTTCCTAATATCAGTTAGTAGTACACTACAGACCATGAATTGGAATGCATTGCCATTTGATAAAATATGATGAATGATAATGGAATTAAGCGCATTAAAAACCTTTTGATCATCGAACTGGTTGAGCAATAGCTGTATTGAACGCGGAACTGCATGGGAAATGTTGTAATAATCCTCACATTGTTTGCTATGTTAACCATTGTAAATTGTGTAAACTATTCTGTCACTAGGAATTAGGGTAGTTTTTGTTGGGTATGGTTCATATTGAATTTGTGTTTTATTATTTGTAGTTTGAGCTTAGATCTATGATTAACTACGGTATTTAAAGTTTCTAAGTCTATATATTTTCTTATAATCTAAGTGTAATAGTACGAGTGTGTGAAAAAATATAGTGAATAATCCACATTGGATGAACTAGAATAAACTTTGTGTGTTGTTTTCTTCTTCCCTTTCTCTTTTTCTCCTATTTTGATTGTTGTGTAATTGTTCAATATTCAACAGTTTTGTTAGTAATCATAAATAAGCTTTATCATAGGAGAGGAAGTAATTGGCGCTTCTATAATAATAATAATTGGCGCTTATTCATTTTAATGACTTTTTTCTACTTATGTTGTATTAAATAAAACTAACTGAAATATTAGTTGAAAATTAGAAGATACAAAACTAATTTGTTAAATTATAAGAGTTTGGTAAAATTAATTGTTAAAGTAATTGAAAAATGTAAAATAATGTAAAAATAATAATGTCATGATTATTTTAAAAAGGTAATGAGGAAATTAAATAAATGTAGTAATGATAAAAATGAAGAAAAATATAAAAAAACTATAAGTTAGAAGTTAGCGTCTAGAAAAATGTTAGAAGTTACTAAAAAAATTTGTTTACATAACAACCAAACAAGCTTTTCAGTTAATAAAAAAAACTAAAAACAAACTGAAATATCTTATCAAACATAATCTTAATCTTCTTATTCATTTACATGTTTTAATTATTTTATATGCACATGATATGTAAGTTATTGAGTTAAAATTATTTTTGTATTTAGTTCATATTAATCATTTAATTTTGATATACTATCAGTTAATGATTTTTATATTACTAATCAATAAAAATTATTATATATATGAACAAGTTACAAAAAAAAATTATAATGTTATTTTTTTCATCATGATATTGGTGTGTAGTATCTACTAATTTTGTTTATGACTAATCTTCATACGAGAACTTAATTGACTATCTTTTGATGGATCTTTCCTTTTAATTACATATTTTCTATTTACTATATTTAAAAATTTTGCTTAAGGATACTGAATTTAAAATGACTAATATCAATGAGTTGTTGGAATATATTAAAAGAATAATAGAAAAATAAATGTATTCAACACAATTTTGACATATATTTTGAATATATTTTGTTATTAGTTAAAATTGGTTAGAATTTAGAAATTATAAAACTTTGTGATACTCATTTCATATTTAATGAACACCAATCATTATTTTATAATTTTTTAAATAAATTTTAACTAATACAACAGAATTCTGTATTAAAAATATTTTTGGCACTTATTTAAAGGATAAAATAAGGAGAGAAAATATTCTGAAAAAGAACCTTCATTTATTTATTGTTGTTGAAAAAGAAGCAAAACCCTAAAGGCCTAAACCCTGAAGTTATTATATCCTGGTGTGGTTGTCAAAGGGTTGTGTGACGGTGAATTGGTTACAAGAGGATGAGAGGGGTGAAGAGAGCAATATTTGTAGGCAGAGCCCTAAGAAGCAATTCCAACACCGCCGTGTCCGGTGCTGGTGCCACCCTTCATCGAGATCGAGTGGCTCTCCATGGCTGCTTAACCCCATATAATCCAAATCCAAATCCAAATCCTTCTGTTTCTGTTACTGGGTTTAGATACCTTTCTGCTTCTGCCGCTGCCACGTCTCTGGCCCAAGACGCGGCCTTCAAACCCAAAGAACTTGTCCTCTTTCAGTACCAGGCCTGTCCATTCTGCAACAAGGTTGCAGGTGAATAATTTCCCTCTTTTTTTCTATTCCTACATTTTTTTTATGATTATGTGTTTCAATTTTTATCTTCAACAAAGATTGAATCTCCTAATTTCTTGCAGCGTTTCTGGACTATTATGATATTCCATTCAAAGTGGTTGAGGTGAATCCCATGAACAAGAAGGAGATCAAATGGTCCGACTACAAGAAGGTGCCTATCCTCACCGTTGATGGTGAACAAATCGTTGACTCTTCAGGTTCTCATTATTCTTTCCATTTCTGCGGTGCTCTATACAATATTTTGAATTCTTAATCGTGTTCTTAGCAAAAACAAACGCTGTTTTTGACAGACATAATTGATAAGTTGATCAAAAGGATACGTCCAGATTATGACCTAAATGCTGAAGAAGAGAAGAAGTGGCGACAGTATGTTGCTTATTATTTTTCTCTGATTATTTCTTTTCTGGATAACTACTTGGTTGCATACAGTTATCTCTCTTCTTTAGTAACACATAGAAACACCTCTGATGTCATTATTAGGAGTTTGTGTAGCTATAACCAACTGCTTCGATGTATGAACATTATGCTGTGACATGTTGTATAGGTGGGTAGATAATCACTTGGTGCATGTCTTGTCACCGAATATATATCGAAATGTTCCTGAAGCTCTTGAATCATTTGATTACATCACCACCCAAGGTACGGTTTTCACTCAGTTTCTCTCTTGTAAACTGTCTCATTTTATTTTCTTACTTCCAAAAAAACAAAAAGATCATTTAATATTTAACGTATAAGCAAAAAAGTATACTGTTTTCTTTATTGTAGGTTGCAACTAATAGATGAATTATAGGCTGGTTGTGTGTTTCTGGCTGACCTTGTACAATTTTGTAACTCTTTGAAGCATATTTCGTTTTCTCCTATGCAGTCTGATCCAGAGAAAAGTTACACAAAAATTTGGTCATTTGACCAATCCAATTGTTCCCCACAATGCCCACTACAGTTATCCTCTCGAGCTTGAAATCAGTGTTTTCCTCTGTCATTTTCTTAATGTGGAGAAATTTCTGTTATTTTCAGTTACTTCATGCAAAGTTGATTATTCTGTAGTGACCCTAGAATATGCACGGATGGATACTAACCTGTCCCTGTTGATGCATAACGCGAAACAGACCTCTTGATTCATCAAACTGTTTTGCTTCAAATTTAAGTAAGCCTTATACAATTATACCACCACATCTTGAAATTGAAGGCATTCCAAAGGAGGAAGATAGAGGAGGCCTTAATTCAACTGTTAAAATCTACATTAGTTGTATGTCTTTTGTTAGGCAATAATTAATTTTAATCATTCCCTTTCACTGTTTGTTACCTCCCTTGTCTATCCTTTTTAACCTTTTTGGCTTTTTATCCTGAAGTCTAGCATGTTATAGTGTGTAAACAATTTTAGCTGTTTCCCTCTACATGCAGGAAATTTCAGTTTTTCTGAGAGGCTAGTGGCAAAGTATGGTGGGGCTGCAGCTATGTATTTTGTGTCAAAGAAATTGAAGAAGAAACACAACATCACTGATGAGCGTGCAGCACTGTATGGAGCTGCCGAACAATGGGTTGATGCTTTGAAGGGCCGGAAATTTCTTGGTAGGTTCAACTAACATAATTCACATATGATCAAAAAAAGGTTGGGTATGTATGTTACCATGAGGACTTACAAGTGCTTATATTCTTGATTTTGGCAGGTGGGTTGGATCCTAATTTAGCAGATCTTGCAGTGTTTGGTGTTCTTAGACCCATCCGCCATCTCAAGACAGGTAGAGATATGCTAGAGCACACCCGGATTGGGAAATGGTTTTCTGAGATGGATCGTGCAGTAGGACAGTCTTCTAGGGTGAGTGAGCATAGCTAGAAAAACTATAGTTAGTTTCAACATATGAATTGGTTAGGCAATGCTATATGGGTGAAAGAAATGACTTTTATTCTACTAAGTTTGGTGAGTCTTAGTAAGCTTTAAATGCTTTGCACTTGTAATTTGTCTTGTGGCTATAGTGGTGATTTGTGATCACATACTGTTCTGGTAAATCCGGGTATATATTCAATAAAAGAGCACAAAAATCTCTTCTTTTCAAATTGTTTCATTATGCAATTATTGGACAGCAAAAATTGACATTTTCTGTAAGACTAGCTTAGGGAGTAAGGGTCTTGCTGATTCATATATGAAATCTGGAATGATAATTCACAGTCGAGTTTTCTTTTGGTGGGGAAACAGATACAGAAGGATCAAGGATGCCTCTTGAAAAACTAGCACATATAAGATATAACGTGTGACATTCGATCAGTATAGGATACAACTATCCTTTGGATAAGCTTGTCTTGGAGCAGTTGTATCTGTATGGCCTAGAAAAAAATGTTTCAATAGGAACTAGTATGTGATTTCGTGAATTTCACGGGTAATTATGAGTTTTTCTATATTTGTATTTATGATATTCCTTTGCCAAAAAAAAAAAGGAAACATCATAACTTACAAATCTATAGTAGACTAACATTGAAAAGGAAAGTGCTAATACCGTTGTTTAAAAATATCCTTAATTTATTTCTCTGATTTTTATATTTATGAATATTTAAACATAATCATTATTATCATTTACTTATCAACAAATCCGGTGAATATTTTACATTAATGTCATGGGCATCAGAAAGTACATATAGATATGTTAATTGGTGAATTGGTGAAACTAATCATGACCGAAAAATTTATCTTAATTAAAAAGGTTGACACAATTAAGGATTAAATTAAAACTATAAATTTTTTGAAATAAATAAGTTAAATGTCTTTATTTTAATAGATAGGCCAAAATTATGATTGAGCAAAATAAGATTAAAATTATATTGAAGTCCACTCTTAATTCTCTCTTCACCCAAAAAATATATATTGAAATTAATAGTGATTTTAGATTTTAGAGGAATTAAAGGCAAGATAAATATTTACGTGACCAAAACTAAAATTTGCTCTTTTATAGGAAGAAAAATCAGTAATTTTAAATCTTATAAAGATAAAAATAAAGAATTCTTTGTATAGGGACCAAAATCAAAACATGTTTGATTTACTGAGACTAAAAAATATTTAAGCTAATATTATTTCATATTTTTTTTATTGTTTTACTCTATTTATTCATGATGATTAGATTATCTATACTTATTTATTTGATAGGTTAAATTAAGAGACATTTGTTAATAGGTGTATTTCGCATACTACTCTTCTAAATATGATTGAAAAATATATTTTTTAAGCATTTCAAATTATTTATCT
The DNA here is from genome assembly GCA_013407115.1 of Glycine latifolia. Classification (NCBI taxonomy): domain Eukaryota; kingdom Viridiplantae; phylum Streptophyta; class Magnoliopsida; order Fabales; family Fabaceae; genus Glycine; species Glycine latifolia. The sequence continues at coordinate 2,081,058 of CM023944.1, read as the reverse complement.
TTTATTTATATTTATATACTTATCTTTTTAATTGTTTTTTTATTTATTTTAACTTACCCTCCTTTATTTCTACCTTTAAATTAAATTCCAATGATTTTTTTAAAGAATGGTCATTATTTAAAAATATCTTTATAAATAACTTAATTTGCTAATTATAAATTTCAAAATATAATTATAATATAAGGTCATTTTTAACTATTAACTATTTTAATAAATTATTGAAATTTAATTAAGAAATAGAGATAAAGGACAGTACATTAAAATAAATAGATAATTGAAAAATCAAATATATAAATTAAGATAAAAAGGTAATTTGAAATAAGTGAGAGAATTTTTTAGTAAAAATAATGTGTGAAATATATTAGTATTTCACAAATAAAAGAGAGAATACATTAGTGTAAAAATAATGTGTAAAGCCTAATCATAGATATAATAAAGAAGATTAAAATCTTACCTTTTAAGTTATATAATTTTTTGTACGATAAGTTATATATTTTAATCTATAACATTGAAATATTAAATGCAAAAATTAAATTAATTTTTTAATGCCTAGAACCTAATCATAAATAAAGATAAAAAAAGATATCGAGCAAATAGCAACTGAAGTAATCAAATTCAACTCAGTATCCAACCCCGTGGAGCCGATAAAAAGCATGTTCTGTTGCAAATTGCAATTACCGTATTTGTTTCTCTTTTGCCTGCAGTCTCAGCAACGACATTGCGCAGCACCCAAGTTACTTCTAGAACCTCTGTGTTCCGCGAATTACACCCCCAAACCAATTGCACATATTCTTCTCCCTTTCCCCAATCCATCTTTCTGAGAGAAAGAGTCTTCATCATCAATCATCACCCCCTTCCTTCCATTCCACGACACACTTCTCAAGAACCCTAATCCCAATCAGCCATGCAGCAAGGAGACTACACCTCCGCTCCACCTCCATATTATCAATTCCCTCATCTCCAAAACCCCAATCCCAATCCCAATCCCGATCCCCACCCAAACAACCCCTACGCTTCTGCACCTCCCTTCACCCCAAATTACGCTCCCTCCGATTACACCCCTTACCCTTCTTCCTACCCTCAAAATCCCGATCCTATTCCACCCACTGCTCCTTCCTTCCCTCCCTCTTCCTCCAACCCTAATTTATCCCCTCCTTTCAATCCTCCCTTCGATTCTAACCCTCCCTACCAACAACCGCATCCACAACCACCCTATTTCCCACCCTATGATCACCATCAAACGCCTCCCAATTATCCCAACACCAATTCCACTCCCTCTGTATACAACTCTGCTCCCTACAGCTACACCGGAGTCTCCTCCGTTCCTCCGATTCCGACCTACGAACCTGCATACGACGCTCCGGTGAGGCCCGATCATGGCGGAGGCTACTTTGATGACAGGTACGGAGCCGGATTTACTCGGAGCCATTCAGATTTGGGATCGGATTTTTACGGGAAGAGCGTTGGGGGTGCTTCGAGATATGACGGTGTCGCTGATGATGGATACGGAGATGGGGTGTATGCTTATGAAGGGGGCAAGGTGGAACCCTATGGGGCGCGTGGCACGGCGCCAAAATCGTCGACTTGGGCGGCGTTTGATGATTACGGGAGGTCCATCAGTTTCCCCTCGCAGAAGGAATCTTCTGTGGGGGGTAAGATTGTGAAAGCGGTTCCCAAGGCTGATACACAAGAAGACGTCAAAGGCTGGGGCGTGCAAAAGTTTCGTGTCAAGCTGTTGGCAGAAAGTGGGGGTCAGAGCACCATGGATGTTCTCTGTCAGGTATGAAGAGGATTGCATTTAGAACCAATTGTTATGTTTGTGTGTTTTATAATGAAGAGGATTGCATTCAGCTGTTGCCCGAAAGCTGGTCTAGGCTTCAATGTTAGCGCTTGTTCATCGGATTGAATCCAATGAATGAGAGACAAGGATTCACGGTCAACGTGCATTGAAAACTGTAATAGACTCAAACGGAGCATTTGGAAATTCATTGAGAAGTAAAAAATTATGTCTAGGATGTGGAAGCTTTAGCTACTAGCTTCTTGGTATACGTGAAGAATCTCATCTGGGATGTGGAACCAAACCTGCTAAAAAATTGAAAAAATGACATTTGGGATGTGGAACCAAACACGTTAGCTAAATTGTTTCCTTTGTGCTGTTATTGAAATAATTATAGTTAAGCCAGGAACTAGGGGAGTGCATAACATATTTGCACAAATTTCTTAATTACAAGAAAGCTTCAATTTTTTGAAATTTAGCTTTAGTTAATAAAAATGAGAAAAAGGACTATGCACTGAGATTTCAAAATAATTTTACGTAGTCATCCAATCATAAACCATCCTATATGGTAAATTTGTTGACATTTACAATAAGTGCCTTAAAATTCATACAAATGGTGATTTATGATTGAATGACAGTGTAAAACTATTTTACACTATTAATGCATAATCATTAAACTCATAAAAAATACTACAATTTATCTAATTCTTATGGTGTTTTCGTTTATATTTTGTATGGAAGTTCAAAAAAAATAATTGCAAAATGTAGTTAATGAGTTAAGACTTTTGAGTATCCAAAGTATCTATATCGTATTTTTAGATGGTTATGTGTTTGAAGTGGGTACGGCAATTATTTTGACATGTCCATGGTTCCTAGCTGTGCGGATATTGGATACCAATTGCATGGCTAGGGGTGCTTCTTTTGTATAAGTAGGTTAAAGAAGGATCTGGTTTATGACTTTGATCCAAAGTAGTAGTAATTTCAGTCCAGACGGGTTTGCTAATATATATTCACTTACTCAGACATGCATGTTAGTGTAAAGAAACCAACAAATCTTTGTCATACTTATTGTTCATATACTGCTCTTTTTTTACTAACTGTTGCTGCAAATTTTATTAGAAACTTGGGCTTTCATAGAAAATTCCTGATCTTATTTTTGCTTTAAAAATATGCTGCTCACATTATCTTATTGCTGCCAATCTGAACTCTGTTAGCCTTTGTCTGCTCAGATTGGTTTGGATGGAATTCGCATGCTGGATCCAAATACCAGCCGGACATTGAGAATTTATCCTCTTGAGAACATAACAAGATGTGATGTGAGCTTCTTGATTTCCTTCAGAAAACTTCATTACATCCATCAAATTAATTTTCCTAGTCTCAATGTAATGTTTTGCTAATTGAATTATGCAGAGAATCGATTCATCTACCTTTGCATTTTGGTCAAAGAGCCCTGTTGACATTGAGCCAAGACGGATCAGATTGCAATCTAATAGTTACACTACTAACACACTTTTGGATATAGTGACTGCTGCAACCATACAGGTATTTCAGATATTTCAACTTTCTGTTATAATAATTGTTCAGGTTTTTTATGATAAATGCTTTCTGAAAAATTGGCAGAAGATACTGGCTCTGTATTTTTAAGGTCACCATGGGACAAGATTTTGTTTTAAAGTTGCTTTCCCAATTTGAGTTACCATGTGATAGATAACAAGACCAGAGGTCCAAAAGTAAAGGAAAGCAAATAACAAGCTGAATTATGTCTGCTCAATAATATGTCAGAAAAATCACTGTAAAAGTTGTGCTAATAATATGTGAAAATTGATGAACAAGAAGTCAAGAATAGAAAAATACAGATGGCTCAGGCAGTTTCAAGAGTGCCCGGTTCTCTCCCTTCCTAAACCTTAGCAGTTATCACACTTTTCATCCCCCAGTCAGCACCCCGAATCGCTGCACTAATATCTAATATAATGTTTAATTAGTCTAGCATAGTTAATTGTGCATATTAGCGGTAGTAGTGCTATGCCGTCATGGCCATCTTAGCTACAGTGGTGCCTTGTGGCCAATCATGAACATCACAGGTGTTATGCAGGTGACATGCTAAGTTCAATTTTGCCCCTGAAACCGGTGTTTTTTAAATGATTTTATTGGGGGCAAACTTGGAAAATTTCCCATCCTAATAATCTGTTCTCCTTTATCTAATTCACACCCTTTAAGAAAGTTGGATTATTTAGTTAGTAGTATTAAATTTGCTAGCAATTTATATTATTTTTCCAAACTTACCCTTGGAATTATTGGGACTCATCATCTTTGTCCTTCCGCTTAATTACTTTCTACCTAATTGAGAGAATACATTTATTGTGAAGTAATTAGGGGTATTTTAGTAAAACATAATTAATGGAAAATACAACTTGAAAAGAGTTTTATAAAAAGGGACAATCAAATTTAAAAAAATGTCTTATATTTAGGGACGGAGGTAGTATAAATTATTTAGTTTACATCTAGATTCTAGAAATTTCATAATAGCGGTTATCCTGCTATCCACTGTCTCACTATATAGCAGTTTTGAGGTCTGTTGCTTCGCACCACTATCTGGGATTTTGATAATTATTACTCTGGTTCATATTCCTTTAAAGCAGTTATAGTTTCTGTAATGTCTCTTGCAATTATTAAATTCTACACAAGTTTTCTAGTTAAATAGCTTGTTGTCTTTCTTTTTCTTGGGGTCTTTGGCTACTTATGAACAACTAGATTGTTTTAAATATTGAGATTATATGTTATATATGTCTTAATTACCCTTATTTTCTTTTTCTTAATGCAGTTCAAGGAAATGGGTGGAAGCAGGAGGCCTTCTGAAGCAGTGAAACCAAATGAACAGCCTACAGAAAGAAAGAAAGGTTTTGGCGATTGGATGAATCTTATTAAACCTGCCAATGAAGAGAAAGATCATTGGGTAAAACATTAGATGCAATCTTTTTGGTTTCTTCTTGTCTCAAAAATAGGATCCTTTGGTTTTTAGAAGAAATGTTTTCCAAGTTCCAACTATTTTCTGGTAGAGGTTTGTGATTGTTGGAACATGTTTTTTTGTGCAATAAGTATTATTTTTTACTTTATTTTCAAATGTTAGTGTTTTTCACTCCTTTTAACTCTTGCAAAGTTTCTGAATGTGACTTGATTTTAATGAAAATTAATTGACCAATCTTACCAGGTTCTATTTTTGTATAGGTACCAGATGAAGCCGTCTCAAAATGTACAGCATGTGGCACTGATTTTGGGGCTTTTGTTCGCAGGGTTGGTCTCAGTGCTTTCCTTCCTCAACTAATGTTTTCTGTTGTGTTCTTTGTTGCTAATGTCATGATCCTCTGTGCTTCTAACAGCATCACTGTAGGAACTGTGGTGATATTTTCTGTGACAAATGTACACATGGTAGAATTGCTCTCACTGCTGATGACAATGCTCAGCCTGTACGAGTTTGTGACCGGTGCATGGTATGTGTAATATTTGTCGGCTTTTCATTCAATCACATTTGATATAATGAAAATAGGGACCCTGTTTTAGAATATGTTTTTTCTGCTGTAACTGCTGAGTTTGTAGTGCTATTAATTATTAAATGGGATATCCAGGTAGGGACTTTACCCCCTCCCATTAATGGGCATACCATACTCCTTTTCTGTTATTCTCTTATTTTCAATTGAATTAGTGCAGCTTGAACAGTTAAAAACTGAAGAAGCAATGCTGTTAAGTTTCTTATAGTTCCATTGCTGTATAGGCAGAAGTGTCTCAGCGGCTGACTAGTGCAAAAGAGTCATCAAGTAAACCTGCATTGCAGAGTCATGAGGATCTTGCGAGGAAACTTCAGGTAACTGATTGGGACATTAAACTGTTTGTTTCTGTGTTGTTTTTATCACCCATGGAAAGCTATAATTCTTTTAGTTACTTGGGTAATCTTTTTCTTGGTGGTGAATGTCTTGGCAGGAGGAGCTGGAGAGAAATCGAAAGACATCAGGTAATGTATTCTGAGTTCAATTTTGGGAGTTTGAATTGGCGAATTGTAAAATTACTATATAGATTTTGAATTTTTTTTATTCATAATTTCTTAAAGGAAGCAGGTTTCAAGCAATCTGTTGTATAGATAATTTAGTTGAGATGGTCGGATTTTTTTTTTTTTTTGGTAGATTTTGAAATTTATCTCTGCGGCTCAGTTAAGTGGTGTGGTTTGTAGGTTCCAAGTCTGATGGATCTGCAAGACGGATGAAGGAAGTTGCATGTCCTATTTGCACTGTCCATCTGCAGGTTTGGATCTAGTGACCATTGCCCCCTCTTTTCTCATAGATGCAGCATATTACATCATCATAATCATCATCTTCATGTGGTGCCTTTTTTTTGGTATTATTGCAGGTTCAGGTGCCTAGCTCGGGTTCAGAGACAATTGAGTGTGGAGTTTGCCAGCACCCATTTCTTGTGAGCGCTCATTGAGTTCAGATAAACATTAATACGGAAGAGAAGGTGTCTACGTGTTTCACAAGTTTAAAATTCATTTGTTTTACTGATCTATCGCTTGCACATTAATTATCAATGATTGGGATTGCCTTCCTTTTAGGCTTGTTTCATGTCCTAGTTTTACCTTGCATGCATCTTTTTATTTTTTTTTCTTCTTTTTCTGCTTAAAGCTTGGCGTGCTTTGTTAGTTGTTCACTTTTCACTTAAATTCGTTTGTCCGCTTGTATAAAATAGACGCTGAACACATATATATACATGTATAGCTATGGTGAATTCGTTCTGGTTTAAGACGATTCGATGGTTCAGCTTTGAGTTTACTGCTTTGCTAGAGATTTAGTAACTTCTGAAGTTCGGAAGATCAACTTGGTCTACAATTATTTTGATCACTCATACATCATGCTTTATAATGTATAGCCGAATTTCTGGTTTTTTCAACTTTATCTTTTATATCTTCGATTAAGTGGAATAACAAAACATTTAACGGGGTAAATAGTTGGGGTATATATGGAATTAGGAGGAAGTAAATCGAGGAGTTAAAAGACGCAATTATGGGTAGTCTTTTCCTTGTTTCCGAGTCTTGTGGATTTTTAATAAAATCTTACCTTTTGAGATATCCCAAATGGTGGCTTTCAAAATGTGAATTATGTTAGATATTATGGGTAGCCTTTTTTGGGATTTTTTACTGCTGTTTTTTTTTTTGGAAATGTCATAAATATGTTTGGTATGTGTAAGATATTTTTGGGAATGGGAGACAATAATAATAAAAAAAAAACTTTCCCCTTTCAAGGGGATCTTAGGTTTCCATCTCTTATGGAAAAAGTTTTAGAAGGAAACTTGTTTAAAAAATTATTCATGGGAATATTAGATTCTTTAAGAATTTTTTTTTAAAATATTTATAGCAAACATGGGATTTTAACATTTTCAACTTAAGATTTTTAATAAATTTAAAAGAATCTTCCTAACACTTCTTAGGATCTTGCTAATCAATATTTTGAAAGTATTAATGTGAGTTTGTTTAGTTCAGTGGTCTAATCCTAGATGAACATATTTAATATTTTTAATATTTTAAGTCCCATAAAAACATTAACTAATAAAAAACTAGATCATCGGACCAATGACTAATATTAAGTAATCTAAAAAAAAAATTGATTTTGTAACCAAATTAAAAAAAAAGTATTTTTAATTTACTAAATTCGTATGTACAAGACAATTATTTTATGTTAATTTAAAATTTTATTAACTTTTTTTTACAATTTACTATAAAATGTTAAAAACATTGGTATAAAATGAAATTAATACATTGACTAAAATTTTATGCCCACTTCTGCTCTAACGTCATTGAATTCTCTACATATGTTCAACACGAGTTTATTTTTATTTTTATTTGGTACCACTCAAACTACGGTTTTAGGCTTCCCAATTATATCCCAAATCATCCCCACCAACTTTGATCATTTGAACCAATTATGAGTCTAATTTTCGGTTGGATTAAAGTGTACTTTGCAAAGATCAAACTCAAATTCTCCCCCCAATCTCAATGTATGTTGTTAAGTGAGTTACACCTATTGACTTTTAATATTTAAGAGAGTCGTTTACTATGTTGTATAGCATGTTAAACTAAAAAAAGTAAAAACTATTATTATCACGTAAATTACACATGTCTCCCTCGAAGCAGCATTATCAAAATTGGTCTGATCATTGACCTGATCAAGAGTCAGTGAGTCAGAAGTCCAACCGTGAATCGCTTATTGACTTGGTTGACCTTAATATACCTAACATAATGTGATCAATTCATATTTTTATACTCCAAAATTAAATTTATTGTCATGATCGAACTATAAAATATTATATAGTTGTTTATTACTATAAATTACTATTATTTTGTTGGATATTATCATTAAATTATTAAGAAAACTCTTATTTTTCAGGACTAAATACAAAATTATCGAATATCCATAAACAAATATGTTAAAGATGTATAAAATACATAAATATTGAATAATATCATAATCAATATGATAATAATTAATTATTATATATTGTTACCAAGATAAAAATATATTATAGAAGCATATTATATGTTATTCAATAATTAACTATTAACAATTTAGCATCATATAGGAACTAGAAAAAAAAAAACTTGATAGGGTCAAACCAGACTAACTCGGTCTAGGTCATCAGGTTTGACCAAACCTGGTCAGGCCAGATCAGGTCAAATGCAGTTTTGGTCCTTCACCTTAACCGGACTGCCGAGGGCACCAAATCCCTGTCAAATCGATTCATTCGGCATAGTCGGACTGATTTTTATAATTATGTCTTGAAGTTTAAGAAAATTACATATGTCTCTTTTTTTAAAAAACCTACACATTTCTCCCATGAGGTTTAAGGAAATGACACGTGTCTCTCTTTTAATTTTAAAACCTACACAAACTGGACTCCTAAACTTCTTCTAAGCATTTGACAGTAAGTCATGTGCTTTGACAATTTTGATTAACGAAAGACTAAAATATGTTTATTGTCCTCATAAATATGAAAATGTTTGAAATTCATAATTGTAAAAAAAATTATCTATTTTTCGACCTTGTAAATTTTAAATCTATTACTTTTTGACCCAAAACAAGGTTTGGGTACATCTAAACCTGCGTGTATGTTGTTATAGAAAGTGTTAAGTTTTTAAATTTATATACTCCTAATTAGGTTCGAGTACATTCGAACATATATATATATATATATTGTTGTAGAAATGGTTAAAATTTTCAACTTTTCTCTAGTGATTATACAAAAAGTATCAGGTTTTTCAACCTTTCTATATTGGTTATAATAGAAAAGTTATAAAACTTAGAGATTTTCTACAATAACATACACATAGGTTCAAATACATCTAAATCTCGCCAAAAAATAACATTTAAATTCTGTAAGTATAAAAAATAGATAATTTTTTTGCAATGATAGATTCTAAATATTTTTATGTTTATGAAGATGAAAAATATATTTTAGTATTTTTTAATCAAATTATTAATACATATAATTTGTTACTGTCAAATGTTTAGACAAAATTTAAATATTTTATATAAATTTTAAAAATAAAAAAATATGTGTACTTTTCTTAAACTATAAGAAAAATATGAGTAAGTTTTATAAAAAGAAAAAAATGTATAATTTCTTTAGATATTAGAAAATAAGTTTGTAATTTACTATCATCACTTATTATTGCGATATTCACGGTGGAAAAGATTAATTCATTTTCCTTCTTTGCGGGGTTTGTGTGCCTTCATGGCTGATTTTCGAAATTTAAAGAACCCAAATAATACATTTTTAATAAAAAATTACCAATTTGGGGCTGTTTTGAAACATATTACACATCTGGGGCTGTTGGTCACGTCACAAATTGGGCATGACCAGTCACGCCCAAATTCAGGCGTGACCAGGGGGGTCACACCCAATTTTGGGAGCGTTCCACCAGAGGATGTCACGTGTCATGCACAGATGGAGCGATGCGTATATAAACTTCGGACGGTCATAACTTTTGACTGGAATGTCCGATTGAGGCGAAACCGGTGGTCACGCGCTCGAAATTGAGAGGAGATGCTGCTAGAAAGTTTCCCAAAGGGGACTTGGTCAAAATTTTTTCCCAAAAGAGGCCTCTAAGTGCCTCAAAATTACGATTTAATCTTTGAACCTCCAAAAAATTTATTTTTTTCTAATTTTTTATTTATTCAATTAGTGAATTGCATGCTATTTTTTATTTTTTTAGTTACTTTTCTTAATTTCGAGCGTTTTGACATAAAATACGCCTCTATCGGATATTTCTATCAAAATTTATGACTGTTCAAAATTATATGCATCATCAAATTTAAAGCCTAACAATTGCTAAATGCACCCCAATATTTGATAAGTGTGTTCAAAAAATTGAAAATAACTAATTACACTCCATTTTTTATTAAGTATAGTTCAATCTTTTCTTTTAAATCTTAAAATTTAAATGATAATATTTTTAAAATATACCCCAAATTATTTGATTAAGTATTTTAGTAATTTATATTATAATTACTTTGAATTACATTTAATATTTTAATTAATATTTTAAATCTAAAATTGTTAGCGACTGATATAGAGACTAAAATTGGTGTGATTTAATTTTTTACGTAAAATATCATTTAATATTATTAATTGTTATTTTTATCTAATTTTAAAGTATTTTTAGACCGATCTTCATCATTTTTTTATTTAAAATATATCATACGCATATTGGATAATTAAGCTTGATCCCCAAGTTATAAAATTTTTCAATTTTTTCAAATTCCAAAATAAAATTGAAAATTTGAATTGAATAAAATATTATATTAAAAATTAGTTATATAAAAAATCCAAAAAATATTAAACAAAATCATATAAAAATTTAGATATTATATTAAATAAAATAATATATTAAAAATTAGAAATACCAAAAATTTTGAGTGTATTAAATAAAATCATATAAAATCAAAAAAATATACTAAATAAAACAATATTAAAAAAAATAAAAAAGATCATATCTATGGTGAAGATCGGTTTAAAAATACTTTAAAATTAGATAAAAATAACAATTAATAATATTAAATGATATTTTACGTAAAAAATTAAATCACGCTAATTTTAGTTTCTATATCAATCGCTAACAGTTTTTGCGACGGAATTTGTTGTCGCAAACAAAAAATACAATATTCCATCGCAAAAACTGTTAGAGACCGATTTAGAGACCGATTTAGTCACGCCCAAATTTGGACGTGACCAACAGCCCGAGATGTGTAATATGTTTCAAAACAGCTCCAAATTGATAATTTTTTATTAAAAATATATTATTTGGATTCTTTTACCTTTCGACATTACCTCACATGACATTGTTGTCAGATATATAATGCCAACAACAGACCTAATGCAGTTGACTAACACCAGACAGTTGAACTTTAAAATTTTAATATGATGCCGCGCCATTCATAAAAATAAATTATATACCAATAGATTTAACTCATTGAGTAAAATAGACAAATAGTTGTGTGAAGTTTTATATCTTCTTTCTATTTCTATGAACAAAAACAAATTGTGTTAAGTAATACTGTCATAAATTGATCTAAATAAACTGTTTATTCTTTTAGTAGTAAAAAAGCTAAAGTGATGCATTTGCAATAGGTCCGTCCCTTCACGGTGATGATGCCATAATTAGAACCTATTTGCATTTAAAACTGTATTCAATTGACATGATCGTTACCTACAACCTTTGCTAAAGTATTCGATTTAGATTTGGCAAATGCTATCCGGTATCAAGGGCACTGATTGAAAGAGTAAAAAAATATAATTTATATAGTTTTAGTAATACACATTGAATTTATAAAAAGAATCTAAATTCAATTCTTACAGATTATATTTTTGATGTGGAAAGATAAATTTAAGTGTCACTAAATAATAGATCAAAAATTAATATTATAGTTAGACTGATTCAAAGCACCAATCTTTGTATATCTCTTTAGGGTTTTATGAAGAAGTTAAATTTTTTAATTCAACATCACATTTAACCAAAGTTAATTGGGGTCAGTGGTAGATGAACCCAATAATAAATCGAAAATAAGACAAATGAGAGAAAAAAAAAGAGGCTAAAAACAGAAAGGTGAGAGGAAGAAGGGAGAAAAGAGGAGGAGAAAGACTAAAAATAAGGAAACGACTGGAACATAAAGTTACTAATGAGTTTAATCCTCCACCAAGCTTATAGTTTTTCTCCACTCCGTCCTAAGACATACCGTCCGCCAATTTATATCTCACTCCATTAGGTCTTGTTTAACTACCTTTTCCCAGGTAAGTTTCGGTCGACCTCTACCTCTCTTTGTGTCTAACTCTTGATAACAAACTCTTGTTTTTACAGGAGCATACAGTGGCCGTCTCATAACGTGCCAAAACCATCTCTTTGTGTCTAAATTTTTTAATTAAGGTGATTAATTTTTTTTTTCTGAAAAAACGGAAAAATAATTTTATAATTTTTAAATACATTTTATATAGCTTTTAATAAAAAAATTCTTTTAATTTTTTAATCATTTAAGGCACTTCTTGTTAGCAAAACACCTTAGATGTTAACAACAGAATTGTCAACGAACGTACACGTCCCTGTTCCGATCACTTGGCCCACTGGCATTTCGTTGGCCGAAACAAAAACAGCCACTCACTTCATTACGATAATGGAATAGATCACAAGCAGTTGGACAGATGAAGAAATCAATATATTTTCAATTAGTAGGTGGGAGGGAAAATGAGGTCAAAGCACAAAATATAACTTCCCGAAAAAATATTAGGCTGAAGAAAAATTATTATAAAGATGTTATATAAATAATATAACTTTCCTAAAAAAATATAACTCTAAATATATTTTGATTTTGATTTTAATTAAATAGGCTGACTTGGCCATTAAGGAATATATTGTAATATAATTTCTTAATGAATAATTTATTTTAGAATAATGATATACAAACACTCATATTTTTCATTTATCTAATACACACTTATAATTTTTTTTCATATCATATCATAATATTCATAATTAATATCTATAATTTTTTCTCTTTCATCTCCCTCTCACTAAGTGTCTAATAACATATTAAGTGTTCATGAATATTTTTCCTTTATTTTATTCTTAATTAGGAATATATTGTAACACAATGTCTTTTTATATGATATTCGTACTTACACTATATATCGTTGTCTAGTCAAATAGACATGTTCAAAGAATACATAAGAAAACTAAAAGGCCTCGTTGGAGAGGACAGAACAAACTTCATTCTAACCAATAGAATTGTTCTTAATTGTGGTGGAAGGCAGCAACACATTTCCAACACATACTTTTTGAGTCATGCTAGAGAAGTACAATATGATATTCCTACTTACACTGACCTAATGGTTAGGTCAGCTTCTAATTTCTTAAAGGTATTTAATTACTCTCAACAAATTAAAGTTTATTCAAGTTATGCACATATATCCCTTATGCATATGCTATTTTAATTAATTGATTAGCTTACCATGTACATACATTAATTTTTGTCAATATAATTGAAAGGAAATATATCAACTAGGTGCTCAAAGGGTAGGGGTATTCAGTGCACCACCAATTGGGTGTGTGTCATTTCAGAGAACAATGGTTGGAGGAATAGTTAGAAAATGTGCAGAAAAGTACAATGACGCGGTCAAGTTATTCAATAGCAAACTTGCAAAGGAGTTGGCTTCCCTTAACTGGAACTTGCCTAATTCTAGGATGGTTTACCTTGATGTTTACAACCCTCTACTTGATATAATTGTAAATTACCTAAATTATGGTAATTTGAACTTCCACTTTTATTACAAACTTAGTATTTATTTGATATTATTTGTTAAGAAATCATTTGTCAAGAAGTTATTAGCTAGTTTCTAAGGTATCAGACATTAGACCCCCAAATGTCTTGTTAATTTCATAATAGACAATGATTCCATAACCATATATAGATCATAGATAATACATTAATGGTGACAAATAACCGACTCTATCCGGCACTTGAATTTTTTTATTTTATAATGACAACAATAAAATTTAAAATTGAAATCTTATACAAATATTTAAGTCTCTTACTACTAGGTGTTAGTAAGTGGCACCCAATTGTTTATAAATGAGTCTATTGCCCTTGATACTTGGTAGTGCTTGCATGCAAAATTATGAAGAAGAAAAAATTGAAATTATAATTTTTTTCTATACCTTTATAATTGCAAGATTTAAAGTGGGAGACAGAGGATACTGTGGTACGGGCAAAATAAAGATCACAGTGTTATGCAACCCTTTGCATCCCATGTGTCCAAATGTGGGAGACTACGATTTTTTGGGTTAGTTTTCATCCTTCAGAAAATGTTTACAAAAAGCTTCTAGCTCCTATTCTTCCAAAATATTTGTACCAGTTCCTGTGAGTTTCTTATTAGTTTTAGTTTTATAGTCAACTTCTAAATAATGTAGAGTTTGGCACTCTCCTTGCAAGACCACATAATTAATTATTGATTTTAATTTAAATATACTATTAAAATAGAAGAGGTAGTCTTACAGTTATACAACCAGTAAAATAGGTTACTACATATGAATTAATTTCTTCACAGATGAATTCAAATAAAAAAAGGGGGAGAAAAGCTCATTAAGGCCCAATTTAATTTGGTTCAGCTCATCCAACTTACAGTTTAATTAAAATAGTATGTCTAATATAGTCATCAATCTTGTAGTAAGGAAATAACGATCACCAAACACATAGGATAAAGAAAAACAAGCCCACATATTTGCAGGTAAACACATTAAACGAATTTAATTTGGTTTAGCTCACCTAACTTACAATTTAATTAAAATAGTATGTCGATATAGTAATTTTGGTAAGGAAATAACGATACAACAAGTTCTAATATGGAGTGGAAGACATCATCTGTCCCCCCAATATAAAGAATCAAATTATTAGATTTCTCATATTAGTCAATTAATGAACTAATTGTACTTGAGTATAGTCTGAATGTTGCTCGTGATTATTGAACAATGGAATTTGATTCACCGTGTGTCAATATTGAGTATCATTACTGAAGTAATGCCAATAGAGCTTTTTGCCGCTCGAGAGTGACACTAAGGGTTAAATAATAAATGTTGAGTGATAGTTATGTATAAGTGTTTTTAACATTAGGATTTATTTTGCATTTAAATATACAACATTAATAAATAGTGAAAAATAGATTTGTGTACTTAAATTCATGTTTTTTAAGTAATAATTGTTTTCTTCAATAGTGTGAATATTTTAAGTGTATCTACATTGAGATTAATCTCTCTTATCAACTCTTTAATGAGTGGAACTTTAAAAAGTAAAATCTTTTTATACTTTTTAGGTCTAAAACTAGCCTTGAACATTTTTAGTTTGTGTATGGTATACTTTATTATCAAGTAGATGTTTTTATTTATAATGCTAAAAAGATATAGATTTGAGTTTTTATTTCAAAAAGGAAAGATTTTATTTTAAAAAAATGTCATATTTCTTTATCTTTATATTTGAAAATAAAAATTATTTCATATCTTTTATCTTAAGAAACTTCCTAATATAAGATAAAGATAATTTTCAAATAATTACATGACTAATTATGATAATTAATCACATGATCATCCCGATATGTAACAATAAAATCTTATTATTATTTTATGGACAACTTCCACATTTATAAAATAAAACTCTTTCTTTATATTAATTATATTCTTGGTGCTAGCAAAAAATATAATAATATTTCACTAAAATATTTATTTGATTAAGTTAAATTCTCTAATTTAATTATCAAATAAATTATTTTCTTTTGTAAAGATTAAAATACTCGTTTGTGTGTGATTCGTATGTTTATTACTAAATTGTAGTAAATTAATCATAATTAATTTATTAATCAAGATAGACATATAATAATACTCTTTAACGTTCGAATATCATGAAATAACATCTTTTACCTTCAATAATCAATAGAAGAATAATGTAATATTTTCTCTCATCATTTACAGTTCAATGTTAACTTTAAAGTATAATATTATTGTTAAACTCTAATAAATTAATACATTATATTTAATCAATGAATGATTTAAGAAATTCTTTTTTTCTTTCATTCAATTGTCCCAGACCAAGGTCTGAATTCTATCATAGAGCTCAACCTCATTACCTAGAGTTGATGAATTCCTTCTTAACTAATCATTAATTCTACAAGTATTTAATCATATCTTAGAACTCAAACTCATTACCTAGAGCTGATGGATTCATTCTTAATTAATCATTAATTCTACAAGTATTTAATTATATCATAGAGCTCAATCCCATTACCTACAGTTGATGGATTCTTTCTTAATTAATCATTAATTCTACAAGTATTTAATTATATCTAATATTCATTCAACTAATGCCCTAAAACATTAGGTGTCCAAAATTAAAATATAAAAAATAACTTATTAATTAATATGATAACCTCATATCAAAGGAAATTATTATATTTTTTTTTGAGAATTTCCTATTGACAAATTAAGATAATATTAACTATTGAAAATTTTCAATTCAGTCAATTCAATTATGATATTCACATGTGCATCATCTATATATGCAATTTAATAAATGAGACATAGTAATCTTTATTCAATAAAAATGATTACATATATATTAATATATCTAGATTAATATATCTGGATTGTTGATGTTTTATTTACATTAATCCTACTATTAAGAACAAATTAGATTAAAGTTATAAGAAACTTATTTTTCATTTTCATAATTTTATTATGATAATAAATCTTTAATTTTAATCAATAATCTTATCAAATTAACTATTTTTATCAAACCTTATAAAAAATAATAAACAAATAATAACACTTTATTATTACAATTAAAATTGATTACATAATATATTAAATTTTAAACACACAATTATTCTCAACATATCACTCTTTGTGAAGCAATATATGTCATCACCAAACTCAATGCCATTCATTGGATGTGCAATTATTGTTCGTATTGTTCTTTGTAGTGAGATGGAAACTCATGCTTTTCTAGCATGTCTTCACGGTATATCCATTATTAATTGTTGCCAAAAGTGGACATCTTTGTGCTCTGCGCTTTGCCTCCATAAATTCTTCCACCCGATGTGGGTGTTTCACTGTCAAACCTTTTTCCTTTGCGCTTTCCACTTCGATCGTTATAACTTATAAGCTTCATGTATACTATTTGAGAAGCCTGGGTTGTTCCAAGTAAGAATATTATAAATCGGTTTTGTAAATATTTACTTGTGAAAAAAATTATTTATTTTATATTGTAGATTTGATGAGTGACGTCATGTAATTAAGAAAAATCATAACAAAAAGACACAAATCAAACATATTATGCATAGTTGTATAGAAAGTATGGATGAGTGTGTAATAATCACCATGACTCAATAAGAAGGTGCACGACTCAACATCAACGCAAGAACAAAAAGAAATATAGTCATGCAACATTTTGCACTGCTTGACATCGAAAACTAACGAATTTGAACATCCACATAATACGCACATTTGTGTGTATAAATATATCTATGTATACTAATCCATATGACATGTACAACTGTGCATTTTTCTCAATATAGTCAAAGTGTGTCACTTTATAAAAGGACCGTTTGAAGGGTTAAAGAAGATTTTGACATGGCAGAAATGCTCTTTGCTCTCATTCTCTCTCTCCTACTCAGTTCTCCTAGAGTCGTCAAGGAGATTTCATGTAAGGAGTTACCGCATATATATATATATGCATAGACCATATCTCTCTTGTTAAAAGGGAATCTCTCTCTCTCTTTTTCTCTTTTGGGCTCTTGCATCATAATGGATTATTATTTTTTTAAAATTATTAATATATTTTTAAAAAATTACTAAAATGAATAAATCGTATTTTGAAGTTGGATTTTATTATAAAAAAATTGTGTTTCAAAGTATGATTTTATTTTTTAGAAAATTATTACACCAAAATCGTATATGTACATACTATCTAAGTTTTTAAAATTTTTTATTATTAAAAATGAAATCATATAATTATTTTAGAAATTATGTATTTGAACATAATTTGATTTTTATGTTTTAATTATTTAAGAAATCATGTATTTAAACACTGTTTTTTTAATAGAAATTATGTTAAGTAGGTAACATTTATTTTTATTTTTTTAATAAATTTTGGTTGGCTAATATAAAATATTTGAAATTTTTCATAAAAATAAAAAAAGTAGATACATATTACATATATTAAAAAAATATTTATGAAATGATGTGACATATATAGGTTGTTGTGTGTGAGGTCGTTTTAAAGTGCAAATTAATTAGCAGCATCTGTATAAATGATTTCTTTCCTAATTTCAATCTAGTTCATGTTTTCCCTTTTCATTGAGTTTTTTTATTGCTTTGAATGATACGTTGAAAATTGACTACTTTCAATATAATCTTAGTTAGGTATTGAATCAGTGATCGTAAAGTACCCCAAAAAAATGATCGTAGTGTAATTAATTAATAAAGTTATATATGATAAAGCATCAAGGAGTTTTCAATCATAACTCTGTAACTTCAATCAATTATTAATTTAAGAAATATGTTGGTTCTTGATTGTTTTCTTACATGATCATTAGGGACGATAATTTGAGAGAAAAAAATTATACTGCATGATTATTTAGTGTGTATTTGAAAAATCATGCAAATCAAGATGAACGGGAGTTTTTCACTTTCCAACATAGAAATTAAAACATAGAAACAGAGAGAAGTAAGGGGCAGTGTGCTTTGAGTTGAACCCCAGTTTTGTTTGATGTAACTCATAAGCAAACACATTTTTAGTGTTTGTGAATTGAGCATAACTTATTGAGAATTAGGAAGAAACATAAATTTAAACAAATTAAGTAACATTAGTGATCGCATAGATCAAACCAAATATCCTAGATCTTCCATAATTGAATTATTGGTTGTAATCTACTTGCGTTCTGGAAAAAAATTATCCTTTTTCTTCATTGATTGACAAATAATAAAGATGAATATTAAAAACCACAAAACATTATCAAGTACTAACCATAATTAAATTATTGGTTAAGTGAATCATAAGAGTGTGGTTTGATAAAATATGAACTACGATAATGTTTTGTGGTCATAGGCATTCCTATTTAGGTCCACCCAAGAAAATAAATAAACATTCTTCGATCTTTATTATTTGCCAATCAACATACTACCTGCAAACTGAATGACATTGAATTGGATTTAAATAGAAGTGTATAGCTGTAGTCTCCATAGTCCATACTCCTTTTCTTTTAAAATAAAATATCAGTACCGAAATTCATATTTATATGAATAGTATAACTTTTTATACATATATTCTTATTTATTAGGTTCATATATAATTTTTTTTATGACTTATACACTTAAAAAAAAAATTATCATCATTTTGGTATAAATATCAATTAACTTTGTGAATAATTAATCTCTACCAAAAATTCTTGTTGATCAATTTTAATGAAGTTCTTCTTTCATAATCATTTTTATTTATCTATAATGTTTGAATATGAGACTTTATTTAAGGGGGTCGAGACCAGTCTTATTTAGACTAATAACTTGTTGGTCTATATACTTATATTTAGATACCCATTGCTTACTTTATAATTAATTAAAAATAAAAAATATCAATGATCCTATATGTATCGAACTTGATCTCTTTAAATAATCTATTGAATTTGAATATTGTGGGTGAATAAAGCATAATTGAAAGGAGAAACTCCCACTACAAAGGTTCTCCTATAAAGATTAATCATCGATAATCGATAGATATTATATAACAATAATGGTTGAAAAAATTAATATTTTAAAATTTTAAATTGTAACAAATGCAAGTACGGAAAATATGAATAAGATCATATACGTTAATATCTACCCTCATGGTACTCATAAAATTTTATGGTGTGCGTGTTTTTGTAAGGTAGATAATTTCTATATTTTTTCCAACACTTAGCATTTAAACTTTAATTTATCTATAACAAATATATTACTTAAGTATGGAGGATTAGGCACTATAATATACCGAAAATCATACCCACCATAAAATTTTATGGTTAAATAATTATGGATAGGATTAGGTACTACAATACCTACACTCACTATATTTTTTATGTACACTTGAACACTTCAGATTTAATTTGTCCGAAAATATATATCTCTTCAATTTGATATGATATGACAATAATTAATATTTAAAATTCCATTTTAATTATTTTCCAAAATAATTTAAATTAGATTAAGCAATTGTATTTGAGAAATATAAATATTTAAATAAAATAAAATTAATGAAACGAAATAGTTAACATAAGGCAATTAACATAGTTTAATAAAAAGAAATAAAATGATTTTATAAAAATTAAAATCGATTACTTAAATTTATAACATAGAATGTATGTTAACTTTTCGGTAATGAGAGGAAGAAAAAATATACCACCAAGAAATCTGTCCTATTTTAAAATAAAATAATATTTATTTATAAATATGGAAACATTTTTTTAATTCTTAACATTTTCAATGTTGTTTAATAGATAAATTTTCAAACCATTTAAGATAGAAAGATTTAAATTCATATATTGTAATTCCAATTTGATATTTTTATTTTCAATTAATTGAGTATTTAAGTTAAACTAGTATTAAAAAATTATATTTTGCTTATATATAAAAATATTGTATCAAATGGAAATAATTAGAAATTCAGAACTAGTGCAATTTGGCAATTGGTAAGTGGCAACAACCTGAGCAATGCAGGTACGACGAGTGGCGTTACGGTCCTATCACCTCAAATCTAGCACAGTAGCAACTAGTACCTCAACACTATTCACCACTTTTTTAATCTGTTATCTAATATCTAACACCTAGATAGTTGGCGCATGGCTATATTTAATTTAATTTAAATAAATGTGGCCCCGAAAATACATGTGATTCTGAATAACAAGATCGCACTTTCCTTTTTAACGGTACATGCCTAAGGTGCTTTCAACGTCATCGAAAATGACCAAAGAAAATTAATGAGGCTACTCATTAATAAAACGAGAATATTTATACAAATTCTTTAATGTTAGATACCAGCATAATTTTTGTAGACACATAGTCAATCCTATCCTATTTTACGAAGAGAATAAAAAAACTCACTACAAAATTTTTCCTAGGGTGCCCTGAAAAATGATACAGGTCTTTCCCCAAAGACAATTAATTCTATATTTATTTTAGGTTATGTTCCGACTTGTTGCAACCTAGTCTAATATGACCTTATTTTAAATGTATATTTCTTAAAACAATAATATATCAATAATACAACTTTTTGACTTAATAAACAATATTTTGCCTAACATTATATTATACTTAAAGTTTATTGGTGATACGTTTGTAAACAAATTTATATTATCATTCTAATAAATCATTATTAATATGACTTTTGAGATAATTTTATAAAAATCAACAAATTTATCATATACGATAATTTGAGACTGAGTGATAATATGAGTACATAATTTTTTTATCTTATTGATATAATGCATCTTAAAATATATGATTACATATATCTTAATTATGTTTCTTTAATTCTCCAATTTAACTATATATAATGTTATGATTAATATAATGTGTCAACAAGTCGGACTGACTTGTTCCTATCTTATGATATCAAGTGGATTTGGGTTTACATAATTGACACTATAAAAGTTTTAGGTTGACTATAGGGGTGTTCATGGGTACGAGTCATCCGTTATCCGTGAATCCGAACTGATACAAACTGTTTGGGTTGGGTCATTTATGTATTTAGGTCAAAATTGAATCGATCTGATCAAAACTGATCATGTACGGGTTGGGTCACAGGTTTAGATTTATAGATTTATTGATCAGTTGACCCGATCCGTGAACCCGTAATAATAATATAAATTTTATTATTTATATATATATATATATATATATATATATATATTAAAAATTTAAAATTAAAAAATTCTTCCTCCCTATAATGATGACATAGTGATACAAAATATGATAGCAAATATGTAGTTAAAGTTTAACAAATATTGGAAAAGTGGTGGAATTAACTACTTTTAGCTTGTTGTTATGTTCATTGATCCTCGTTATGAATGTGAATACATTCAATTTTATTTTAATCGTATGTATGGTGTTGAGAAGAGCATGGACATGATGAATAAATTGAAAGACCTCATTCAAAAATTGATTCAGCAATATGTACTAGAATATCTCATTTCTTATTCTAGTAGCAATTAAGCTAATTCTAGTACATTGGCTTCAAACATGGTCTCACAACATAATGATGACAAATGTAATAAGGATGATGATTGGGATGATGAATTTAAAATGAAAATCAAGAAAAAACAGGGTAAGGTGCAAAAAAATGAGTTAGATAGGTATTTGGAGGATGATGTTGAAGATGACCACCCTGAGTTTGACATTTTGAATTGGTGAAAATTGAAGGCATTCAAATATTATATTATTTCCTGTATGGCTAGAGATATATTAGTTATTCTTGTATCTATTGTATCATCTGAGTCTGCATTTAGTATAGGGATAGAATTCTTGATTCATTTTGTAATTCCTTGAATCCTACTACTATTGAAGCTCTCATTTGTTCCCAAAATTGGCTTAGATCTACTAATCAAAATGTTAATTACTTGTAAGTTGAAATAAATGAAGCGGAAAAGATTCAATCAGGTGTGTAATCCCTTATTTCATTTTTTATATTTGTATAAAATATCAATTAATTTTTGTGCTAACGGGGTTGTTTAAATTTTTAGAGTTGTTTGGTTTTGCTTTAAATATTGCTAATATTGGATCTCCAAGTATTGAAACTGCAAGTGCTGAAACTTTTTAGTGTATTACTTTCAGGTACATTGTTATTTGTTTCACCTTTTTTTCATATTTTATTTACCGTGTTTATAATATTAATGAATCATATTTTATTCATTTGTTTGTTTTAGCAAATCCTGTTACAACAAATTTAGTTATAGCAAAGCTTAATTAGTTTGTAAGAAAAAGTTGTGATTCAGATTATTATAGTAAATCTTATTCAAGAACTTTTTGTTTTAATTTATATTATAAGTCTATTTTAGAATATTATGTTGATGGTATTAAATGAATCAATTTTACTACTTTCATACATTTGATAATATTGTGT
The DNA here is from genome assembly GCA_013407115.1 of Glycine latifolia. Classification (NCBI taxonomy): domain Eukaryota; kingdom Viridiplantae; phylum Streptophyta; class Magnoliopsida; order Fabales; family Fabaceae; genus Glycine; species Glycine latifolia. The sequence continues at coordinate 2,058,054 of CM023944.1, read as the reverse complement.
TAATTGTGTTGGATATTTGAAAGAATCATGATATAAAAATAGTAGTTTTAAGGAAAAAAATATAAATGGGTAACCCGTTGAACCGAATTGATTATAAACGGGTTGAATTGAGTTGTGTTTCAAATTTTTTCTTTTGAAAACCGAACCAAACCAAACCGATCAAATTTGATTGGGTTGAGTCCTAAATTTGACCAAAATCGATCCGAACTGACCTGCAAACACCCCTAGTTGAGTATAAACAAAAGTAAATCCATCCTAACTCATTTTGTGAGCACTCGTATAGCTTACTACTCATTCTTGTCTCATTAATCATATAATATATCTATTTAAATATCAATTTTCATCTCATAAAAAATTTTATCTGCAAATATTTGTAAATGTAATATAGATATAAAATTGACTTAATAGTTAGAAAGAACAATTTAATGATAAAGGGAAAAAATAAGAAGAGAGGGATCATGAGTTCAAAATTCATTCAATTACATCATATTTTTAATAAAAGTTATCAAACTAATACTTTATTGATAATAAAAAAATAACCTTTTTCCATCCCTAAAAGCATGCCACTTCGCCTGCACATTTTGTGTTTGATTTTGAAGTTTTAAATCTAATTGATGAACTTTAATTTATTATGAACCAACGTATCAAACGATCAAGGTAACGCACCCGCTTGCATGATGTACGAATTAGGTAAAAAAATTAAAATTATTTTTAAAAAAAAATTACGAATTTATAGTCATTTTGAACCAATTTACCAATGTATAGCAGTAAGTCGCGCCCCAGTAGGACGCAACAAGTCACTCCTCAGTAGGATGCAACAAGTCGCTCCCCAGGGAGGTGCAACTGGAGCTGAGTCGTGCCCTACCCAGGCGTGACTGGTCACGTCCCACCCAGGTGTGACTGGTCACGCCCCACCCAGGCGCGACTTTGCACCTTCAACTCGTTCATGAACGGTTCAGTTCAATTCGGTTCAACGGGTTTTAATTTTTAATTTTTAATATATATATATATATATATATATATATATAAAATACATTTTATATTATTATTACGGGTTCACGGATCGGGTCAACGAGTCAACAAATCTATAAATCTAAACCCGTGACCCAACCCGTACATGAACGGTTTTGATTGGTTCGGTTCGATTTTGACCCAAATACATAAATGATCCAACCCAAATTGTTCAAATTGAATCGAATCAGTTCGGGTTTACGAATGACCCGTGCCCGTAAACACCCCTACCTATCCACTTTCGTCATCTTTGCATATCAAAAGTTAGTCGCATAATTTTCTGTTATATGGAATATTGTTTTCAGGAAGAAAAATTTTGTTTAAAATCAGCAATTACTTTTGTAAAGTCAATATTTATAAATAACTATTTATTAGAAATTAGATATTGGAATATTAATAGCAGAGGATGAAACCCCCTATAAGTTTCTGGATCGTTGAACGTTCAACATGGATGCTTAGATTATTAATTTGCATGTTTAAATCTTAATTCAAAAATATAAATTGAATGTGTTTGAGAAATTTCTAAAAATTGCATATTTAGATTTTATGAGAACTAAAAATATATAATTCTAAAAATATTTCAATATTTATAATGATAAAAATATATTTTAATCTTGAATTTTTTAAGTCTTTTTTAATAGCATGAGTCATGGCGAACACTAATTAATAATTTTCTTGAAAAAAATGAAATGAAAACACTTAAGCAAAAATTCTAACGTACTACTTGCATCCCAAATTTCAAATCATAAATTTCCCTAGTTCAACATTGCACTCAATTTGGGTTTGCAATTGGTGGAATTTTAGTAAAAAATTAAGGTGAAGAAAAGGTATTCGATTTGGGGTTTTACAGAAACAAGAAGGGCAACCTCTTTTTTGCTTATTGGTTATTGTTTTAGTTGTGGGTGTACACGTTCTAGCTATTCTTTTGATTATCGCAGGGGACTAATGGCTTTTATTTTTCCGTGCTTCTATTCTCTATTTTTTTGGCCCGGTTTTGTATTCTGATATTATAGATACATGCAAAAGAAAATTAACAATTTTGCCAAAACTACTATTGCCTCTTATGCAAGTATTGATCAGAAAAAGATTGCTAAAGAACATGCTCCAACCTCTGCCCATGAGATTGGTCTTAGCTATTCTCTATTTCTTTTATTTATAAATATTGAATTTACAAAAGTAATTACTGATTTTAAACAAATTTTTTTTCCTGAAAATAATATTCCATATAACAGAAAATTATGTGACTAACTTTTGATATGTAAAGATGACGAAAGTGGATAGGTAGGGGTGTTCACGGGCACGGGTCATCCGTAAACCCGAACTGATTCGATTCAATTTGAACAATTTGGGTTGGGTCATTTATGTATTTGGGTCAAAATCGAACCGAACCAATCAAAACCGTTCATGTACGGGTTGGGTCACGAGTTTAGATTTATAGATCCGTTGACCCGATCTGTGAACCCGTAATAATAATATAAAATTTATTATATATATATATATATATATATTAAAAATTAAAACTCGTTGAACCGAACCGAACCGTTCATGAACGGGTTGAAGGTGCAAAGTCGCGCCTGGGTGGGGCATGACCAGTCACGCTTGGGTGGGACGCGACTCGGCTCCAGTTACACCTCCCTAGGGCACGACTTGTTGCGTCCTGTTGGAGTGCGACTAATTATTATACATTGGTAAATTAGTTCAAAACGGCTATAAATTTGTAATTTTTAAAAAGTAATATTTTAATTTTTTTGCCATACGAATCACTCGCACATTTTTTCACGAGAACATGATGCACCTACCTCACTTTTTTAATTTCTGAACCTTTCAAAAAAAATGTATTTAGGGGTCATTTGGTGTATAAACTAACTTCGGAATTCAACTTTTGAATTGAAATATTCTAACTTCCCGATTTTAATTATTTTATTTGGTGCGTATATGGTTGCAAAATTAATTATTAGTCTAATTTAATGAATTTAAAAACATATTTTTATGTTTTATTTAATTCTAAGAGATATAAGATTAGTTTAATGGTTAAAAAGATTTAATAATAAAAAATAGAGTAAATTACACTCGCATCCCTGTGTTTTGCTTAAATTTCACCTAATACCTCTTCCTTTTTGCACCCTAAAAAAACTCATTAATTGTTTACCTCACATTACACCTAGACCCCATCCTTTCTAAACACCGTTTAATAATCTAACAGAAATTAGGCACATGTTGTTCACATGACTTTTAATGAAAATAGATGTCTAAAATATCCTCATCTTCCTCTCAACCTGAAAATATTTTAATACTATTGCTTCTTTTTTATTTTTTTGTGTAATTGGACGTAAACTTAATTTTTTGTTGGACATGAACCCACTTTGTTGATACACAATGTTAACAACTTTCTTCTCATCTTTTATTCTACTTACATACATATGAACTAACTTTTGGTTCTCAACAAATATTTTCAGCACATCATGATCAGTCTTAATGGGGAGAATTTTACCACTAGCAGTAGAACAAAATCATAAAATAAAATAGTGATATGATGACAAGTTTAAATCATTAGTAATGTTGTCCACACAGTCATGTATTCTATGTATTCCAGTTCATCCATTGTGTTTATATGATCCCAAAAATTAACACTATTTTAATTAACAATAATAAACAAATGATTTTTAATCCATCCATTGTGTTTCATGTGATTCCAAACAATAACACTATTTTAATCAACAATAATAAACAAATGATTTTAAAAATCATAAGTGTTCTCAAACTGGTCCTCCATTGAAACTCTATTCAGAAATAGACAACAGTAAACGATCAAAATTAAATAAATAATCTTAAAAAGTAACATATATACAAGGTCCAGTGGTCACTTACAACCATAACCCCAACGTGAACAGAAATCGTGGAACAAGAAGATAAATAGAGCGCTCATGAACGTTGAAGAGGAAGAAAAACGAAGACGCTCATGAACGTCGCAAAGTAGAAGAGGAACAATGGAGAATTCGCAAACAGTGAAGAGGAATTGAACATGAACGTCGTAAGAGAGAGGAACTCACACCTCCTAGATGCTGAAGAAGAACTCGCCAACAAGAGGAAGATGAACAGTACTCACGAATGGTGAGGAGGAATGGAACGTGAATCCTAAATTCTGAAACTAATTGAGAAGATATAATTTAGATTTTATAATTAAAATGTAAACATAATTTTGTTTGCTCACATATTTCAATTGGTGTTAGTTAACTGTGTTAATAGAGAAGGATAAAAGTAACATAAAAAAATAGAGGAGTATCATATGAAATTTGAACAAAACACAAAAAGTACAAGTTTACTTAAAAAATAAATGAGAGAGAAAGAAGTTACAAATTCAAATCACTCCTAATAATATTTTATATACATCCTAATAAATCATAAAATGATGATATTTAAATACTCAATAATTTTAAATATTTTATTAATTCTTCTTCCATATTTTTTATTATATCACCTATCATATTAATATTCTTCTTCTTCTTCTTCTTTATTTCGCCGTGTTAAATAATATATGAAGTGAGCAGCTATATTTATCTTAAACCATATCATTGCTCTCACAATTATAAGTCATAATTGTTGTTCCATGCAAGACGTCAGATCAGGATACCTAAATTTGTATGGTAGGTTTAAGTGGATCGTGGTAGGAAGGGAGCAAGTGCTTCAAGCGCCACGTATTACGATACATTCCAATTATTGGTTATTGCCACCGGATCCTTTTTGGTCCGGTTCGTGCCACTACCCACTAAATTATTAATGAGATGTTTGGTAGAGAGAGAAAAATGTGAAAAAAAAGAAAAGGAAACGTGAAGTCATTTTTTAAAGAAATGAAATGTATATAGAATGGTATAGAATCCCTAACAAAAAATAAGTGCGTGAAATATAAGATTACGATGTCCTTTCAGATCAAGAAGAATTCTTGACTTTTTTTTCTTCTCACTCTATCTCCTCCATTTAGCAATAATACATTTTGTATGTGAGATTCACATAATTTCTTCCTATCCTCCCATGCGAAACCAAATAAGGGAAGAGAGAAGAAGCTACCCCTTTTCCACCCTCTCCTAGTGCACTTTGATTTTTTCTTAACTAAATTGTAATTTTGGAATTTTGGTTTTTCTTTAGTTTTTAATTTTGGTCTGCTTACTCCTTTTTTCTTATGCAATTTTAGTCTCCACATTTTAAAAAAATTATATTTTTTGTTTAATATTCAATTTTACATAGTTTATTTCTTTTATTTTTATATTTTAATTAATTAAATTATTTTTAAATGATATCTTAAATAAATATATTATAATTAAGATTAAATTAAGTTAAAATAAAATAAATAAAATATATTTAAATTTAGAATCAGAAAAAATTACCAAAATTAAAAAATATAAGGAATAAAATGTAGAAAAAACATATAATTTAGTCTTTTTTTCTTTCATGATTCTACCCAACCAAACATTTTGTAGAAGTTATGTGTAATCAAAGTAGTCAAAGATAATAAAAAAAAGAAAAAAAATGATATATGTGATAAACTATAATTTAAAACAAAAAATGAGGTGAAAATAAGATTGAAAAGAAAATAAATACAGACTAATATTTTGAATTATTTTTTAAGGTGTTTAAAAACAATTCCAATTGTTACAACGAAAGATAAAAAAATGTTATCATGTTATAGGTGTAAGATATTTATGACTTTATTAGTAATTAATCTTTTAATTGACTATCTTGAACGAAAATTTCAATTTCATATATGTTTTTTTACATTATAATATTCAAACTCAATATCTTTCTTTTAATGAATTTGAGTATAGTTTCACTTGCATCAATATAATATTGAAAACAAATAATAAAAAATTGTGGACAAAAAATCACTTGAATCCTTAAATAAAAATTTAAAACATTTTTTAAATTTTGTTTGTTTTTTTAGATTTTATTTTCAAAATAAAATGGAATTACAATATTTACACAGGAGTGTTAGCAAAACATTCTTTCTAAAACAGTTAAAATTTATTTAAAATAATAGAATCAAGAGAGAGACTCATTCAAGAGAAGTTAGATCTACTAAAATTTGTTATTTTTATAAATTTCAACTAATAAAAAAATAGAGTAAATTACACTCGCATCCCCTGTGTTTTGCTCAAATTTCACATGATACTCATCCATTTTTGCACCCTACAAAAAATCTCTTAATTGTTTAGCTCACATTACACTTAGACCCCCTCCTTCCTAAACACCGTTTAATAATCTAACAGAAATTAGGCACATGCTGGTCACATGACTTTTAATGAAAATTTATGTCTAAAATATCCTCATCTTTTTCCTCTCAACCTGAAAATATTTTAATACTCTTCTTCTTTTTTCTTCTTTTTTGTTTTTCTACGTAAACCTAACTTTGAACCCACTTTGTTGGTATACAATGTTAACACATTTCCACTCATCATTTGTTCTACTAACTTATATATGAACTGAATTCTGATTCTCAACAAACACTTTCATCCATTATGTTATTGTGGTCCAAAACATCAATACTATTTTAATCAACAATAATAAACAAATGATTTTCAATTCATCCATTGTATTTCCTGTAGTCTCAAATATCAACACTATTTTAATCAACAATAATAAACAAATGATTTTTAGTTCATCCATTGTGTTTCCTGTTATCCCAAACATCAACACTATTTTAATCAGCAATAATAAATAAATGATTTCCAGTTCATCCATTGTGTTTCCTGTTGTCTCAAACATCAACACTATTTTAATCAACAATAATAAACAAATGATTTACACTTCATCCATTGTGTTTCCTGCTGTCCCAAACAACAACACTATTTTAATCAACAATAATAAACAAATGATTTTAAAAATCATAAGTGATCTCAAACTGGTCTTCCATTGAAACCCCATTCAGAAATAGACAACAATAAACAATCAAAATTAAATAAATAATCTTAAAAAGTAACCTATATACAAGGTCCAATGGTCACTTACAAGCGTAGCCTAGCGTGAACAGAAATTGTGGAACAGGAAGAAAAACAAAGTGCTCGTGAATGTCAAAGAGGAAGACAAATGAAGACGCTCATGAACGTCGCGAACTAGAAGAGGGAAATTCTAAAAATGGAACAAGAACGGTGAAGATGAATGAAACGTGAACGTCGTGAGAGAAAGAGAAACTCGCACTCCTGGACGTTGAAGAAGAACTCGTCAACAAGAGGAAGATGAACAGTACTCAACTAATGGTGAAGAGGAATGAAACGTGAATCATAAATTTTGAAACTAATTGGAAAGAGATAATTAAAATGTAAGGGCAATTTTGTTTGCTCACATATTTCAATTGACGTTAGTTAACGGCGTTAATATAGGGGCTAAAAGTAATGTACAAAAAGGGAGGAGTATCAGGTGAAATTTAAGCAAAACATATGGAGTGCGAGTATAATTTACTCAAAAAAAAATATGTTAAAAACTGTGTGACAAATGTGATGTTAGTATTTCTTTTATATATATATATATATAGTATGTACCTTTTTCTATTGTTGGGAGATGTTACTTTATTAAATAGATTTCACTATCTCGATAAAGTAGTCCTTAATTCTTGATTGAGGAATACCTCATATTGAATTTCCCCCCTATATTATCTCTAACTAATATCTCGTATAATGAAAGTAATTATAAAAAATAATGTCATCGAGTCATTATTAATTAAAGCAAACTATTTGGTAATTTTAAATTGTTAAGATACTAAAAGATAAAAGTTTTATTATTATATCACTAAATGTGTAAATCAATTAACGTAAAATTGTCTATATTTAATCAGTGATTTCAAAATCGAGTTATAAATATACAACTATATTGAATATTTTGAATAAAAAAAATTACTCTAAGTAGTCATTTAAGTAGTTATGGTCTGAAAATAAAAACAGTTTCAAGTGGCATTACCTTGTTGCTTAGTTGAACTCTTTTATGCATGGTGGCATTACCTTAACTTTGACTCTAACGTTATGGCTTTGCCCCGAAGAACCTGTCCAAACAATTGTTGGCGTCAGGTATGCCACCGAAAGCATTTCTCAATCATTATTATCATCGACATCCTCTGATACCCGTGATCGTCAGCATCCTTTGATTACCGTTGTTGTTTGCGTCCCCATGTTGTTCTTATTTAATATATATATAAAGTTAAAATTGCGTTACGTTAAGTTGCCTTTCTCGTCATTTATACCATCCGTATGAACTGATGATATAAAAAACTTTAATTATTAGTAAAATATGCAATATTATATTTGAAGACTTATTAAAAAATTATATGATATTACGAGACTTATTATATTATATTATATTTATTAATAAAAGGAGCATTTTTAATGACGATTGACGAGGGTATGCATTTCACATCTTTACAAGGGCCTCAATAAAAACTTGCTGAGCCGAACCAGCTGCAGGGTGTCACCATGTTTCCAACGAATAACAACCCATAAGTTGCTATTTGACTTCTTTCAGGTTCAAATCCCACCCGTGTTGTGATCGTTTTACTACAAAAATATGTTGCAGGCCAGCAGCCAAGATAAATTACAAAAATATATGTTCACTTGCCGTTGCTTCATTCATTATTTTTTTTTCACTTTAGGTTTATTTATATTTTTAAGTCACTGAAATTTAGGTGAATATGATTTTGGTCTTCTAATTTTTTTAAAAATTAATCCTTAAATTTGCAAAATACAGTTTAGTCCAATAAATTTACTGTTTAAGAACTAAAAATTATTTTAATCCCTTAAATTTAGTGCTCTGGGACTAAAAGTATATTTAAATTGGAAGACAAAAACTGGATTCAACCTAAATTTCAAGAACAGAAACATAATCAAGGGGAAAGTATAGACCTGAAATATATTTACTTTTTACTTTATAAAATGTCTTTTGTAGCATGAAATTAAGTGAGCTGATAGTTTAAAATTAAGCATGTCAGATTCTATATATATATCATTCTACTATGTTATCTTTAATTTTTATAAAATATTATATCGCGCGCTAAAATTATAATATTTTTTCGGAATCAGACTGCATTCAAGTTGAAAACGAAATTAGTACAAGTTATATATACACAATAAATACGTGCACGAAAATATAGTATTCATTTTTTGTATGGATTTACTTGCCACTGCAAGAAGTAGTAACAAGCTGAATGAGATACCAAATTGAAAACAGCAAATTAATGCAAGAAGTAGTCAACATATTTTCTCTTCCTTTTCCTTTATTAAAAAATGTGAATGAAATTGGCTGTACGTTAACCATGCATGTTACTTGTTCGCATATTGGATCACGGATAAGAGTATACCTACTCAACGTTACCGGTGCGATAAGAAATTAAACCTGAACTCTACATCTTACCAAAGAAAGAAGAAGAGAGACATCCAAGGATCCGCGTTAAGTAATGTAGGTGTAGGTAAAGGAAGGATCCAAAGTCTACTCTAATGGTTTGCTTATTGCAATACCGTTGTTGGTCCCCGGTTCCAGACAAGACAGTCCCTTCCTCAACCAACCGAAAGGAAGGATCAAATTTGCCCTTTCAGCACCAACTAACTTGGCGTTCTCAACTAATTTTACCGTTTAAAAACATCTCATAGTACAATTAATTTATTTTCAAAATTTGTCATTCTTATATCAATTTTCTTTAATTTTACAGATTATTTTCACAATTATTAATAATTTAGATATTATTAGATTAGTCTCCAAGCCAATCTGCGCTGAAATTAAGTACTAGTACTTTTTACATACAATTAAGTGGTAATGAAAGTTACAATCAAACATGTAAATTAATTAATATAAATTTATTTCAGTTTAATCGAGATGATATTATGTTTGAGTTATAAATATATAATTACGTTAAATATTTGTTTTTTTTTATTATCTATAATAATCTTATTTGAATTGAATAATATTATCTACATAAAAGATATATAGATGTGGTTTAGAAAATAAAAAAGTTACAATCACATATACTAGTAAATATTTTGAATCCTGTACATGTCAAAACACTTGAGGTTGGTGTCAATTCCTATCTACTTACTCTTTTTGTATTAAAAAGTTGAGAAGTTAATGCATAATCAACTGCTGCATCCAATTAGTCTTGCTTCTGCAATAAATGAGTATAGGGACATGATAGTAACTTATGTGTATAAATAGACGCTAGGCACTGAATAGATTATTGTAAGTTATTTCCTTATTCATTAAAGGGAGTTAACTTGTGAAGAGGCTATTGGTGGAAGTTCCTACAAAACAGCAGCACTATGGCTCTGTTTATGAAGTTCTTTAATTCTTCTTCAACAAGCTTAATACTCCGTTTCATATTATTGTTAGTTCTATCATTTAGAACAAAGGCTGTGATGAAACTACCACCAAATATTACAATTCCTGCAGTGATAGCTTTTGGAGATTCCATTGTTGACCCGGGCAACAACAACAAGGTTAAAACATTGGTCAAGTGTGATTTCCCTCCTTATGGTAAAGATTTTGAGGGAGGAATTCCAACAGGTCGATTTTGCAACGGGAAAATTCCATCAGATTTACTAGGTACTATCTTATCTTTTATGTTGAATTTACTAATTTTCTGAAATGCTTTTAACTAAGTCTATAATTGGGAAAAAAAGAGATTATATTTTTTATATTCAAAAGAAAGAGAAGGAATTAAAAAACAAATTTGTATATTTACTGCATAGACAAAAAACGTACTTGCTTAAAGTGATGACAATAAGAACTCGTGAAATAAAAAAAAAGTTAGAATACATACTATATTCTTATGATTGCATATTACAAGACTCAGCATTTTCTTTTTGTGTTTTGAAAAAGTTTACGTTCTTTTTCAACACAATGGAGAATTATATTAGGAAACGTACTTGAGACATAAAAATTACTCACTTAAGCTCACTACAAAAAGTGAGACTATATTCTTTATATGAAGTTTATTTCTTTCTTTCATAGGAATATGAAAATAGGTTGTTGTGGATGCTTGAATTGGGAGTGTATATGTATGGGATTTTAGTGTGCATTTTTTTTATATTTTTAAATTTAATATTTTAAATGAGAAATGGTTAATTTAAAGTATCTCTTTAATTTTATATTATGTGAATTTTAAATTTAAACTAACTTTCAAAACTGTTATAATTTTGGTAAACTCTTTTTTAATAATAGTTTTCTCAAAATTTCCCGAGTTAACAAACTTTGAGAGTAACTCCTGCTTTTTATTCACTGATTCCGTTGCCATTTTAATTAGTGGCGATACCATATATGGTCCACTAGCCTTGAAAACTTAGTTAAACAACTTTAGTTCGACACATTAAAAAAATCTTCATGCAACTTTGCAAATTATTTTTTATTTAAGAATTAAAGCATTATAGGTTTTTATATCTGTATTCTTTCTCTAATATATATAATTTGTTTTCGTGGTAAAAAGAGCAAAGTGACAGTGGATTTATGTTATAATAAGAGAGAGAGGATTGATGTATTTTTTCTTTTTTTAGTTTTTATAATAACTATACTTTTAATTGGTTGTCCGGAATTTCTTGGAATAAGAGATCTTTCTAATAAATTTTTTTATCCAGGATTGCATTGGAACATCACGAACTTGATATTGCAAAGCATATTTAGAACTAAATAATTTAAATTCTACTGCAGACTTGTATATCTAAAGGTTGATAAAAATAAAGGCTCATAATATATCTATAACCCATTTTTTTTATAAGGAGAACCCATTTTAGCTCCTGAAATAAGAAAACAAGTTAAATTAACTATGTGTAGGAACAAAAATAGGTAGGATCGGGTATGGATAGTAGCTTCCAACTATCTGTTCATCTAAGGATGATATGCATTTGTTATTCATTTATTATTCATTAAGTATCTATTTAAAATTATTCATGGATATTTTTATACTTGCGGATATCTATAGATACCTATCGATACTTCAAATTGAAATAGATGATTCTTTTAAAAGTCATTTTAACAAAAAGACTATTTATTTGCTATAAAAATTTTAAAAATATATAGGTATTTGAAGATTTTTATGAAAAGAAATATTTTTTTGTATAATAAATAGACCATTTCTTTTATGCGAATACTTTGTATAATGGTGGTAGCTTTGTAATTTAATGGGTAGCAGATACTCTTGAATATAAATAGTATGATAATAATGATATCCTGTATTACCTTATCCATTAACGAGCTGATAAAAAAAATATTCATACTCGTTATTCACAAGTATTTATTTAAACTATTCACTTCTATGTATGATGGATTTTATTTGCGAATATTTACATGTATAGATTTTTTTTTCATCCCTAATTATGTGGGTCGATATCGATGATAATTGGGAATGATAATACATGAAAACAAATATTAATATTCATGGTATAGGTAAGGTAGACAGGTAGCTAGTTATTTATGTCAAGCATAAAAATTAGCCTTTTAAAGATTTTTTTAAGACCAAAAGCTGTTCCAACCTAAATGAAAATGATGGCTTGATCGCAAAGTATACATTGAACCTAAATAGAAATTGAAGCTCGCGTGTCTCTTGCGAAACGTTGAGACTTGAGCATTGCAATTGGCGGAGTATGATACCTGAGTGTTAGGGAACACATGCATAATAAAATAAAGTTTGGCAGGGTAGTCATCTTAAAAGACGTAAACAATAATGAATTTCTAAGGACATTAATTAACTAGTGAATTAAAAAAAACATAATAATTTATTTGATTTGTTATGGACTTATGGTCATATTTTACATCATTAATTATATAAGAAAACATGACCTAGAGTTCATGTTGGTCAGCACTCTTTCAGTAGCATCCAAAATAGTTTGTTCCTCGTTGCAATTAATTACTTCTTTGACTTTCAGCTGAAGAACTGGGTATTAAGGAGCTTTTACCTGCTTATTTGGATCCAAATCTTAAACCAAGTGACCTTGTTACCGGAGTCTGCTTTGCTTCTGGTGCTTCCGGATACGATCCTTTAACGCCAAAAATAGCGGTATATATCTATATAAATTATTTTAGCCCTAATTCTCACTTCTAAGATAGGAACACATGTACGCTTATCCTTTTGATTATCATAGTCGTTAATTTTTCTAATTAATTTGATAATTGTATGATTATAATCAGTCGGTGATATCAATGTCCGAACAACTAGACATGTTCAAAGAATACATAGGAAAGCTTAAACATATTGTTGGAGAGGACAGAACAAAATTCATCATAGCCAACAGTTTTTTCCTTGTGGTAGCTGGAAGTGACGACATTGCCAACACCTATTTTATCGCTCGCGTTCGACAATTACAATATGATATTCCAGCTTACACTGACCTTATGCTCCACTCCGCTTCTAATTTCGTAAAGGTACACTTAATTTTATTTAATAACATATATACAGTATCGTAAGATGCATCTACACTTACTCTTAGTGGATAATACCTCACCACATAATTGATTTTTTTTATAAAATGTGAAGGAATTATATGGACTTGGAGCACGAAGAATCGGAGTACTGAGTGCACCACCGATTGGATGCGTTCCATCACAGAGAACTCTAGCTGGAGGTTTACAAAGAGAGTGTGCAGAAGAATACAATTACGCCGCCAAGTTATTTAACTCCAAATTATCAAGGGAGCTGGATGCTCTTAAGCATAACTTGCCCAATAGTAGGATCGTTTACATTGACGTTTACAACCCCCTAATGGATATCATTGTGAACCACCAACGTTATGGTAAATCATTTTATTTATTTATTTTTCAAATAAATATTTTGTTACACTAATGTTTTGAAATGTACATTAATTGAGTTTGCTTGGTCAATATTGCAGGCTATAAAGTTGTGGATAGAGGTTGCTGTGGCACAGGGAAATTGGAGGTGGCAGTGTTATGCAACCCTTTGGGTGCCACTTGTCCCGATGCTTCACAATATGTTTTTTGGGATAGTTATCATCCTACCGAAGGAGTATACAGACAGCTCATAGGCCAAGTCCTTCAAAAATATTTGAGTCGATTCTACTGATCGAGTTTGATCACGCATGGGAATGGCTTTAATAAATTAATTACAACACATATCATCCAAGAAGATGAATATGCATGTTAGTGAGTGTAATTGTTAAGTGTGTGTATAATTGTAGCGGGTCTACGCTCCGTAGATTTGTATTTCTTCTTCTTCCTTATTTTTCTATTTGTTAAATTTAAAAATAAGAGTACTACAAATGTTGATTATTTTTTATTCATTTAATTTTTAATTCAAGTTTGTATTTTTTTTATATATAATCAGACACATTATATATTTTTTTCCTTGTTTTAGACACTCGATATCTGGAAATTATATTAAACTCTAACGTTAATTTGAGTAAAGACAAATGCACTTATTTAAAATTGAAAAGTCTTTCTAACGTCTTTTTTCTTCTTCTGTGTGAACTTCTAATTTTGTCCAAATTTTTTTAAAAAAATACTATAAATTAATAAGATAAATTCTTTCTACTGTAAACAAACAATTTCTTTCTTTCTCTTTTATAAAAATTAGAAAATATGACTAATGTAAATTTAAAAATTTAACCATTTAAATTAATGTGTGATACTCATATTTTCGAATCTAACGTAATTAGCCTTATTAATAATTTATTTATTTCTTTCTACATGACAAACGTAAACAAAATTTTAAAATTTTAACCATTTAAATTAATACGAGTAATGTAAATAATTTCTTTTTTTCTTTCGACATGTAATGTAGAGAGAGTAAGATAATGAATTCTAACAATTTTTAAGATAATATATATATATATATATATATATATATATTAATAAGGTTAATTATGTTTTTAGTCCATTAATTTAAAATAAATTTATTTTTGTCCTCAAATTATAAAAAAAAAATCATTTTAGACCCTATAATTTTAGAAAATTCGTTTTTAGTTTCTAGAAGCATACGGTAATAGCAAAAGTGGTTATGTAACCCTATCAGTATTAGCTTTTTTCAGACAAGTCATCACTTCTGTTAACACTGTTTACCTCTTGGGACTAAAATTGGGTTTTCATTGAATTTTAAAAATAAAATCATAATTAAGCTAAAAATTTAATAGTACCATTATCTAAATCAACCAATTATTTTAAAAATATGAATTAATTAAAAGAGTCTACTGTACCACGCACCTCAGAGATAAATAAATTCTTGTCCAAGGTAACCTATTTCTACTTTCTATGTGCATTTAGTAAACTGCTATATACACATGAATCTTCTGTGATCAGGACTTGAAACACTTCCCTTAGATGATGGATATGTTAATCAGTTTTCACCCTATTTGGCAATCCGCAACCGTTGCAGTGTCGCAGAAGCAAATTAGGCCAAACCTCATCAATAAACTCAAACTATAACAACCTCGCTTGTATGTGCCGATCAAATGGCATGGCATCCATTTAGAAAACAATAAATAAGCAAGGGAAAGTGAAGTACTATGAAGAAAAAGAAGGAAAAACGTTTATCCATATTTCTTTAATAACGAAAAAGGTTAGCCAAGTTTTAGTGTGTTTTTAGTTTAGATTATTTTGAAAAGTAATTTACATATTTTTATCACTTTTAGGAGATTTTTTTTAAACTTAGTTGTTTTTAAATTAAACATGCTATTAAATATAAGATTGAGTTAGTGATTAAAAAAAGAGAGAAAAAAGACCATTGGTTTAACGAATTTATATACTAACAAAAAACAATTAACATTCATTGATAAAAAATATGTAAGATGTTAATGGTCATTTTATTAGTTACAGTGACTTGATGATTCAAAAAATTTAAAATTAGTCCCAAATACTTAACATTTTCCAACGTAAAACGTTTTTTTTTTATAAAAGATTATCAGTTTTTTTTTTCAAGGTCATTTGATCATATTTGAATTGTACATATATATATATATATAAAGAAAGAGATTAAATTATATTGATATACCTTTGATAACTATTACATTATTTTATAATTTTAAACTATATAATATTTTCTTAAAATTCATTATTGAGTTGAAAATTTCTTTTACATAAATCATATATATATATATAATTTCATATTAATTCAAAGTAATTTGTTATCTTATTTATATAGACTAAAATCAACGTAACATAAATATTTTAAAATATACTAAAATATAGATTATTAAATTACATTCTTATTATTGTTTAACTTTAGTAAAATTTGATACAAAAAATCTTGATAATACGTAGATATAATTTAATGGTTAAATTAATAAAAATTATATTTTAATTAAATTATAAAAATAGTGTAATAATTATTAAAATTACACTGATTTAATTTGATCTCTTTATATATTATAAAAATACTATAATAGTTATCTAAATTACATTAGTGTAATTTAATCTCCTCTCTATATATTTATTATAAATGAGAATGATGATTCTAGCTTCCCTTAAAATTAATTTTTTACGAATTATTTTTCTTGATTGCTTGAAAGGAGTAAAATATATACATGTTTTCAACTAGAACAGTAATTTGAAAGCTAATTTTAGGACATGAATTTATTTATTTTAAAAAAGTTAAGTTTCTACTTTCAAATATTAACTTTTAAAATAATATTTTTTTAATTCAATCTACGTCCCAGTTATTCATAACTGTCATAATATGTATGACAGTATAAGATTTTTTTTTAATTTTTTTTTACAATCATCGCACTGATTTTTTTAATATAAATCGGACTGAAATTAAAACTATTACTTTATTAAAATTTCTCGCCTCTGAGCTGAACCTAAAAAGAGTTTAATGTACAATGTATGTACAAGTACCTATTGCAACGGTTGAAGCAACATCAATTCGCCACCATCATTAATTAAAGCACCTAATTAGTAATGCAAAAAATAAAAAATAAAATTGCATGATATAGTCCAATAATTCATTTTCCCAACCGCTCAGAGTAGACGTGATATAAATGTGGAACGGAATAATTAGATTTGAGAAAATCCATTTTTTCTGTGGTTGTTATAATGTAACAAATGTTGGCAATGGTTTAAATTTTGTTAGACAAAATTTATACTTAAAAAAGATAATTCTAATGCTTGAGCATTTTCATTGGTTAATAAATGGTGTCAATATCCACTTTTTTTGTTGTTGTTATTTTTCAGTTTTCTTTCTTAAAAATAATTACTTAATTTTTGTCCCATTTGTTGAAAGAAATAAAAGATACCTGAACCCAATGGGAAAAGCTGTCCATGAACAAACTGGGATAATTGATCCCAATTAGCATAAAAGAGTACAAGAAAAATATATAGAAAATTATTATTGGCACCCACTAAACATTGTAATGGATCATAATGACCACAATGTCCATTACAATGAAAACAGGTTTTCGAGAATTTATTGGGTAAAAGTACACAATATAAACAAGTTTTTGTTGTATTGTGGGGATGTAACTTGTTTTTCTTATATATTTTTACCCTATAACACATTTGAAACAAATTTAGGTTGTGTTAGTGGTGGAAGTATATAATGAAAAGTTATTTTCATTGTGTATTTGAGTAATGTATAATTTTTTTTGTTAATTCGTTATTTAGAATTTTTTTAAGGAATTAAATTTAAATTGATGCAAGTTTGATAGTTTTTTTGTTGTTGGTATCATCGAGAGTGTAATCCTTTTCTCATTGAGTCAGTCCATTTTTGGGATAATGCGTAAATCAAAGATTAAACCCTAAATTTTGGTTAAGAAATTCAAGTGTCAAACCAATTATATTAACAACTTTTGTGATAAATATTCATAAATACATAAATATAATAAAAAAATATCCGTCACAAATACATAATATAGTGTCTACTAACAAAATACAAAATATAAAAATAGTATCGGGATGAATACCATTTGATGGACTTGGGTCGTCCTCCCTAGAACTATCAATAACATTTGATTTTTTTTTTTTGGTTTATCAATGGTATTTTTAAATTTTATACTAATTAATATTATCAACATAAGGTATATTCCTAGTTTAAAACAAACATACATAAAATAACGGGTTAAATGGAATTATTATATAATGCATAATAAGCCAAATTTTATTTCATTTTAATTTTTAATATTAGTTGAATTATTTCATTAGAAAAATATTAATTTTTCTAATAAACTAATTTAAAATGGTAAAATTTATACAGTCTTAAATATTTGAACTGCTTTTAATTAATATTTTATTTTAACAAAATTATTTCTTAGTATAATATAGTATACAGTTACTACTGATAAAAAATATTATACAGTTACTTTATTTAAAACTTTAAACTTTATTTTTTTTGTCCCATTTCAATTAATTCAAGTTATACAAAAAAAAAATCAAGTAGTTTAGGATGAGAAAGAGACAAAGAGTTGTTTTTAAAATTTACTCCATTTAGTTGTTTTTTTTAATTAAGTAGATGTATAGATTAATATATATAATTTTAAAACAAAATCTTATTAGTGTGGAATTTGATTTGCTAGCCATAAAAGGAAAAATACTAAATAAATTCAAGCTAGCCTTGCTTTGGCTAATGCAGCAGAATTTATTTAATGTTATCATTGAATCAGATTGCAAATATATTGTAGACCATATACATATAGAAGAGGAAGACATTAATGAATGTGGAATTTTTCTTACCCAAATTAGATATATCCTAAGATCTTTCCCAACTTATTTCATTCAATTAATTTGAGAGAACACAAGCTAACATGGTGGGACTCACTCCTTGGCTATTTCTTTTTTTCTTTTTCGAGAGTGAGAATACTTTTGATATTAGTCTTCTTTGTTTTCATAATATTATCTAAATGGATTGGAATGTATCTGATTCTGTTCTGTTGCTGTAAAAAAGAGTTATAAAATACAAAGTACTATAAGCTTTTGAAAATATTTATTATTGAAGATTGTAAAAAAAAAAAAAAAGGTTTGCCCAAAAGGAAGATAGGCCATTTACTTGAAAGATTAATTTATAAGTTTTCTCTTACTATTTTGTTATATCACTCTAAAGTTAGGATATTCTCTTAAAAATGTATTATGTTTATAAATTTGGGAAAATATCCCTCTAAATTTCTTAATTCTGTTCGATGATTTTTTTTAATGAAAAAGTTAAATACTTCGATCGAAACTATTTCATATTAATGTAAAAAAATACAATTCTTAATAGAATTTGGTTGCATTGGTCAAAACGTATATAAAAATGCTTTTTCTTAAATCAAAATACATTGTAAACATAAAATCGTATGTATCTCCCTCTTACAGTAAAGTTCTTTTCACTTTTTTTTTTGTGTGACGAAAGTTCCTTTCACTTAATCAACATCAATAACGGTCAAAATAATGATCAATTATATTTATACATACTACAAAATTTATTTCACTATAAACAATTTTAAAAATTTTCCTTTCATTTAATTATTACTTCATTTATTTTGCTTTTATTAGCTATATTAAAACTCTTTCTAGTTTTCGTTTTGTTAACCATCCAAATTGCTATAATTTTCTTATAAAATAATTATTAAACAAAAGGTAATAAAAAATATATTAATTTTCATAAGCATTAGTGCATCGCTTTTATTTTACTTTTATAGCTACAATAATAAAATATATCAATTCATTACTTCATTTATTTTACTTCTACTGGCTATATTAAAACTTTTTCTGTTTTTTTTTTGTGGCCTTTCAAATTTCTATAATAGTTTTAAAAAATGATAAATGAAATGGTAATAAAAATATATTAATTTTATAAGTATGACTTTTATTTGCTAATGATCTTCAACAAAAATATATCATTCACTACTTCATTTGTTTTACTTTTATTAGCTATACTAAAACTTTTCTATATATTTTTCATTAGCTATATTAAAACATTTTCTATATATTTTTCATTAAAGATTGATAAACAGTAATTGAAAATGCAGAATTACAAACTACTTCATTCTTTAATTTCCTTTACGTAGTTTGTTCTGCATTTAGTTTCCCATGTGAACGTGGCAAGCTAATTCCGAGATATTTCTTCTTCCTGTTGTGTTGGATCTTGGTTGGAACAATTGAACACCACTAACATGGACTTATGGATCCATTTATATTGTCCACGATAATATGAATAAGCAACATGATGATATCTGAGTGATAGTGCTGGATCATCTATGATAATTCCAGAAGTAATATAATATATAGCTGGGAATATACATTCATTATATCATGACACGATTTGTGAAAGTGAATTGAAGCATTTAATTCAGAATTTTTATATAAGTATTTTTTTTCTGAAGCAGATTTTGTATAAGTTAGTCATAAGTCGGGCCTCGGTTTAAAGCAATCATGGAGTTCCCTAAAATAAAAAAAGGAAAGTACTTTATTGCATATTAAATATTTGTTTTGCAAGGATTGCGCTTTAAATAATATATATGATCGTTCTCATCATGTCGTGTTTGTGTAATGTTATGGCACAATTTAATTTCAGAAGAAGGAGTCAATGTTTTATTGCTTTATATAGTATATGAACTTAGAAGGAAATGACCTTATAATTAGTGAAAAATAACATAAAAGAATAGAATTAGAGAGAAAGAGAAATCAGAATAGATAAGAAAAAATTTCATGACACATTCCACTTTTTTCTTATCCGTTAATTCTCATTCTTATATTAGTCTATCACATATAGTCTCTTCACCTAAATTTGGTTACAGACACCCTCTCATTCCTTCTTTCCTTCATTTGTGGATTCATAACTAATTTCTTTGTCACTTGTCCATTTGTCTCATTCTTTTCTTACTCTTGATTGTGCGTACCCCACTTCATTACATGTAACCAATGATAAATGGCGTGAGCCACATCTCATAGATGAAATCATCAATTAATTAAGCTCTCTAGGTAGTACCTACATCTATATATAATTGCAAGGAAGGAGTGTGCAGGACCAATAACAAAGCAAAATAATGGAGTTGTGGAGCGTGGTGTTTGTGTGTTGTGTTTTGTGTTATAGTTTTTGTCACACTGCGGATGCTATCGTTAAGCTACGAGGCAATGAAACAATCCCAGCATTGATTTTGTTCGGGGATTCGATAGTTGACGCAGGAAGTAACAATAACCTAATAACGGGGCTTAAGTGCAATTTTCCTCCTTATGGGAAGGATTTCGAGGGTGGGAGACCAACAGGAAGATTCAGCAATGGCAAGGTCCCTGCTGACTTCGTAGGTATGTACTGCCATTCATGCTACTGTTACGTCCTGGTCTTATTAATTTCCTCCACAATATAGTGCATAATTATTAATTAGAATATTACTATATATGCAATATGATTATATAGATATGCTAGTCATTCATTCGTATACGAAGGTAAATTTCAAGTCATATATATATATATATGAATGAATGAATTCAATGAACAATAAAAAAAGTGTCATGTATCTACAAATACTTTTACCTACAAACATGTATTAATGGGAGAGTGATTGTAGGTAAATGTTAATTATGTTTTTAATTATGGATTATTGATTTATAGTGATACATTTTGTCTGTTGTTAGAAGTTAATTTTTCTTGTAATTATGTTTTCAAAATCAATTTTACCATGTCTAAAACAACTTTAAGCATTGCATTCTGTATAAGAATTCATTCGATCAACGGCTGTTTGCTTTGATGGTCAATGATATTAATAAAATTGAACTAGGTTCAACTCCTCTCTTTTTTGACCCAAAAATGAATTGATCAATATTTTGCTTCTAATTGTCAATTCTAATTCTGAAATGAATGTCTACATTTTGGTAATTCGATCAGCGGAAGAATTGGGAATCAACGAATATATAGCACCATACACGAGTCCTGGTTTGCAGCCTGGTGATCTCCTCAAGGGAGTCAACTTCGCTTCGGGTGGCACCGGATAGGATCCTTTGACCGCACAACTAGGGGTAAATTCATGCATTTCATTTCTGGATACCTCTCATTCTTTCACCACTAACCTTATTTTTTCTTACAAAATATTTGCATTAGTATTTTGCAAAAAACATAATAGATAATGAAAAAATATATTGAAAGCTTTTTTTTTTGCTGTGATATATTGAATGCTTTGAAAATATAAAATATTTTATATTTTTTTCATTAAATAAATAAAAATATTATAAAAATACATTGCATGATGAATATGTATGGGCAGCAAACGTGTAATGTGTCATGTTTTGTTTGAGCTTTTTTGTTGGAAACAGATTTTCTCTGCCACTATCTTATTTTTTAATTTAACATGATTTGTCCACGTAGTTATTCTTCTGCTTGAAAACTGAAAACTATTAGCATTAAATTATATTATATATTAATTTTTTTTATATCTTCTTTCTCTTGCATTATTTTATACAGTACTTTTTCTCTCTTTATTTATTTCTTGTATGTTTCTATATTACATCTTGGCATCTTCAAATATATATTTGATTTCTGTTTTTATTTTTCCTTTTTTTTCTTCTTTCCCTCGTTTGATATTTTTTTTTATCATTATTCCCTCCTTTGATATTATCCCATCATCTGGTTAGAAGCTAACAAATCTTCTCTTATCAAATAAATTGTTTTAATGATCGTACTTTTTTGCTAATACAGTCAGTCATACCGTTATCTGAGCAACTAGAGCAATTCAAAGAATACATAGGAAAGCTTAAAGGAAATTTTGGAGAAGCAAAAACCAACTTCATCTTGTCCAAAAGTTTAGTACTTGTGGTATCAAGCAGCAACGACATTGCCAATACTTATTTTGCATCTGGAGTGAGGAAACGGGATTATGATGTTCCCAGTTACACTGATATGTTGGTGCAAGAAGCCTCTTCTTTCGTTAAGGTAATCTCACACTGTGCTATATATTAGAATCGTAAGATATAAATATATTATATATGGGGGGTTAAGTAACTGACAATTTAATTTAAACAATCTGTGATGACTCGATTGTTTATTTTATTTTATAGGAATTATATGGATTGGGGGCAAGGAGAATAGGAGTGTTTGGTGCACCTCCACTAGGATGTTTGCCATTCTTGCGAACATTGTTTGGAGGTCTACAGAGAATGTGCACTGAAGAAATAAACATGACATCAAAATTGTTTAACTCTAAACTATCTTCAGAGCTGCACAACCTAAACCAAAGTTTGCCTCAAGCCAAGGTGGTGTATATCCATATTTACGAAACTTTGCTCAATATCATCCAAAACCCAACCAAATATGGTATAAATCTATTCCTAGGTCCCTTCCCTTTCTTTCACAAAAAAAAAACTTGTCTTAAATATTGACACACATTTGTTCCAATCCTAAATCCTTTAATTGAATTTCAGGATTTGAAGTTGCTGACAGAGGATGCTGCGGCACAGGGACTTTAGAGGCGGCTTTTCTGTGTAATTCGTTAAATCCAACAACCTGCACAGATGATTCTAAATATGTGTTTTGGGACAGCTACCATCCCACACAGAAGACATACCAGATTCTTGTTGGTGGAATCCTCAACACATATATAAACAACTTCTCTTGAGAGAACTCCATCTGAAATTTTCTTTATCTTCAATTTTTAAAGATAAGTGTCCAATGGCAATAGAAATATATTTGTTTAATTTTTTATAAGTGATAATTGAGAACGAACTTTGATACAGTAGTAAAAGTGACTTATTGTTTATAGTTTCAAATTCAAAAACAACCTTTTTATACTTATAGTGGTTGATTTTTCTAATTGACGGTTGAGAACTAAAAATATATATAACAAAATTTAAAGCTAATTAATGTTTTAATGTTTTTTTAATTAATAATCATTATTGCACTTTATTTTCTATATACATTTTCTTCATTTCTATAATGTCAAATACACCATCACAGAAGTTATTGTTGATAACATGTAAAACATTTTCTAGTAAATTCTTAATTTAATTTGAATTCGAAGGTACCTTCCTTTGGGAAAGGATGTGTAAGTTTATTTTTGTCCACCCTCTATTTTTTTGTTTGTTTGTGTATATTTTTTTTGTATTGTTTATTAAATCCAAATAAGTTTGTATATAAATAAATATAAGCAAATTGTCTACAGTATTAAATCTCATTATAAATCACAACTTGGTAAAACTACAAATTAGAATTAAAATAATCTCAAGCTTTTCTAAAAAGTGTTTTACAATACATTTACTTTGGTGAAATGTAAGTTAGAGTTTATACGACGGTATAATAGAAAAATAATAAAATTTAGCATCTTGCATTTCGATTTAATTTGGTTCAACTGAACTTAAAAAATGTGATTTTTCATTTTTTAGTTAATGATTTATTTGGCTTTAGATTTTTTTAATCGGCTTAATAGTTTAGATCAATTCTTGAACCCTTTTAGATTATTGTCACATTGAATGCAAAAATACATTTTTTGTTAAAAAAGCCTACCGTAGTTAGTTATAGAATTTGCTATTTTATTTTTCAAGAAAATATAAATTTGCTAATTAAATTTGGTAAAAGAACTTTTTTTAACATAGCCAAATTATGATACTGAATGAGAATTCAAATCTAAAAATGTTCACCTTTACCACTAGAAATTTCAAAATAGTTTTTATTTTATTTAAAAAAAAAAAACAAAAAGGGACGGTGTGATTATTCTAACATGTTTTCAAGTGTTGGGTTTAGAAGCCCATTAGTCAAGCAGAGCAGGAACAGGTAAAGAACCGAAGTGAAATTTTGTATCAATGACCAAAACATATTGTCGTCTTGTTTTTTACGCATAAAGAAACAAATTAGTGAAGGGAAGCAGGAAGAAGTAAATAACCAAACTGAAATTTCCTATTAATAACCAAACAATATTATCGTTTTTATTTTATACTTCATAGACTCACAGTAAAATAAGTGTGTATGTTAGTGGGCTTTGTGGGCACAAAATCGGATCTCTGTAGAAGCCCAAGACATACATAAAGTATTTTACTACATACACTATATATTTTTTATTGGACCAATCTGTATTTTTATAAAAGTTAAAATATATTTTTTCAAATAATTTAAAATAATAGCACATGTAGGTCTTAAATCTATGACCTTCATATTATTAACATGACACTCCAATCAATTGAGCTAATAAGTCAATTATGCTAAAAAAATAATTAATATTGTTACATATAATACTAAATTTTTTAATATATATTTAATACATATAAGTTTACATAATAAATTATGTTAAGAATATTAAAGTAATAGCATGAGAAATAACTCAATAATTAAAATAAAATTTAAATTAAATTAATTATATATAACTCATTAATTGATAAAATTAAAATAAAAGATAATCCTATTTGATAGGATCATAACTAACAATTATCCTAATTGATAAAATGAACATAATATCCCTAATTAATAAAATAAGAATCTGAAATAAGAAAAGATTAAGAAATTAGATAAACTAAACAATTAAATATTTAGATATGTGTATTAAATATATATTAAAAAAATTAGTGTTATATGTATTAATATTAATTATTTTTTAGCATAATTGATTTATTAGCTCAATTGGTTGTAGTGTTGCGTTAATAATAACATGAAGGTCATAGATTTGAGACTTGCATGTACAATTATTTTAAATTATTTGAAAAAATATATTTTAATTTAAAAAAAACATACTTACAGATTGGACAATCGTTTACTTACAGATTGGACAATCTATATGATCCATACAGATTGGACCAATCTGTATTACTTAATAAAAAAACTTGTCGAATCTATAAGAACCTTAACCTTCAAATCATAAATTTATACATTGTTCACATATAGTGTAGTAAAAATTTATATAGTGTATGCAGCAAAATCTCTTATTCAAAGTATCATTCGTGTCTAGCTTATATGCTATGTATCTTTTTTAAGTGTTTGGCTAATGCAATGGTCAAATGATCCACGAGTCATTCAAACAATTCCGGAAATTTCCTTTTGATTGTGTAGTTCTTTCCGATTTTGTTTTTTGATATCCGTGTTTAATTTGGTCAACTTAAGCCTAATCTGCACATAAAATAACAATTTCTTCAAAATTGGAAGATTTTTATTGAGTGGTTTTTACCAACAAAGATGACTGCCAAATAAGACAGTAGATTAAATTATATGACCATTCATACATAACATACAAATATCAGAAACCGGGTTTTTTTTTGTCTTTGTAAATCTAAAGAGACAACATTGGATAAAAATACAAAAAAGTAAAATTGCACCAGCCGGGAATCGAACCCGGGTCTGTACCGTGGCAGGGTACTATTCTACCACTAGACCACTGGTGCCGTGTTGAAGAGTGGTAGACAAAGTTTATTAAAATTTTAAATTGACTCATATATAAAAAAAATTATTAAATGGATCTTCATGTTTTTACAATTTCTCTTTTGCAGCTGATTATTTTTGAAAATAAGCAATTTTTTGTTTATTTTAACTTCTGCTTGTTTTAAAAAAATTATCCAAACACTTAAAAAATTACAATAAATACTTTGTTTAATTGAAATAATTATTTTTTCTTTAAAAAAAAGTTTACCCAAACCCACCCGTTACCCTATCAATAACAGATTTACAACTGATTTGCATATTTCCATAATCCCATCTTAGATTAAGATGATACCGAGTTACTAACAAATAGTAATGACAGCAATAACATCAACGTAAAACATTTTTGAAATTCACTACATTATATTTTGCCTGTAGAATTAAAAAAGCAACCCAACTATCTACACAATCTCAGACAAACAGACAACTATGTAACATTTTATTAATTCGTACTTTATTAACAAAGCAAATGGTTGGCATCAACATGCACAAGATTCTTTGCAACATTCACCAATTGTAGTTGAAGGGACTCAAGATTTTGTCTTAGCTCAGATAGCATCTCAGGTAGGTTACAGACAGATGCCCAGGAAGACATTGATCTAATTCCTCCTTCATCTTCATATGGTTCAACTTTTACTTCACCATAATTAATTAGGATTAGAAAACCTATGTTTGCCTCCGCTGCATTATCCTTTCGATTCCTTCACTTGGCTAATAACTTCAACCAGTAATGTGGCTTTATCCATCTAAGAGTAACAATTGACCTGCCAAATCAAAGTAATTACAAATGTTTTCTTAAAGAATAAGGAATATTATTCTAAATAGGTTAAATTATAATTTTCATCCCTTTGTTTTTACAAAATTTTGATTTTAGTCTCCCAAAATTTTATTGTAATATTTTGTTTTCTTAATTTTCAAATTTTACAAGTTTGATCATTATGTTAATTTCTAACATTAACTTTTAATCTTTTATTAAATAATATAACACATTTAAAAATGAGTTTATAAAAACATAAATATGATTATTTTTTAATTATATTAAGTAAAAATTAATTAAAAACAAAAAAAATAAAGAAAATCTGGCAACCTGGCCCCTTCTTCCCCTTCTTTCTCCAACAATACCTCCACCTCCTACAGCAACTCCAGTACCAGCTACCGCCTCTCCTCCGACACCTCCATCTCAAGCTAATCCTCTTTATAAGTCAATCCTCTTTCTTGAAGTTGAACTACACTTAACAATTTATTTTTCAAATTTGGAACATAATAGACATAACTGGGATAAGGCTTTGTTATTGTTGTTGTTTATTGTAACGCTTAAAATGCTCCCCTGTAGCTTTGTTTGGAGACTACCTTCCTTTGTCTCTGCTTCAACTGCAAACATAACCTTTACCTCTACCTTTATCTATATTGACATCTTCAAAGCTTGTTCATCTATTGTATCTTATGACAATTCATTCTATTCTCGTTCTACTTTAAAGTTGGTCTATTGCCATCTAAGTTCTTGGACTCCTCAATTAAGCACATAACATGGTCAGATCTTTTGTATAATCACAACTTGAGTCTTGAGTCATCTTTTTATGATAAATCTTCATCTTGCTCACAATTAAAAGTAATGTCAAAGGTTATTGAGATAAATAAAAAAAAGGAAGGGAAAAAACAATTAAACACTGAAACACATGAGAACAGTATAAGTATTAAATATATAGCACCAAACATCAAATAATTAGTAAAATCTTTGCAATATTTATACATTTTTGAAGAACTTTGGATTATATAACAAATATAACAGTTACATTAGTTCCTATTAAAATTAAAGAACTTTTTAAAATAAATTAAGTATATCTCTGGGATTGTTTACCATGTGTATGCATTTCTAAAAAAACATATGTTTTTTTAAAAAAAAAACATTTATTGCTTTTTTTAGAGTGTACATTATATGGATGGAGGGAAGAAAATGCCTAACTTTTCATGTTGATGTCAAATCTAAATATAAATATGTGTATTGTGTAAAAAAGCATCACTTAATTATTTAGAAATTAGGACTCTAAGACAATATGATCAGTGTTGTTATAGAAATGAGCAATGGGGGCATGGTGGTCATCCATCCTCCTATTTAATTGTTCTTCGTGACTAACTATATATCTCACTTTTGTGGTTCTAATTGCCTAATTGACATTGCAATCTCAAATCTCCTATTTAATCGTTCTTTATAACTAACTATGTATCTCACTTTTGTGGTTCTTATTGCCCAATTGACAGTGCAATCTCAAATTAGCTCAGGAGTATAAAAAAGAAGGAGAGAAAAAAGTGGACCAAAAGAACAATTTCAACCATCAACAAATAAAGGGATGAATGAGAACCTCACACATTAAACTGACCCATATTTTTATAAAAACGCAATCCTCTCTTCCTTTAACACAATAGTACATTCTCCTTTGAAGCAAACCCTCATCCAAATTAACTAGCAAGCAATCAGTATTTACAATGGCAAAAACTACAATCATCGTCCTTGCCTCCACCCTTTGCTTGTTATCCCTCCTAGGCTCCGCTTATGCCGAAGACCGCTTCATGGTGGAAGGCACCGTTTACTGTGACACGTGTCGTGTCCAATTCCTCACCAAGTTGTCCGAGTTCCTTGAAGGTACTTGTTTTATACCAATGCACACATGTAACTGCATTTTGTACGACACACCTATGGCATAATATGGTGTAAAATTGTCACCATGCATAGGCCAATTTTAAATTGTCATTGCTAGTTTTTTTTTTTAACAAAAGTGATAGAATAAAAAAAAACCTAATATTATCGAATAAGATTCCAGTGACATATTAAAACCACCTACTAAAGTCTATCTAAAAGATTAATTTATGGTTGCTAATACAATCTAATAACGTGTCACACTTTTATGAATGAAGAATTCCAGACAAACCATATAACTATAAGTGCACACTTGCTTTTATATACGATTAAGAAATAATAATGTTGAATATGGTGCAATATTGAAGGTGCTACGGTGCGTGTGGTGTGTTCACAAGTTGATAATGCGAGGAACGTGACATTCAGCAAAGAGGCAGTGACAGATGCTTGGGGGTCATACAAAGTGGAGGTGGAAGGAGACCACGAGGAAGACACGTGTGAGGTTACCCTCTTGAAGAGTCCAAGGGCAGATTGCTCTGGGATTGACCAAGAGTCTCACCTTCAGCAAGCTGCAAGGATCAGCATCACCAAAAATAATGGAATTGTGTCCCCTCTTCGCCAGGCCAACCCTCTTGGTTTCCTCAAGAAGGATCGTCTCCCCGGCTGCTTGGACCTCCTAAAGGAGCTTGGAATCAATGAAGATGGCACCCTCGTCGTTTGAACAACCTAAACACAACCCATTAAAAGGATCAATATAGGCCTATAGGTATCCCTTTTTTGTTATTAATTAATTATCTATTTAAGTATCTAGGGCTGAATCTTTTATATTTAATCAGGATCATGATGTGGGTTTTAATAATGTATGAGCTTGTGCCTTACGAGGGAGTTTTTCTAGACTTTAGAAGTCTCTGGAAGGATCCTCTGACTTGTACAACTCTCTCATTTTCGTATTTGGTGGAGTTTATATTACTAATCTCCGATTGTTTCAATTCGATTCCTTTTGGATCATCTAATTTTATTTCGGCCCTATAGAACAATAATTAGAAGTAATAAGCGATTCTAACATTATCATTTAATATGATTTCTCATAGCTTTATTGTAAACCAATTAATTTTAAATTTGTTTTTAAAATAATTATTGTAAAAACTAATAATGTATTATCATATATATTTATAATTCGTGATTAAATAATAAGGTAAAATGTCTTTAAGTACATTATATTATATTAAATTCAATCAAATAAACTATTAATATAAATGATATGACTATATATACCCGTAGTATCATACATGTCGGTCTCGAACTTGTGACTTTCATGTTATTAACGCAACACTCCAATCAACTGAGCTAATAAATCAATTATGCTAAAAAATAATTAATGTTGATATATATAACACTAAATTTTTTTAATGTATATTTAATACACATATCTAAATATTTAATTATTTAGTTTATCTAATTTCTTTATCTTTTCTTATTTCGGATTCTTATTTTATTAATTAGGGATATTATGTTCATTTTATCAATTAGGATAATTGTTAGTTATGATATTATCAAATAGGATTCTCTTTTATTTTAATTTTATCAATTAATGAGTTATATATAATTAATTTAATTTGAATTTTATTTTGATTATTGAGTTATTTCTCATGCTATTACTTTAATATTCTTAACATAATTTATTATATAAACTTATATGTGTATTAAATATACATTAAAAAATTTAGTATTATATGTAACAATAT
This sequence comes from Glycine latifolia, assembly GCA_013407115.1. Lineage (NCBI taxonomy): Eukaryota > Viridiplantae > Streptophyta > Magnoliopsida > Fabales > Fabaceae > Glycine > Glycine latifolia. The sequence goes on along the minus strand of CM023944.1, from coordinate 2,027,396 downwards.
TAATTATTTTTTTAGCATAATTGACTTATTATCTCAATTGGTTGGAACGTCGTGTTAATAATATAAAATTAACAAGTTCAAGACCTACATGCGCTATTATTTTAAAAAATATATTTAACTTTAAAGAAAAAACTTACTTACGAATTATGGCTAATGTATTTAAAATTTATATAGTATATGTAAGAAAACCCTAAAGTCAAAAGGAACTAATATTCCCTCTACCAATAGTGCTATTAGCACTACTATGTTTTATGAATTCTCTCTTTTGCCCACTCCCCAAATTCCTACACCCCCTCCTCCTCTCCCAGACTTCTCCCTTGCATCACGCCACCCAGTCATGCAGTACCGTCGCACTGCACCAAGCCTCCGCCCGTGCGCCACCACCGCCCAGCCCAGATTCAGAATCGCCATGTCCACCCCCGTCATCGTCCTCCAGTCGATATCCAAAGCATCGCGTCATGCAACCTCTCCCTCGTTGAGATCTACAGCACCGTGCCACGCCACCTCAGAGCACCGCGTGGCACCACAGCCATTGAGATTCATGTTATTCTTTGTGTTGTTGTGGTTTTGGTGGGAGATGATGAAGAGGAAGGAAACTCTCAACGGAATCTCATTTCCGTCTAATAAAAAACAAAAAGGACATTTTTGAAAAAAATAATATTCAAAGCACACACGTGAGTAGTGCCAATAGCAATTGGTAGTGTCAATAGTTGTTCCTCAGTCATAATCATAAAACCCTTCGAGAATCATTTCGACAAAAACAAGAAACTAAAAATATGGAACCGTCCAGAAGCATTCCTGGATATTGTAAATGAAATGCCCAAACCAAAATCGCAACAGCATAAAACCTCCCTCCTTACCCTGTCTCTGTTGTTGTTTTCGCATACGGCATACATAAAGGAGTCCTGCTTCGTACACACGAACAACAACGTGGGTTTTGTTAGTTCCGTGGATAACAACAATGGAGCCAGTGTTGGAGAAACTCAACGCGTTTGCGAAATCCGGCCAGGACTTTTTCGACGGACTTTTCGGTCGCCGCAATCCGGTATTTGCTATCTCTCTCTTTCTCGCGTCTTGGGGTTTATGTGAGTTCTTCAGCCTTGTTCTTTTACTCGCAAATTTCAGGTTGAAATCCTTAAACGGTTGCAGAGAGAAGCGTTCTCTGATCTCATGAAACTGAGAGAGCGTCAAGAGAAGGTTGAGCGGGTGCTTTCTTTCTACCAGTCCTCGAAAGTGGGTCCCTTTCAAGAGACCACCACTCACGTGAGAGGACAAGTGGATTTTTTGGGTGCTTTGTTGGTGCTGGGTAGCTTAGATGCTGTAGATAAGTTGGGAATCAGAACAGGGGTTGATTCCAGGTTCATTTTTGAAACAACCATGGGGGACAAGGCTACCGGTGCTGCTGAGTTTGTGGCCACTCATGGAGGGAGGAGGGAACATTGTGAAGAAAAGCCTCTTTCTCTTGCCAAGCTTAGTTTTACAGCAAATGTCAATGATTGGTTCTCTTTCGTGGCTATGCCAATAGGTGCCCGGTGCAGAGATGTTGCTATTGCTTCTAATTCCTTTCATCAGGTACGGTTTAATTTTACTATTGGAATTTTTTGTGGTATCTAGTTGTTAGTTTGCCATTTGGTGTTCCCTCCTTAAAATTAGATGTATATTAGGTAAGATGATTTTGAAAGAACTATATCTTAAGTGAGCATTAGAGATGAAAATCTAGTAGTGATTTTTCAATATAAAGCTTATTCCTGAATTCTCACCTACTAGGGAACAACAAGCAGACCATAGTGATAATTTTGCAAGAATGCAATTGCAACCGATTGTTCTGATTGGGTAAAAAATATTGGAAAACATCAAACAACATGCTAGTTGTTAGAACTTAGAAACACAATCTAGCCTGGAAAAAAATTGCAGCAAAAGTATTCTTATGTGGGGATGCGGTTTGTATGGGGTTCATCAACCTGAGATCAAGTCAAGTGTCTATGTAGATGAATTATGAAGTTTACTTTGCCTGCCTTTTGTCTGGCTGGATTTGCAAATTTCCTCAGTGTAAATGGAACTCTAATGCTCACTTAAGATATAGTTCTTTCAAAATCATCTTATCTATTTTATGTATATTGTTTGGCATGGCTGCCTTTTATATATATTATGTCTCTTCTTGGTGGCCACAGATTTTAGTAAACTGCAATGGTTATATGTGTGTTTGGATTTAAGTTGAAAATGTGGTGCGCACGGTTCTATGGAAATCCACCGGATAAAACTAAATTGAAAGTAAAAGCAAGGGCAACCTTCTTTCCAAACACACACTATATTGTTTGGCTAGTTGATACATCATCCATTTTGTTAGTAAAAGAAAAATGTTAGCGCTAGTTGAGTGTTTTTTTTTTTTCACTCTACCCTATGCTAATTAGGCCATTGATACGCTGACATGGTGTTGTGCTCACTTAGGTAGGAAAAGGGCTTACAGATTTTTCCTATTTTGGGCCACCTCTTCTCAACCTGCACAATGGTACTGCTATTGGCATAACTGTGAGAAAGTCAAATGTTACCGCTTCATTGGCTCAAATTGTAACTGGTCTGGGTATGCCACCTAGTTCTAGTATGACAGATAATAGATCTAGCACTTTTGGGCAGCTTGTGTATCAATTTTGTAGAGGAACAAAACTGTCTATTCTGGGTCTTCACCATATGCCTTTATCATCAAAGAAACTTCGAAGATTTGGAGCTCTTACAATTCCACTAGTCATGTCCAAGCAAGATGAAGATGAAGTTTCTGAGGCAGTACCTGAAGTATTGCCATTAATAGGAACAATGACACGTGTGCCAGCTGGTTCTATTGCTTTAATGGCAGAGTCTGAACTTGATGATTTTACAAAGATTGGAGGTTGGATCGAGATGGACAAATTAAATCCCAAACATTTACAATTGGGTGTAATCATATCTGATGTTTCTGAAGATTCATTTGGTTGGGGAACGAGTCTCAGTGGGATGATTGGAAATTCAGCAAATGAGGCTCATTTTCAGGCTGAATCGTATCTAAAATTTAACATGGGTAATAATTTTTGTTTGAAGCCAGGTCTTGTATTGGGAATAGATGGGAAATCGAAAACAGCTGCTTTAATGCTTCGATGTAACTGGTCACTGTAATAAATATCTGTGTTTTCCGGTATGGCCAAGTTCTCTTTATCAGGTGTAATGACTAGTCATTTTTTGTTATATACATTTATTTGATTCAAAACATGTTTGGTTTTCTTTCTTGATGCACTATGGATATCTAGAATAGAATTCTAGCTTTCAAGATTAATGTGGGGGTTAGCTGATGATGTTTTGCATTAAGTTGTTCATAATGAATCCTGGGTACTCTGCATTCTGGCATGGCACAAAATGTTTTTTTTTTGGCTATTAAAATAATAATGTTTACACAAACAAACATATTTCGTTACTTCTTTTGGTTTTCACACTAAAATGTACTTTGCAACTTTTTTTTTTTACAAAATATGAAAATCATCACAACATTTTCATATATATTTTTTTCAAATTACATTTTAACTCAGTAAATAATAAATTATATCAATAAGCTAGGTATCAACTTTGAAGTAAATATTACTACTTGCTTGCTTGTAATAGTATGATAATAATAATAATAATAATACTATCCTTTATCAGCTTCTTTCTAACTTCAAGTGCCCTCTAATTAAAGATGTGTTTAACCTCGGTTGAAAACAACCTTGAACGCTAATATAACTATTTTGCTCGGTCACTTTCAGTTGCGTTGCAAGTAGGCCAGACTAAACTTATATGGCCCAAACAGTCAAGTTCTTTACGTTACACCAGTGGAAAACTAAACATTTCCGTATTTTATGAGCTCACTTCCCCCTTACCTTTGTACAAGTTTTGTTAAAAATCCATCGTTTTAGTCTGCAACTACTTTTGAGGAGTTTGCATTTGAATCATGAAATTGATGTTGAATTACCAACCGGTGTAAAAATCCGAGGTTACTACGATCCAGCTATAACATTAATATAATTGAAACACAATTTTTTTTTTTATAATTAAGCTGGGGGCAAATGGCTTGTGAATAAGTTGGAACCAATTTTGAGTGTAAATAAAAAGTCAGCTTATATATTTGCAAAAGAATAAAAAAGCATATTAGAGAGGCTGAAACTATAATAAATTAAATGAAAACAGAAGGCAAATGAATAATAAATAATCAAGACGCGAGTGTAGGCACCATGAAGAACTTGGCTTGCATTTATTCATCGTTACTTTTAATTTCACTATTTAGTTAATACAAAAGGAATTCGAACCATATATTTGCCGTTACTCCAAGTGTGATAGATCCAAACAATTGTTTCTTTAAGGAGGCCTTTGGTGTGAAAGTAACTTGGTAGCTTAGTTTTTTAATACTTCTGGTAAACTGAAGATTATATGGAAAGTGTGTGACAATTACTTCACTAGGAGCTGCAACAACAGGGAAGTACACGGTTTCATCTTCACCAACATTTGTGACAGTTCTACTCACGACCATGTTTGCTTTGCCAGTGCAGTTTACTGCTATGGAACTGTAGTTGATGCTGGATATGACATCAGAGCTCGAAATCCTTGGGGCAATGGAAATTGTCAGCAGCAGTTTCAGAGATGACCTTTACCGTGGTTAAGTCCAGTGTAACACAAGTAGTTCAAGTTGTCAACGGTGTTGGTTTCGTAAACTAGCCCTGGTGGCAATGGTTCAGATGTTGTAATTGTCCATGCTCCATAGTCATAAGGTGTGGCTATCGACCCTGAATCTGTTGTTATGGGAGTCTTCAAATTGTTGTTTTGAATTGCTGCATATTAATTTATAGAATGATATTAGTTGATATATACATTGCTAGATCACATTATTTTGGTTGTTAAATGGGTGACCTGAAGTCATGATGGCAGATTTGATTGCGGAGGCCCTCCAAGTGGGGTTTTGTGTTTTGACACTGCATGCAAGCCCTGAAACATGTGGAGTAGCCATTGAAGTCCCAGAGATTATGTTGTATAGTGAGGGCTTTCTTCCTTTCGGAACCTCTGACGTGTCATTTTCAATCCATGCAGCAATAATGTCAACTCCCGGTGCGGCAATATCAGGCTACAAAGAAAAAAAGCATGTTCTGTTTAGTGTTGAGCATGGAGAATCATGACATGTATATAATCTTATTATCATCATATGATTCATATCATACCTTGAGAACATTGGTTGTAAGCAATGAAGTCCCTCTTGATGGAAAAAAACCCACCCGAGGAGCAGGCTTATAATCAAGAACTGTAACTGTTGCTAGTATTGTTCCCACGGGGTTGCTGTATATTATTATATGCACAAACATATATTAAAAGAAAATAACTAGTGATCAAAGCAAATTCCAAAACTAACAACCACAGTTTGCTTCTTTCAAGTGCCAATATCGTTAATCACCTGGTTGAATTGATATACTGTAGGATTGCGACGCCATCTTTTGAACTGACCTCCCAATGCTTGCACTATGTCAATTTTTTCACTAGTTGAATAATCATCATCTTTTCCATCACAAACCACAATCTTCCCTATGACTTCATTTGGATCTAATGAATTTGGGTGACATTGTCTGCATTTAACAAATGATTCAATCTTTTGCCGAGAGGTTTTAAGTATTAAATATCAATTGATGATGAAACACTTGTTTGTTATTCCTTAGCTGATTGCTTGATTTTAAGTTTGTCCAATACCAAACGACAAATGCTTTTTAGCATTTGATTTATTGCTGTGGTTTTTCATATATAGCTCGTAGATTTTGCGTACGTACCTTGCATCAAATAAGTTGGTGATATTTGCCCGGGCAGCAGACTCACCATATATCATTGGATACACGGGAGAATTTGGAAGAGGGGAGATATTTATGGCTCTGCCCTGAATTTCATAATTATCAAGGATGAGCAAAGATGATATTAGTTACACTACACCGATTTAAAATAGATTTAAAAAGTAGAAACTTATGAAAAAATATATAAAAAAAATTGAATGGGATATTTCTTTTATCAGTGAATGAGTGATGATATGTCACATAGTGTCACCCATTTCACTAGATAGTAGAGATAAATTAATAACTTTTATGACATTTAGTCAATAATTTATTGTTTTACTACTTTATAGCTACACCTGAAAAATAAAGAAAAAACATAAAGTTGGAATTTACAATTGAATTGAATATGTACGAACCTTGAAGACTTGGTTATTACGCAAGACGACGATGGTTGTCCATCGTTCCCGGCGGCGCAGACCACCACGATGCTGCGTTCCACGGGGTGGAATGCTCCGATCGAAATTGGGTCGGTCGTCAAATCAGTTTGGATCCCACCGAATGGACCGAGCGACAACGACAACACATCCACTCCGTCGTTAATGGCATCGTCAAACGCCGCTAGAATGGCTGACCCAAGACATGACGTCCCACCACACTTTGTAAACCGCCAACCTTCACTCAGGGGACCCACCCTTCGCGGTCCCTGTCGTCAGACCATAGTACGATGTGTTACTCACTGCGACGCCCACTGCCGTCGACCCAACGTGAGTCCCTTGTCCGTTCAAATCCCTTGGCGTTTTGTCATTGTCGTCATTCTTCCCACCAGGGTCTGGGTAAAACCTCGCGCCAATTAGCTTCCTAATCAAATATGAAAATAATAAATACAAAGCTAACCGTTACTGTACTGGGAGGGAGGGACCCACTACACATGAGTAGGATTAATATTAATTGAAAAGCTTAATTAATAACCTTAAATAGCAAGGTGCATGATTGTGATTTATCATTTATTCACACGTACATTTTGTTGGAAATCACCTTTTTCTAATAATAATATAACGTTCGCCTTTATATATTTAATGATTATGGCTTCACATCCTACATCATATTTTACTAATTACCTGTTACAATTAGAGGAATTGAAGTCTTTTGATGTCATGCAGGTGCCTTTCCATTGGGTTGGAACAGGACAAAAACCCTCGTCGCTAAAACTCGCCGCCTCTGACCATATACCTGAAATATTCCATTTTTTTTATATATTAACATTTTTAAAATGATGAAACATGTACATATCTAGTACAATACTTAGTTCTTGATGAGGATATATAGTACTTGATAAATTAATATTTTTTGTTTTTTTAATTATGGCCTACCTGTGTCTAAGACTCCAAGAATGACGTCTGACCAGGAAGAAGAACTGGAAATCGTATTTGGTTTGGTGTCGATATTGACACGAGTTTGGCTTTTGAGGAAATCCCAGGAATGTGTAGTGTGGAGCTTCAGAATGGGGTCAGGCAAAACAGACACCATGCACACCAGGTTTCTGAGAAAATTGAGTTTGCCTCCTCTTTTGATAGACGAGCTGAGAATCCTGATCGTGAGAAACCATGCTTGTAGTTCCGTACTATGGCATTCTCATTCCTTCAATTCATCCACACAAAATGTATATGTAAACATATCAATCATCAAATTAGTTAAATGACGTCCACATAAATGACATAATAATAATATTATGTAATTATACGTACCTTTTTAGCACTGAATTCAGAATCTGAGCGTGCTCATTCTTAAGAGAAGCATTTGATGAATCCACAGCTCCCATGTACACGATGTAAACTTCTTAACGGTTCGTGTAATCGTTACTACTATTCCCTGCCGATGACCTTGACGCTCCACGAAACAAGAGAGCAGTGTAGAATAAATGCAACAAAAGTGTATTATTGCCTTTCGTGTTGACACTTTGTTGCACTCAGTGTGCCTTGCTAGCTGCACCTACATGTTATTTATAATGCAATCGGTCTAGTTCATTCGGTGCTCAATTGTGATTCTTTTTTTCTTTTTTTACGGTGAAATTAAGAAAAGCTACAGTTTGCCATGGTAAAATGATTGCATGCACTCGTATTCCTTATGAGCTCTGCAATTACTCGTTAAGCACTCAGTCCATGAAAAGTGAGATATTTGAAGATATAGTATTAGTATCCAGCCATACAGAAAATTTTGTTGGTGCCAGCCAGCACATATTCGATAACTAAAACTGGAGGTTGCAACGAGTTAGTAACATGTAATGCAATATGTCAAGATTATATAAACAACATTTTATATAGCAGTTAAAGGTTGGAAATGCATGCTATCAATCAAAGTCATTATATAGGAATTAAGGTAGGGGAAAGAAGCTCCTTGGCTGCATTACTCTAGCTCGCTAATTACACGACTCTTTTAGAAATCAAGTGCCCTTTTAGTTTACAGTTTTAATAGAATAGGTTTTTAATAAAATTAATTTAAATACATAAATATAATTACCCAATGAACGCGGTAACCATGTCGCCATGCGATTCAGATGAGCCAGAAAGATTCCTTAGCCTAGCTAGGCAGTAAGATATTTTCAATTTTGAAAAATACATTAGGGGTATATAGTATTTAATATTTATAACGATAACCTGCACTATCACTGTATCACGCACATTTGGCCTTTGTTATCATAGCATGTCCGTGACTTTGAGCCAGAATCATTAACATGATAATGTTTGAAAATTAAAAATAAAGTTTCTTTTTATAATTTTACTGTATTAAATCTTATAGTTTTCTTTTATAAAAATAAAGTTGCTAATTATAAGATATGGTTGCTTGGATTTTCTGTTTTTCTTAATATTGAAAGAAATCTATCATGTTGGTTTGGTTGCTAAAAATTAAGTTTCGTTATTTATAGAAGTAATGATGACTTAGGATTAAATTTTTTTTTCAATTATTAAAATAATTGAACTAAATTTTTAATTAAAACATGTATAAAAGCGAGTCATTTAACTTTTGCTTAAATTATACCATTAATTGGAATAAAATTGGAACAAAATGTGCGTGACTTGTTTAAATATGATGTAAATTGTGAAAGTCAATTAATAAAAGAGTAATGATACACAAGTTACTCTTTATTTTAAACATCCACCGATATCTTTTATTTCTCTTTATCGATCTCTTCTTAACACATCATAAATCTATCATACTTATATTTTTCTTTTTTAATTCTCTTTCTAGGCGTTGAATAAATTTTTAATTTGGGTTTTTATTAAACACTTTCCTTATTAAAAAAAATAAGAAACTCAAAATGAGTTATTTAAATTATACCTATTTGAGATGCTCTAAGAAGAATTACTCGATTAGATTCCTTAAATGTCTTTCATTTCTCCGACTCTTTAATGGGTTTTGCATTTGCAATTTGTGAGAATATAAATTTGGAGAAATATTGACTTAATCACAGATTTTATCATCTAATTTTTATCATTTTTGTAAATTTTATAACCAAAGTATTTTTTTACAAATTTTATCATTCAAATTTTTATTTTTTACATATTTTAAAACTATTGGCGTGTTCACAAAGAATTAAAGAAAAAAAAATTACGTCATTTTGTTATCAATTTTTGCAAAAATGACATTATTTTATTACTAACTTGATAATAAAATATACAAAAATTAAAATTTGGATAATAAAATTTGTGGAAAATTTATATGGTAAAATTAGTAAAATAATAAAGTAGAATGAAATTTACAATTAAGCCAAAAATATTTTATGTATACTTTTTACCAATGACTAATTTTATTACAAGATAAATTACATGAATAATGAAAAAAATGATCTGGCATGCAATGTATTTATATTTACAGTTTTTTTCTATTTTTCTCCACCTTCTTATTATATGTATTACATCTATTATTTTCTATTATTGTTTCTTCTCTCTATCTCTTTCCTCCTTAATTCCACCTCGACCAATAATCTAAAATGGGGTGGAGGATTAAAATTACTCTAATAACCTAATTCTTCCCTTGATTGGCTTCTAACTTCTACTGCCCACTAATTAATTAGAGCATACTAAAATTTTAAATGACACAAATAGGGGAAGTATTCTTCACGTTAAAGTAACATAAATAAGAAATATTGATAGAGTATTTAAAATAAATAATGATTTATGGATTATTATATTTTGTTAAAAATCCATCTTTTATGACATTTAACGAGTTTGTGTATCTGAATTCTGAAGCATGAAATTGGTATTGAATTACCAACGGTGTAAAAACTGAGGTTACTTACATCCAACTATGACATTAATGTAATTGAAACACGTTTTTTTAATATTTTTAAAAGCAAATATTGAATTTATTATTTGAAATCAAAACTAAGTACAAGGTGTACATTAGTTTGACAGCAGGAAATTTCTACATAATTTAATATACAACCTCAGTGCACCCTGTAAAAAAAATAGCATATTTGAGGAGCTGGAACTCCAATTAATTAAATTAAGAAAAATGCTAATTGGTGTCTAAAAAATATTGGTTAAGGAACTTAAAGGAAAAATATTTTTATTAGTAAGTAGAAACTTATGTTGTCAATAATTTTTTTTACGTATAATTTATCCAATCAATTATTTTTTAGTTTTTTAATTAACGTTCTAAGAATACTGGTTATAAGATCTTTAAATTAAAATAGAGGAAAAAATGAATAAGAAATAATGAAGACCAGTGAGTAGCTGGGCACCATGAAGAATTTAGTTTGCATTTTATTCATTGCTACTTTTAATTTCACTATTTAGTTAATACAAATGGACTTCGAACCATATATTTGCCGTTACTCCAAGTAATAGATCCAAACGAATCTTTCCTCAAGGAGGCCTTTGGTGCGAAAACAACTTGGTAGCTTAATTTTTTACTACTTTTCGTAAACTGAAGTTTATTTGGAGTCACTATGACAAATACTCCTTTGGGAGCTTCGACAACGGCAGAGTACACTGTTTCATCTTCTTCGCCAACGTTTGTGACAGTTCTGCTCACGACCACGTTTGCTTTGCCAGTGATGTTTACTGCTATAGAAGGGTAGTTGATGTTGGATATGAGATCAGAGGTCGAATCCTTGGGGCAATTGAAATTATCAGGGACAGTTCCGGAGATGACCTTAACCGTGGTTATGTTATGTCCAGTGTAACACAAATAGTTCAAGTAATCAACGGTGTTAGTTTCATAAACTAGCCCTGGTTGCAATGGTTTAGATGTTGTAATTTCCCCTGCTCCATAGTCATAGGGTGTCGCTATCGACCCTGAATCCGTTGTTATGGGAGCCTTCAAGTTGTCATTTTGAATTGCTGCATATTTATAGAAAGATATGAGTTGGTATGAGACATTGTTAAATCACATTACTTACTTTTAGATCACATTTACTTTGGTCATTATTTGTTTATAAAACGCTTGACCTGAAGTCATGATGGCAGATTTGATTGCAGAGGCACTCCAAGAGGGGTTCTGTGTTTTGACACTGCATACAAGCCCTGAAACATGTGGAGCAGCCATGGAAGTTCCTGAGATTATGTTGTATAGTGAGGGCTGTCTTCCTTTTGGAACCTCTGATGTGTCATTTGCAATCCATGCAGCGAGAATGTTCACTCCCGGTGCGGCAATATCAGGCTACAAAGAAAGAAAGCATGTTTTGTTTAGTGTTGAGCTTGGATAGTTTATTATGATATGTATGATCTCATTATCATCATATCATACCTTGAGAATATTGCTCGAAAGTGTTGAAGGCCCTCTTGATGAAAAGAAACCCACCACGGGAGCAGGCTTATAATCAGGAACTGTAACTGTTGCTAGTATTGTTCCCACTGGATTGCTTTATATTATTATATTAACAAACAATTAAAAGAAAATAACTCGTGATCAAAGAAAATTCCAAAACTAACAACCAATGTTTGCTTCTTTTAGGTGCCAATATCGTTACCTGGTTGAATTGATATACTGCAGGATTGCGACGCCATCTTTTGAACTTATCTCTGTTGCCGGGAAGTCCCCATAATTAAATGCTACTGATCCATCTTGATCAGTAATATGAACCAGACCAATTCCTCCTGCCGCTTTCACTATGTTAATTTTTTCAATAGTTATATGCTTTGGATCCTTTTTGCCATCGCAAATCACAATCTTCCCTTTGACTTGATTTCTAGCTAATGAATTTGAGTGGCATTTTCTGCATGGAACAAATCATTTAATCTTTTACCGAGAGTTTCTGGGTTTTAAATATAACAGATGAAACACATGTTTGTTATTCCTCAGTTGATTACTTGATTTTAAAGTGTCCAATTCCAAACTATGAATGTTTTTGAGTATCAGATTCTGAAGATATGTTGTTAAAGATTTTTTATAGCTTATATATTTTGCGTACATATATACCTTGCTGTATCTAAGTTGGCTCTTTTTGCCTTGGCAGATTCACCATATACCATTGGATACTCGGGAGAATTTGAAAGAGGGGAGAAATTTATGGCTCTGCCCTGAAGTTTAATAATTATCATTGATGGGCAAAGATGACATTAATTAGTTGCAACCAATTTAAAATAGAAATTAAACAAGAATAATAAAAGTACAAAATTGTAATGAAAATATATTTAACAAATAATACTCTTTTTTTTTTCAGAATGTAATTTTATAGCTATACCTGAAAATATATAAAGTTCGAATTTACAATTGAATTGAATTGGATATGTACCTTGACGACTTGGTTAGTACCCAAGACGACGTTGGACTGAAGATCCCGATCGATGGTGGAAGCTGCAACGGTTAAAATCCAAGGTGCATCGTTTACAACTGAGTACTTCAAAGGTCCGGCATTCCCAGCGGCGCAGACCACCACGATGCCGCGCTGCACGGCGTGGAATGCTCCAATAGCAATTGTGTCGGATGTCAACTTGGGTCGGAAAAGAGGTATTGCGCCCAGCGATAGCGACAGCACATCCACTCCGTCCGCAATGGCATCATCAAACGCCGCCAGGATGGCTGATCCACGACACCCAAGCGTATAACACACTTTGTAAACTGCCAATCTTGACTCGGGGGAACCACCCTTCGCGGTCCCCGTCGCTAGACCATAGAACGATGCGTTGCTCACAGCCACACCCACCGCCGTTGACGCCACGTGGGTCCCATGTCCGTTCGAATCCCTTGGCGTTTTGTCATTGTCATCATTCTTCCCATCAGGGTCTGGGTAAAACCTTGCGCCAATTAGCTTCCTAATCAAATATGAAAAATCAATACAAAGGTAACCGTTACTCTATTGGCATCGGACCCACTAGTCCACTACACATAAATAGGATTGATTGTAAAGCTTAATAACGTAAACAAGAAAGAGTTAATCAAGTAAGGTGGTTGTGATTTATCATTTATTCACACGTACGAACGTCTTGTTGGAAATCACCTTTTTCTAATAAAAATATAATGTTCGCCTTTATATATTTAATGATTATGGTTTCACATCCTATATATCACATTTTACTAATTACCTGTTACAATTAGAGGAATTGAAGTCTTTTGATGTCACGCAGGCGCCTTTCCACCGGGATGGAACAGGACCAAAACCCTCGTCGCTAAAACTCGCCGCCTCCGGCCATATACCTGAAATATTCCTCTTTTTTTTTGTATATATTAACATTTTTTAAACATTATGAAACATATATATATATATATATATATATATATATATATATATATATATATTACTTGATAAATTAATATCTTTTTTTTTTAATCATGGACAACCTGTGTCTAAGAGGCCAAGAATGATGTCTGACGAGGAAGAAGAACTGGACTCCGTATTTGGTTTGGTGTCAATATTGACACGAGTTTGGCTTTTGAGGAAATCCCAGGAACGTGTTGTTTGGAGCTTCAGAATGGGGTCAGGGAAAACAGACACCACACCAGGTTTCTGAGAAATTAAGTTTGCCTCCTCTTTCGATAGACGAGCTGCGAATCCAGAGAAACCATGCTTGTAGTTCCGTACTAGGGCATTCTCATTCCTTCAATATTCATTCACACAAAATGTACGTGTAATTAAACATACCATCAAATTATTTCTCCACATAATAATATATGTACCTTTTTAGCACTGAATTCAGAATCTGAGCGTGGTCATTCCGAAGATAAGCATTTGATGAATCCGCGGCTCCCATATAGACGATATAAACTTCTTTACGGTTAGTGTCATCGTTACTTCCATTCCCTGCTGACACTCCAAGAAACAGTAAGAGAGTGTAGAATAAATGCAACAAAAGTGTATTATTTCCTTTCATGATAATTAACACTTTGTTGCACTCAGTGTGCTTTGCAGCACCCTCACATGTTATTTATAATGCAATCGGTCTAGTTCATTCGGTGCTCAATTGTGTCAGCACTTAGCAGCGATTGTGATTTTTTTTTACGGTGAAAGAAATGCTACAATCTGCGATGGTAATATTATAACATTCGTGTTCCTTATGAGCACTGCTATTACCCGTTAAGCGCTCAATTCATGCAAAGTGAGATTTGAAGATATAGTTTTGGTAGCTAGCCATACAGGAAATTTTGTTAGTTGGTGCCGGCCAGCATATGTTCGATAACTAAAACTGGAGGTTGCAACATTTAGTAACATGTAATGCAACATGTCAAGATTATATAAATAACATTATATTTTAACAATAAAAGCTAATTGGCAAATGCTGTCAATCAAAGTCATTATAAAGGAGTTAAGGTAGGGGAAAGAAGCTCTTGGCTGCATTACTCTAGCTCGCTAATTACACGATTCTTTTAGAAATTAAGTGTCCTTTTTAGTTTACAGTTTTTATAGAATTGGTTTTAATAAAATTAATTTAAATATAATTACCCAATGAACGCGGTAACCGTGTCGCCATGCGATTCAGCTGAGCGAAAAAGATTCCTTAACCTCGGCAGTCAGACATTTTCAATTTTGAAAAATAAATTACGAGTATAGTAATTAATAATTATAATTATAACCAGCACCATATCACTGTATCACACACATTTGACCTTTGTCTTCATGTATTAAATCTTATAAAGTTTTTTATCACCAAATATATATGTGAATAAATTGTTATGAAATTACTTCAGCTTAATCAATGATATTGTTTACAACATGAAGATTAGGGTGTTTTGTTTCAAGAAACTAAAAATGAAAATAGAAAAGAATTGCCAAAAAAGACCCTAAACTTAAATGCACAAAAGAAAAATAGACCTAACTATGTGACGATGAGGGCACATGTCAACACATGAGTGAATTAGATGATAGGAAACATTGGTGCAATGCAAGTTATTTACAACTTGCACCAAAGGAATGTCCTATTTCGATTTCGTATTTAAATTCCTTCTTTGTGTTTTGTAATATAAATATTATTTTTCTTCTTTTGGGGCAAAGATTCAGTGACTTTTTTTACTAATGAATAAACTCGTCATATGATGCCCTGGTTTAAGCCCATTGGAATGGAATGACCTATTTGAGGAGAGTCAAAGGGTGTTTAAAATTAAACTAAATTATTTGTAAACAGTCAAACTGATTTAAAAAAATAATTGAAAATTACTTAAATTGAAAACTATCAAAATAAAACAATAAAAAAGTTGCATATTTTATGATTTGGTTCGATAAAAAAAATTAAATCAAATCAAACAAATTACATTTATGAAAAATTAAATTAAATCAAATATATTATATGTTATAATTATATTATTTTTTATTGTAATAACTAGTAATAATTATTAAATAATTTATGATTTTTATTTTATTTTATAATTAAGATATATGTTTTTCTTTTATATGTTAAAATATGTATTAATAATGTTTAAAAAATAATATTAAATATCAAGTGATGCACAAATTATTATTATATTAAAAAATTAGTAATACTATTTTATATTAATATTAAATAAAAGTGAAAATAATAATTTTTACTA
The DNA here is from genome assembly GCA_013407115.1 of Glycine latifolia. Taxonomy (NCBI): domain Eukaryota; kingdom Viridiplantae; phylum Streptophyta; class Magnoliopsida; order Fabales; family Fabaceae; genus Glycine; species Glycine latifolia. The sequence continues at coordinate 2,011,629 of CM023944.1, read as the reverse complement.
AAATATATTAAACAAAATTTAATAAAATTAAAAAACTTATTTTTAAAATAATATAACATAATAATTATATAAGTTTAATTAATAGATTTTAAATTATAATAATATATTAAAAATATAAAATCATGTTGAATCAAATCGAATCAAACAGATTTTATTTGGTTTGAATTTGGTATTCTATTAAAATCAAATCAAATCATCCCGCCAACATCCGTAAACTTAAGAGAATTGCATATCTTATTATGCAAGCTATATTTTTTTTTCCTAACATAGGAATTGAAGGTGTTAGTGTACGTAATAATTGTGCTTTAATTTCTCAAATCAGTCTTCAAGTGATGGAGTTGGATGTACATTATTGCTCTGCATAAGTGCATAACCGAATAGATATGGCTGACTGGTAGTTAGTGTATTTCTAGATTAATTAATTAAGGATATCACTAACTAGTATTCTTAATTAGGATATTAATTAAAAATTAAAAGTGAAAATATTTATTATGTAAATTATAAGTAAAAAGATTATGAATAACATAATTTTTTGCTTTCTAATAATAACAATTTTATTTTAAATTCCTTAACTAATATCCTTAAGATATATATTACCATTTGTTATTAATTAATAAGAAATAAAATGTCTTAATTAATTGAGTTGAATATCAAATATCAATGGTGTTGGTATGTCAATATTTCAAATGTTAAGAGACTTACATCGCAATAACAACGATTGAGAAGGCATGTAAAGAGAGGCAGCACCTTTGTTTACAAGGCTTATTGGATATATAAGGCGTTTGGTATGCTGGAATAACATAATTAAAATATCCACAATTTCTGACGGAGCAATGCGTATTAATCGTATGAAAATGAAAATAAGATATGTCTGGGTGTTTAAATCACAATTTTTTGGGCACGCTAGTATCAGTTGGTACACCGTTAATAATGACGGTGAAACATCCAGATCTTTTTTTTTTTAATGAACATCTAGATCTAGACATCTAGTTGCACCATCCAGTTGCTGCTGGTGAGAGTCTTTTTCAAAGTATTCCCTTCTCTTTATATTTTTTTATTGTCAATCATATCTTTTTTTTTTTAACATATTTTGATAAAATATATATCATTCATCACATTTTTAAAAAAGAGAGTAAAGGGTATTATCATAATTTTAAAAAATGAAATTATTTATAAAATGAAAATTTTAACCTCAAATTAAAGGAATCATAATTATTGTATCTAAATTTTCAAAGGGTATTATCATAATTATTTATAAAATGTAAGCATATCAATCATCAAATTAATAGGCATGGAACGGTAGAATTATTGCATGGAACGGTAGAATCATTTTTAATATATATATATATAGTAGGCATGCAATGGTAGAATTATTGTCCTCAGCAGCGATTGTGATTTACTGTTAAAGAAAAGCTACAATCAGCGATGGTGGAATTGTTTCATGCATATTCCTATATGGCTGCCTACTATATGATTCCTATATATGGTAGAATTATTTAAAGATTTAATAGGCAGCCATATAGGAAAAAATCTGTACTTGGTACCGAGCACCATATAATCGACAACTAATAGTGAAGGCAGCAACCAGTTAGCAACATGTCAAGTTATATATATAGTGTTCTTATGGCTCGTTTTGGATTAATTTTGAAGTAAAAAAAATATTCCATTCTATCACAAAAGAAATTATTTGTTGTTCGATTTGAAAACAATATTTTAACAAAACTAATATAATCTTAAATTTGTAGTTTGATTTCACTACAAGAAAACGCTGAACGTAGCGTTGGTCTCGATACTTACGGCTAGGCCGTGATGCCAATTTTGAAAGCAACCTTTGTCAATGTAGTAGACATGATTGACCGCATTGGGCATCTGGATGAAGCCTTTGAGTTCACTGAAAAGATGCCAATGGAGCCATGCATGTGCCATATATGGGAGAGTGGAGCTTTGATGAATCTATATACGTAGAGTTCATGGGAACACTGGGCTAGGGAATCGTTTTGCTGAACTTGCTTTGTTCTCTTTCTCTCCTGATAAGTATAAGATATATGCCCTGCTTAGAGGTCTGAAATCACAAATAAAAGAGGCTGGCTATATTCTGGAAACAAAATTTGTGTTGCATGACATAGACCAGGAAGCAGGCAAAGAAGAAGCCCTTCTTGCCCAAAGCGAGAAACTAGTTGTTGCTTATGGTCGCCATAGCAGCTCTGCTCGCTTTCCAATCAGGGTAAATTAAGAAACTCTTGAGTTTGTGGCAATTGCAATGCAACACTGAAAATTATTTCAGAGCTTGTAGGCAGAGAACTCATTATTCGAGTTGTGAAAAGGTTCTACCATTTTAAAGACGGGCTATGCTCCTTCCGGGATTATGGGTGAACATGAACTAAGGTACGTACTAAATAGCGACTTGAGTTTTAGGGACCGTTTAACTTCGGTCTCTTCTTCAGTCGCTGATCTAAATAGCGACCGATTTATGTAATTTAGCGACTGATTATGTCGTCTCTAAAGTACGTTTTTCTTGTAGTACTGTCCACCTCTTATTGATATTTTCCCTTTGTTATTTGATTGGTAGCTAATAAACGTATTCGAACAGAAACGATTTCAATTTGCGTGAGCATTTTTATTTTTATATTGCAGATGTCGTTAAGCTCAACTTAAATGAAACAAATCGTCCACTCTCTCCTCATGTTTGTTATGAAATATATTGTGGTTAGTTTATATAGATTTGTTTGGTTCAAAAGATGTTTGGTTTTCATTCATAATGCAATGGCTAGAATGTATTCTGGCGTTCAAGATTAATTTGGGGGTGAAGATGATGTTTAGCATAAGTTATTCATAATGCATCCCGGGTACTCTGCATTCTGGCGTGACAGAATATTTTTTGACTGTTAAAATAATAATCTATACGCAAACAAACATAATGCAACTTATTAAAAAAAAATGCATTACTTCTGTTTTTGGTTTTTTCCTACCAAAATGTAATTTGCAAAAATTAGCCTGGCAACTTTTTCTTGCAAAATATGAAAAGCATCAGAAAATTTTTAAATTCAAATTTTATTTTGTTCAAAATACATTTTAAATATCATAATAATTATATCAATAAGGTCCACTTTAAAGCAAATATTATCAGCTTCTAACTTCAATTGCCATCTGATTAAGTAGACCACAGACTAAACTTTTATATGACGCAAACTGTCAAACTGTTCCGGTTACAGCAGTCGCAAACTAACATTTCCAGATTTCCTTATATCATGGAATCACTGCCCCCTTACCTTGTACAAGTTCTGTTAAGAATCCATCTTTTAGTCTGCAAGTACAATTGATTTACCGACAGGTATTAAAAACTGAGGTTGCAACCAGCTATGACATTAATGAAAACTGAAACAAGTTTCTTTTTTGTATTAAGCTGTGGCAAAAGGCACATGAATAAGTTGGAAGTCGGAACAAACTTTGAGGGTAAATAATAAGTCAGCTTATATATTTGGAAAATAAATGTATATTTGAGAAGCTAAAACTATAATTAAATTAAAATAGAGGGCAAATGAATAATAAATAATCAAGACTGCGGAGTAAGCACCATGAAGAACTTAACTTGCATTTATTCATCACTGCTTTTAATTTCACTATTTAGTTAATACAAATGGACTTCGAACCATATATTTGCCGTTACTCCAAGTAATAGATCCAAACAGATCTTCCTTCAAAGAGGTCAGAGTTGAGGAAAAAATAACTTGGTAGCTAAGTTTTTTATCACTCTTTGTAAACTGAAGTTTATCTGGAGTCACTGTGACTTTTACTCCACTGGGAGCTTCCACAACGGGAGAGTACGCTGTTTCATCTTCTTCACCAACGTTTGTGACAGTTCTACTCACGTTCACAGCTGCTTTGCGGGTGAAGTTTACTGCTATGGAAGGGTAGTTGATGTTGGAGATGAGATCAGAACTTGAATCCTTGGGGCAATTGAAATTAGCAGGGACAGTTCTGGAGATGACTTTAACCGTGGTTATGTTAAGTCCAATGTAACACAAGTAGTTCAAGTAGTCAATGGTGTTGGTTTCGTAAACTAGCCCTGGTTGCAATGATTCAGATGTTGTCATTTCCCCTGCTCCATAGTCATAAGGTGTGGCTACCCGTCCCGAATCCGTTGTTAGGGGAACCTTCAAGTTGTTACTTTGAATTGCTGCACATATATAGAAAGATAGGAGTTGATACATTGCTAGATCACATTACTTTAAGAATATTGATTTAATTTATATGAGTAGATTATACTGAACTCCATGTTACTCAAGAAACATACCACACCATGTATTCTGTAAGGGGTTACTGTAATCGTTATAAAAGTAGGAATATTTTGTGCAATCTCAGGAAATCTTAGGAAGTGTGAGTACAATTTGATCCTTATATATATATATATATATCAAATGTCTGACCTGAAGTCATGATGGCAGATTTGATTGCAGAGGCACTCCAAGTGGGGTTTCGTGTTTTGACACTGCTTGCAAGCCCTGAAACATGTGGGCAGGCCATGGAAGTCCCTGAGATTATGTTGTATAGTGAGGGTTCTCTTCCTTTTGGAACATCATCTGTGTTATTTCCAATCCATGCAGCGAGAATGTTCACTCCTGGTGCTGCAATATCAGGCTACAAAGAAACAGAGAAAGGAGATTATGTTTAGTGTTCAGCATTTAGGATAGTTTATCATGTTATGTATAATTTTATCATTATATCGTACCTTGAGAATATTGCTTGAAAGCGATGAGGGCCCTCTTGATGAAAAGTTTGGCACCACGGGCGCAGGCTTATAATCAAGAACTGTAGCTGTTGGTAGAATTGTTGCCACTGGATTGCTTTATATTATTAATGCACAAACAATTTAATTAAGCCAAAATCAGGAGATATAAACTTAGTCAGGTGGTTGGTTAAGAAAGAAGAAAAGGGGGAAAAGTTATGGGATCGCGGATTCGATTCCTCCTACTAACAAAACTAACATTGGCCAAACATGATTCTAAGCAAATTCTAAAATTAACAATGTTTGCTTCTACTAATTTTGAGTGCCATCCTTACCTGGTTGAATTGATATACTGGAGGATTGTGACGCCATCTTTTGAGCTTATTACGGTTGCTGGGAAATCTCCATAATATGATGCTATTGCTCCATTTTGGTCAGTAATATGAACCAGACCTATTCCTCCTGCCCCTTTCACCGTGTCAATTTTTTCACTAGTTGAATATTGACCATCTTTTCTTCCATCACAGACCACAATCTTTCCTTTGACTTTATTTGCATCTAAAGAATCTGGGTGGCATTGGCTGCATTTAACAAATGATTGAATCTTTTGCTGTGAGGTTTTTGAGCTTTTTATTTATTGCTAAGATTTTCATAACTTGGAGATTTTGCGTACCTTGCTTCAGCTAAGCTAGTACTGGCCGCCTTAGCAGATTCACCGTATATCATTGGATACTCGGCGGCATTTGAAAGAGGGGAGAAATTTATGGCTCTGCCCTGAAGTTTTATAATTATCAATGATGAGCAAAGATGACATTAGCTGCACTGTAGCGATTTAAAATATAAAAAAAACAAGAAAATAAAAGTAGAAAATTGTAATTAAAATATTAAAAAAACATTTAATATTTTAAAGTAATTAAAAACACATAATATAGTTTATTAAATATTCTTTAACAAAAAAATTCTTTGAAAACATTTATTATCAAAATCCTAAAATGAATTATTTTTCATCTGATTCCTTTTTTATATGGTCCGAACCTTTTTCAATTAAATAATTAAAAGTATGACATAAACTTGTCAGCGTATATATTAGCTCTACCTCTAAGAAGAGCAAGGAAGACGCTTCTTTCCCAACCTCTTAAAACAAAATTTTTATTATTTTTAGGTCCGGAGATTAAATTATGAGAATTAATTAATTTATTTATTTTCATTCTTAGACTTAAAGATGCTGAATATTTACCTTGATGGTTTTGTTGCCACCCAAGACGACGTCGGACTGAAAATCCCGGTCGATAGTGGAAGCTGCAACAGTTAAAATCCAAGGTGCGTCATTGACAACCGTGGAGGAGCTCGGTCCGGAATTCCCGGCAGAGCAGACCACCAGGATGCCTCGCTCCACAGCGTGGAATGCTCCGAGGGCAATTGGATCGTTCCGCAAATCGGGTTGGAACCCAGAAGATGCACCCAGCGACAGCGACAACACATCCACTCCATCCGAAATGGCATCGTCAAACGCCCCAAGAATTGCCGACCCACGACACCCAAAGTTAGAACACACTCTGTAAACTGCCAATCTTGATTCTGATGACCCACCCGTTGCGCTTCCCGCCGCCAGACCATAGTACGATGCATTTGTCACGGTGGCACCCACCGCCGTCGATGCCACGTGGGTCCCGTGCCCTACCGAATCCCTTGGCGTGTTGTCCCCTTGGTCATCATCGTTTCCAGTAGGGTCGGTGTAAAATCTTGCGCCAATTAACTTCCTAATCAAACATGAAAAACGAATACAAGCTAACCGTTACTCTATTTGGACCCATTACTCATGAATAGGATTGAAGTTGAAACACTTATTAAATGCTACTATTAAACAAGAATTAATCAAGTAATTTGGTTGTGATTTATCATTTTTAATAATAATATAAATAACATTTTCCTTTATTTATTTATTATGGTTTCCTATCTTTTTGGTGGGGCTGTTGACATTTTACCTGTTACAATTGGAGGAATTGAAGTCTTGTGATTCCATGCAGGTGCCTTTCCAACGAGATGGAACAGGACCCATACCCTCGTCGCTAAAACTCGCCGCCTCTGGCCATATACCTGAAATATTCCATTTTTATATAAAATGATGAAGCATGCATATATTTAGTACGTCATGAGAATATACATGGTACTTCGTTATTATTTGTGATATCCATAATCAATAAGGTGTGCATATTACGTAAATATCATTTTTATTTTATTATTGATAACCTGTATCTAAGATGCCAAGAATGATGTCTGACGAGGAAGAAGAATTGGAGACAGCATTTGGTTTGTTGTCGATTTTGACGTGAGTTTGGTATTTAAGGAATTCCCAGGAACGTGTTGTGTGGAGATTCAGAATGGGGTCAGGGAAAACAGACACCACACCAGGCTTGTCAGCAATTGAGGCTGCCTCCTCTTTTGATAGACGAGCTGCGAACCCTGAGAAACCATGCTTGTAGCTCCGTACTAGGGCATTCTCATTCCTTCAATTCATTCATTCACACAAAATGTATATGTAAACATATCAATCATCAAATTAATTAATTGACGTCCACACAATAATATTATGTAATTACGTACCTTCTTAGTACTAAATTGAGAACCTGAGCGTGCTCATTGCGAAGAGAAGCATTTGTTGACTCCGCGGCTCCCATATAGACGATATAAACTTCTTTACGGTTAGTGCCATCGTTATTTCCATTTCCTGCTGACACTCCAAGAAACAGCAAGAGAGTGTAGAATAAATGCAACAAAAGTGTATTATTGCCTTTCATGTTAGTTCGTATTATTATCTTAACTCTTAGTTGCACTCAGTGTGCTTGGCAGCACCCTCGCATGCTGTTATATATAAAGCAATCGGTCTTCCCCTCGGTGCTTAATAGTGTCAGCACTCAGCACTCAACAGCTAGCGATTGTGATAAATATTGGTTAAAGAAAAGGTACAATATATATCTGCAATGGTGGAATTATTGCATGCTTATTCCTTATGCGCACTGCAATTACGCGTCAAGCACTCTGTCCACGCAAAGTGCGCCAATATTTGATGAGGATATAGTTACCAATACCATATAGGAAAATTTTGTAGTTGGTGCCAAACACCATATATTAGTTAACTATAAGTGGAGGTAGCAACCAGTTCGTAACATTTAATGCGGCATTGCATGTCAATATTATACTATAAACAACATATATGGCGGTTAAAGCTTCGCAATGTATGCTATCAAATCAAAGTCATCATAAAAGAATTAATGTAGGGGAAAGAAACACCTATTGGCTGCATTTCTCTAGCTCGCTAATTACAGGACTCTTTTGAAATTAATTCAACATCCTTTTAGTCTATAGTACGTTTTAATAGAATTAATTTTAAGTACATAAATATAAGAACAGAAAAATATACTTGGACACTTCAAAAATTTTGTGAGAGAGAGGAAAAAATATAAAAGTACTATAAGTGATATAAATAGAAAGAGAAAAAAATAAAAACTATTAATAGGAGGTTTAAAATAATGAGACATCGAAATATCATTGTTCATAAATATAATTACCCAATAAACACGTCATGCGATTCACTCAGCTGAGTGAAAAATGTTCCTTACCCTTGGACCTTTGCAGTCAGAAGTTTTCAATTTTGAGAAATAAACCACGGGTTTGGTAATTACAGTTCTTACCAGTACTATCACACATATTTGACCTTTTATATCTTCATATATACGACAAATGCTCAGATGACATGATAAGGATTTTAAGATTAAAAATAAAGTTTTTTATATTTATACATGTGCTAAATCATATAATTTTGTATACTTTTACTCTTTAGTTAATAACTATTTTTATCAAACTTTCATATATAAACTCACAAATGATAATATTGGCTACTTCTATTAAAATACTTTTTTAAAATCTTAAAATAAAAAAAAAAAATAATCTTAATATTTTTTAAAGGTTATATATTTTTATTAAATATTTTCATTTATATATAAATAAATTAAACACTAACTAATTTTGAATGAACGGAAATTTTCATAAATATGATTTGTATAACATAAAATTACAATTGTATATATGACTGTGTTCAGGACCGTGTTTAGATATTTTTTGGTCTTAGGCAAATTTTGTACATGAGTCTTTTCTATTTTCATTTTATTCTTCCATTTTTTTGTGTAATAATTTTTAATTAAAATTTAATATTCAATCAATATTTTCACATTTTATTCAATAGTAATTTATTCTACTCTATCTTACAATATAAATGATCTCAAATTGAATCTAGAAAAAATTAATTTTGAATGTTTTCTTTTTACAAAAACAGCAATTGCGACTATTATTAATTATATTTTATAAACATTAGATGCACATAAAAAGGATTAATTTTTTAATATACTTTAATATTTTGAATAGATATTAATTTTGTTATCAGTATTTCTTTTAATACTTTCAATTTTGGGAGAAAAGTTTCATTAAAACTTAAATTTAGTTCAAGATGAATATAATATTTTTTTTTCAATTCACCTTTTTTTTACCATTCTCAAGTATTATGATTCAAATAAAAGGTACAAAAATAATTTTATATTTTACAATAAGAAAAATGTGTAATCTCACCATTCTCATTTTCATCAAAATATACATCATATTATTTTTATAAAATTTAATCACTATATTAATTTTCATATGATTTTTTAATTTAAAGTAAATAGAAACTATTTTTTCAATAATTTTCAAATGAATTATAAACTTCTCAAATGATTTATAATATATCAATGTGTATACATATATTAAAATTTTATGATTTTAATAACAAATAATAATAAATAATATAATAAAATATATTACCTAGTAATTTAAATTATATATATATATATATATATATATATATATATATATATATAATTAAGAGCTTGATGGAAGGTCTAAGGTAATGGCCTATTTGGTCTTACCATTGCCACGGTACTGAGTGCGTTCTAACGCAAAAATTAAAAAGATTATCAAACTGGAAACTAATCATGTGGCTGAGGGATGGCACCCTGTTAAGTTCGCCATTTGTGGATAAATAATGCTTATCTTATTCGTCAGACAAAGCTATTTTTCTCCATGAAGGTGTTAGTTTGGTTTCTCAAATTTCAAGTGAATGGAGTTGGATGCATATTCCCAATTTTTTTGGTTTTGTTATCTGTCTCATCTATCCATATGCGTGAGTCATCGATCAGAATTATTGTAGTGCGCCACTATTTCCATTTTCCACATTTGGTCTTGCGATAAGTAATTGCCCTATCTGCACAACCGCATAGGCGATCAATGGTAGTGATGATAAGTGATTCAGATTAATTAATTAATTAATAGGGAACAAAATGTCCTAATTGGGTGCAATATAAATCTCAATGGCGTTGGCGAATCAATATTTCAACTGTTAAGAGACTTCCATCATAATAATGATGACGATAAGAGGGCATGTAAGGAGAGAGAGCACATTTATTTGTTTACGAAGCTTATGTGATGAAAATAGCCACGCACGCTTATGTGAAAATGAAAATAAAATGTGGCTAGGCGTTTAAAAATTAAAATCCCAACTTTTTTGGACACGCTAGCTATAATATCAGTTGGTACACCTTTAACACTTAATAATTAAGGTGAACATCCAGTTGCACCATCCAGATGCTGCTGAGAGCAAGTCATTTTCCACAATTTAAGCTGGACCGATTATTCATGCAACGTTATATAAAACTCGTTGTTCAATTTCTCAACCCAGGGATTGATCTTCTCGTGTCAAACAACTGACCAGTCTAAAGGTAGAAACAGATAGATCACTTCTGTGACGGCATTTTTAGCTACTTTAATTTATATATATGTGATTGCCTCTAATTCTGCTTTCAAAATCCTCACAAATATGGGTCTATAAAAGTCAGAGAAATATATTTTTATAAAGAATGTGTTAGAAAATAGGTTGGTAATATATATTACTGATCACACATTTTTTAAAATATTTTTTTAATATATGTATTTTATTAATTAAAATTTATTGAAAATTATAGATTTATATAAATTTCACTTCTTATTAAAGATTACTTTGTGGATTTACTTGAAAACATATTTTCATTCAAGTATTTGTAAGAAAAATGTGTTGGATGAGAGTCTTTTGATTTGTCAAACAGAAAGCTTGAGAAGTAATATGAAAAGTTAGTGTGTTTGTAAAAAAAATAGTTTGATTAATTTTTATGTTACGATTCAATTTTTCTTCTAATGATCAATTGTTTTACTTCAATTTAAACCTATGTTGTTTTGCTAGGTTGTTGTTGCACAGCTTATGCCACAAACTAGAGTTATATATATATATATATAATAATATATTATTTAGCCTTTTAATGTTGGCAGCAAAGTTTTGTTTCTTTGCAATGCAAGACCGATGGAGTTGTTCATGATTCAGTAGATCGAAGAATCATGTGTATGCCATAATTTGTAATAAGCTCAATATGAGTGCCGCACAAAAAGGACGAGCACTTGTTCATGATTCAAGAAAAGACTCATGTAAATCCAAGACCAATCCGAAGCATTAACAAACAATGCTGAATACCCTCGTCAGTCAGTAAAAGAGGCAAAAGGGGGTACTTTTGTCCCTTCAACTTGTTTTTAATTTCCAGAGGTGCAGGAAGCAATGGCCCGATTGGCATTGGTGTCAAGTTACAGACTGTTTACAATATTTAATTAGCCTCCTACTTTTGCGGGCATAAAGGTCGATTTTTTTTTTTTTTATCGACAATAAAGATCCATTGTGAGCTGTTGGACCATATAATAATATAAAATAGCTTGATGTGGTGACAATATAAGCGATCATTCTTGCCAAGTTCATTCGGGAGTTAATAGTGACCCCATTGTCATGGTTAATGGCTCTTATCAAGAGGTTAACACACCCTTTTTTTTCCTTCTAAAAATATCATTTTCATGGAATATGATTCTGTTATACAATATAGTTATACAATAAAATTGTGCTTTTGTTACGTGATGGAATATGAATAAAAATACATAACGGAAACATAATTATGTTGTAGATTTGTAAAACAAAGTCATTTTTTATAATATTAAAGGGGTTGAAAAATATTAATAACCAAAATACGATTTGGTTGAAGTAGAACAACAAAATCATATTTTAGTTGTTCATTAGAGGGGGTGTTAAAAAAAAGACAACTGAAATATAATTTCTTATACAATAGAATCGTGTTTCCGTTTTATTAAAAGGATAAAAAAAATCAAACAAAGAAAATATGATTCCATTGAAATATTACAACATAATCCTATTTTCGTTGTTCATTAGAGGGGGTGTTACTAACAACAGAGTCAACAAAATGGTATTTATGTTGTTATTTCAACAGCGGTGATGTGTGGTGCGGACAAAATTACAAAGGTGGCTTTGCGACAACACAGACAAAGTTGCAAAAGTGACTTTGCAGTGATGCAGTGGTGGCTGGACCGTGGTAGAGGGGGTCGCGTACGTGGGGAATGGGAAAGGGGGAGGGTTGGTGGCACATGGGAAGGAGAAGGGGAAAGGGGAAAGAGAAAGGTTTGCAGTGAGAGATAAGAGGATCTTCTATCAGATATATAGGGGCTAACAAAAGTAGGGGTCAATAGTAGTTCCCTTTTATAATAGCCTATGCAATTAAGTTGGGGGAGTGAAACTTTGGGCCCTTCTACACGCCTAGAATATGGCTTGGGAGAGGAGTTTTCGTAACATTCTCATTAAGTCATTTAACTCAACTCATCTCCAATTGATTCTGGGCTAGAACTTCCTGCACTTCATTGTTTTCTGGTACGTCTTATTGCATTTCAGATTATATTACAACTCATCTCCTTTTCCTCTTGTTAACTTGATTCGGCACGTGATGGATCGATGAGATGTCAATGTTCTCACATTTTTTTTTTAGAGAAGTTCACCAAGTTGCGGATGCTCGTGCAGTCGTGCAAATTAAGTATAATATTGAAAGTGAGGTTTCTTTCAGAATTTTTTATATAGCACTTGATTTTATTGTTATTCGCATGTTAGTGAATGTTTCATTCACAGTACTTCACGTTCTTGGTAGCTTTTAGTTTATAATTATTTTCTTATTTTTCACAAATTTTAACCAATCATGGAGTGTTTAAAAAAGAATGTCACTGACATTCCTTTTTTTATAGCATTGGTGTATAATTGGTTTGTTAAATTGGCAAATAGCTATATTTTTTAATTTTTATTAAATAATAATAAGTTGTACAAAAAAAGTAATATATACATTTATAAGTCATATTTTTAACTTGTGAATTATTAAATTCTTTTGTAATGCAAGTCTACCTTGATAAATACTTGTTTATTTTCTTAATGCAAGTTGACCTTGATTTCCAATGTAATTTTTAATATATTAAAAATTCTATACGTTGATTTTTTTTTAACTAGTAATGCTAGTTATCAAGACTATTTTTAATTACTTCCTCTATTTCAAAATTATTGTTTTTAATTTTGTATTTCATTTAAAGCTTGTTTTAGAAGTTTAAGGCCTAGGCAACTAGTTTTTGCCAATTATATCCTCACTTGATAATTATATATGACTTTTATCATTTTTCTTTTTCCCCGGTCCTATCATCTTTTTCTATTATTAATATTTTTCCTTCTCTCTTAGAATATCTTTAGTAGTAGATCCCAAATTGGAATCTTAAATCACTTTTTGGTAGACTCCATAATATCACCTAGGATTAAAAATCTTTCAAGATTTTTTCCATTTTTTTCATTGGTGGTAGATCTCATTTTGAGATCTTAGGAACATAGAGGGAAAAAATTATTCATTTTTAACAAATCTTAAGGGTTCTTTTACAATAACTCAATCTCCATGTTGGAAATCTGTTCACCTCCTTTATTGGGAGATCTAGTGAATACTAGATCTTGAGCTCAAGATTCTTATTCAAGATCTTACACTAAAGATGTTCTTACCATCAATCAAGAGACAAGAATATTTTAGTTAAAGTGTAACTAACAATGGTTTATATCAATGTTATAAAATTCGGTCCGGACTGATCAGACTGAGACCTGGCTGGTTCTACTTTCAGATCGGATATGCAGGTGATCCCGTCAAACTCGGGAGGATTTCCGATTGGATCGGTTCGACCCGGCTGATTTTTACATTTCTTTTTTTTGAAAAAAAAAAACATTTGGAAATAAATTAATTTTCTTTGAACTGTTTTTTAAAAAATGGATTTTTTTTTTAAATTTAGATTTTGGAATATAGAGACCAATTAATGACTAATCGGTTGGACCACTGATCCACTACTTCAACAAGGTCAATTACCTTTGACAACTATGGTTTATATAAAATAAATGTATTAGCTAACGTGTAACATTAAACAAAAAATAATTTTGAATTATGGAGGAAGCATTAGTGAAATATTTAAATATTGAGAAGCAAAACTTAGCTTCATTTATTCATACATAAAGATATAGAATTCTAGTATTTTTTATATGTATTATTTGGATAAATATTTATTTTTTTATTTTTAGGATGAAAATTTCTCAACTGTTCAAGCCGAGGCCATTTTTTCTTTCTTTTTCTTGTGTAAATGATATGTATGTGATGCTTAAGTCAAGTAAAATTATTATAAATGATAAAATTTTCTCTCAAAATATTTAATGTAGTTAATTATTTGAAACACGATTTAAACACTATTAAAATTGAAATAATCTTATGTCATTTATTTCTCACACTTAGTAATTTTTTAGTACAGGTTTGCTCCATATTATTTATGTATTATTTATGACATAAATTTAAATAAATCAAAATATTTATTTATATTAACAGATCATATTTGTATAAAAAAATTATTTTATTAAAATTAGGTTCATTCTCAAAATCAACTAATTGATTATAAATACTTAAATTATTTCAGTTCTGAGTAAATGAGTTAACGGAAATGTGATATATTGTTCATCTATTTTTTTTTTTAGTGCATCTGAGCTATGACAACTAAGTGCTTTTGACTTTCTCTTTTATATTATTATTATTATTATTATTATTATTATTATTATAAAAACAAGAACTAGTTACTTTAAGCAAAACACGTCATTAATTCATTAATATAAATAAATGAATTAAAAAAGACACTTTATTAATCCAATAAATTGATGTGTGATATGAATTTTGAAATTTGGTGCTTTTATCAAATAAGTCGCCGTTATTATAGTTTATTCTTTATATTAGTATTATTTCTTTTTTTAAAACAAAAGGAATTAATTTAAGCATGATACTTTATTAATCCAACAACTTAGTTTTTTGACATTTGAGTTGTGATAATTTTTTATATTATTATTACAATTATTATTATTATTTAAAAGTAAAATTAATTTAATTGTGATGTGTTATTAATACTACATTTTACTAAGGTATAACGGAATTATGACATTAATGGACAACTTAGTCATCCTATATTTATGTCTGAAAATTAATTTACTAATAAATGTTTTATAAAAAAATCTATGTGACTTCTTCTTTTTTCATTGTACTTAAAGATATAAAAAAGTGAGGATTACACTTGTCAGTTAAAAAAAAATTCAAATTGTATTCCTTTTTTGGTATTAAAATTATATGTTGCTTTTTTTTATATTGTGTTGCTTTACTTACTGAAAATAAATATACATTCTCTAATCAGGGTCTAATAATTATCTTAAAAGAGTATTTTCAAGATATTCTTCAAATAAGTATTCTCCTGTTTTCACCAAATATCTTGGAAGTTTTTCCATGGTCACGTATGGATTTGATTTTGCTACTGTATTGGCTATTGTTTTGTTTTTATTGCAGACAGTGTGGGGAGTTAGCTTTCTAAAAACATGACTGTTTCTGATAAATACCAACTGCAGCGGAAAGCCTGTTATTTAAGCAATAGGCCTACATCACACATAACTAATGATTGAGAGAGAAAAAATATATATATATATATATATAATTTATAAGTTCATTAGAGTTAAAAAGTATGGGACCTGAAAGAATAGAAAGTTTGCTTATATTACTATTATGCCAACAATTATTTCATCGGTGTAATTTTGTTTATTTTTGCCTTTTGCCCTTTTTGTCTACATAAAAACAAAGCTGTGGTGTGTCTTGATGTAGGCAAAGTATTTTGTTTTACAGCAATGGAAAAGTATATTTAAAAGTAACTGTAAAGGAATCTAAATCAAAGTATTATATCCAAGGGTTTGGATTAGTTGATCATTATTAGACACTTTAAACTCTTATATTATGTGAACAAATGCAAAAGTAGCAGTAGCAGTAGTGAGAGAATAAAGAGAAAAAATAGACAACGAGAATGAAGAATGAGATTCTCAAAATACAAAAGATGATTCAATTATGGAACAACTTGGACCCAAGTTTACTTGGATTCAACAATGAGATGTCCAGATTTAATTTATCCTAGCACCTTCAAAACCTCTGTTTAATTTGAAATTTGGGTGCTGCGTTACCTAGCATTATTATCGCTTAAATACTAGTACTCCTTTTGATGTAATGTGTCGTCCTTTTTTTATGTATATGTGTAACTTGCTTTCAATATCCCTTTCTACTTTAGCGGCCATGTTTTAGGACAATGTTTCATAGACATTTATTGTGATATGAGACATGAGAGAGATAAAGAAAATAGAAAAAAAGATTTTTGATGTGATATAAAAATATATAAACATAAATAAAAAAATGTAAAATTAAAACGTTTTCGGGAAACGGATCTTCTAACTGGAAATCGGGAGATTATTGGCTTTGATAATGCACATGAAACTCCCTAACCCATGAAATCGGAGTGTGGATGCAAAGTTTTGAAAGGTCAATCAAGCTGCTAAGATTCTTTGGATTGTTACACGTGTTAAGGAAGAAAAATCGTGCTTGGTGTTGAGGGAGCCCACTGGGTACCAAATTGAAACAGATAGGAGTAGGCATGGATACAGAATTACAGACTATATTTTAATGTTTACAAGATCCATCACATTTTATCAGTAAGTTATCAATTCTTTCTTCTAATAAATAATAAATAGTAAGTTAAATTGTAATTTCAGTCTCATTTAATTATTATTTAAAATAAGTTTCTTTATTTTTTTTCTACAATTTTAGTTTTCACATTTAAAAAAAATAAAATTTTAGTTTAATTCACAATTTTGTGTGTTTTATTTTAATCAAATTAAATTATAAATTTAACATATTCATTTAGTTATCATCAAAAAATAATTTAATTAATTAAAATATAAAAACTAAAAGAAACAAACACATGTAAAATGAAAAATTTGATCAAAATTGAAAATTTTAAATGTGAGAAATAAAATCCCAAATAAAAATAAGGAGACTAACTTAGTGAATAAAATAAATAAAAAGATATCAAAACTACCATTTAACTTAAATATTATATCTATGATTATAAATAAAGATTTTAATATCTAACAACGTAAAAGATTCTTACGTACTCAACTAATAAAAAATTTAGGATAGATATGATTTTTAAGTAATTTTAATAAAATTTTAAAAAATTATTATATGAATTTTTTTTTATTAAATGATTACATAAAACTCTTTACATTATATTTTTAGGTAACCCTTTACGCGGTCTTTTAGGAATTTTTTTACGTAGTAATTAAAATTTTTGGTTCTTCAGTGAGATATAATAATATTTAAAATAAACATATTTTTATTATTTGATTGACTCAACTGTCCATTTAATTTGTATAATTTTTCTCTATGTTTTTGTCTGACGGCGAAAATAACTATAGAAGGAAGAAAAAGACAAGATTGTCTTTTTATAAAAGAATAAAGAAAAAATATCAAGAAAGACAGAGACGAAAGAACATCATGGGTGGGCCACTGCCACTGGGCCCTCCTTTTTCAGATAACAAAGGGAGTTGTTCCTGTTGGAGCAGAATGTACCAAAACTCAAATTTTGACTCATTCGCAAATTGCGTTGCGCGTGATGCTTCTCAAAATGGAGATGTTGAGGTTCTATACAGAGTGCACATTTTGGGAGGCGCAGCAGAGGTCTTCAAGCAGATTTGCAACTGTAGCAAAAGAAACGTCAACAAAACTCCAAAATTAATAAAATTAAAAATTAAAGCCGCATAAACTAGTTTAAATCTCTTCATTCTGTGGACTGAAAAGGGATTAAGGATTGCTTTATATTAGATGAGCTATATTTAGTATATGATAAGATATACATCTTAATTTATTTTGAATAGTTATTATTAGATAATATTTATCTAGTACTTGATAAGATATATATATCTTAACTTATTTTGAATAGTTGTTTTAGATAAGATATATCTAGTACATGATAAGATACCTAATTATTTCAGGCCAATTTTTTTTCGCTGTCATGTCTTCTTCAAGTACTTTCAAAATCAATGAACTCTGATCTCCATTTTATGTTCACCCCTCAAATAATTTGGGTATTCTTCTCACTATGGTTCTTCTCAAAGGTCAGTCCAACTATGACAATTGGGTCAAACTCATCCGCAACGGCCTCAAAGCCAAGAACAAGCTTGGTTTTATCACTCACCTCATTGTTGCTCCTCAAAATGATGATTCTGATGAAGCTTACGCATGGATTGTATGCAATTCTCTCATTAACAGTTGGATTCATTACACTATTGTCCCTCAACTCCAACCATTCATAAAATGTTTTGACATTGTTCAAGACCTTTGGGACGATCTCAAGGAGCATTTTTCAGAGGCAAAAATTTCCGGTCTATTTCAACTCAAGTTTAGCATGTCTACCCTCCGTCAACATGGATCCTCTATTATTGATTATTACACCAAGTTACGTGCCATTTGGGACGAACTAGAGTCTAGTCGTACTCTTCGTCCATGCTTTATCGGTGCGTCTTGTGAATGTGCCAAATTTGTGGCTGAAGAAACGGAAAATGATCACGTCTATTCCTTTCTAATAGGACTTGATCACTTTACCTATAGTAACCTATGCACTCAGATTCTGAACACTACACCTCTTCCTTCCATGAATCGTGTTTTTGCGATGATCACGAACGAAGAGACTCATAAGACGATCGTCTCCTCTCATGATGCTCCAATTGATGCTCTAGGCTATGCGGTTCAGACTCATCCTGCGACCATCAAAGCTAAAGATGCCACTAATCCCTCCGAACCTAAGGACCTTTGCTCTTATTGTGGTAAACCTTATCACGATATTTCTCGCTGTTACAAGTTGCATGGTCATCCTCAAGGTCGTGGTCACAGTTGCTCTGCTCCTGGACGCCTGCATTCTACGATTGTTGCTCATGCCACTGCACTAACTCCTCATGTGGTTTCATCATCCTCCACACCAGTGCCACTTCCTGATCTCACATTCGAGATGATCCAACGTATCCTGACTCTTGCTAACCAATGCAAGCCCATGTCTGAACCTGTTACGGATAAAGCCCAATTATCTTTATTTCAAATGTTTAAATCTTCAACAGCTTAATATCCTATTCATTAGAAGATAAAAGATATAACAAATATTGCAACAGGAAGATAGAACATATATTCAAATATCTCGGCCAAAGATAATGGGCATCAACCACCATTCTACCAAGATCCAGGTATTATCTTATAAATACAACATCAGTCATGGTGAAAGGTACACAACAATTCTGACTCTCTCTTTCCATTCACACAGCACACACAGCACGTCATTCGTGTTGTTTCCTGTTGTGATCATCTTCCTGGAGGTGCTTCATCTTCATAAGCATCTTCAAAGAGGGAGAGCCTGATCTCATAGCAAAATCCCAGTAAACCTTGTTGGGTACATTCTGTTTCTCACGAGCAGAACAATGGCGTCGTCTGTGGGAACGATAAATTTCGAATCCCACCAACTCACAATGGTCAATACCAGAAGCCACCAGATTGTTGGACATGACGAACCACCCAGAAATACGAACCTGGAAAATGTAGTAGCAGAAGATACGATTTCCCATACCGCCTCTTCCCCAGCAATACCACCAGCCCGCGTTCCACCATCAGTTGTCGAGGCAGAACCAGACACCACTCAGCGTTTTATCCAGAACGCTTTGAATGCGATTTTGTCTCGAATAGAAAATTTAGAGAAGCACTATGAACTTCAATGACAGGAGGATGTCCAGAACCTGACCAAGCAGCTGGACAAACGCGGTGCTAAGCATAGACAGGACGAAAATCACCGTTTCCAATATACAGAACACCAGAGTCCTAATATAGAAGGCCCGACGACAACACAGAACGAGCAACCTCATGCAGCAGCGAGAAGACATGGACCAGGGAGCTCGGTACCTACTGCCGAGATGGGCAACAAGGGGCCGACCAGTCAGTCCGAGCAAGCCAGAATCAGCACATCTGCAATCGCTATTGGAATCTCATATTCCTTCCCTTCTTGCTTGTGCACCTATCTATAATAATTTATAAAAGGGTGAACACCCAAAATTAATCGTCCAAAGTGTGAGAGTAGTGATGAGAATGGATAGGGTCGGGTATGGATAGGTACTTCCTGCTATCCGCTTGCAGTAAAAAACCCATGCTCGTTATCTGTTGGGTATCTGATTGAAAATTATACGCAGTTCACGGAACGAAGGACCTCGGCTCACTCTATCAACTAGAATCCCAGAACGTACTGTTGTTGATAGACCAGCAGGAGAAACCATACGCCGGCCTGGACGAGATAATGATATGTATCGGAGGAAATATCGCCGAGGTCATCAGAATAATAGCCCGTTCATCGATGAAATAGTGGAGGCTCAGTTCTTGGAGGACTTTGATGGCTCTTTCTTATCCAAGTATGATGGGAGCCAAGATCCTCAGGTGCATATAGACGAATTCGACATGCAAATGTGTGTCCGAGGTATCGACGAGCCCATAATTTCCTGGATTTTCGCTACTACTTTGACTGGAACCGCCCAAACCTGGTTCCACACTTTGCCGCCGCGTTCTGTCCAAAGTTTCAAAGATTTTGGACATAAGTTCTTGTTGAATTTTGCAACGAGCAAAAAACAGCCCAAGTCCGAGTTCGCTCTAGGGAAAATACGCCAGCAACCTGGAGAAACTTTGCAGAGTTATATGGACCGATTCAAGGAAGCCACATTGCAAGTGCAAGGCCTGGAAGAAAAGGTCCACGTACATCTCATC
>CM023944.1:1945204-1960755 GCA_013407115.1 Glycine latifolia | reverse complement strand
CTTGGTTAACACTTGCTAAATATAAAAATTCATCTAAACACTTGGAGCAGGGTTCAAATCGAGTCTCAGATTCTTGTCTTGGTTCCCCCTCTTTTCCAGAGGAGTTCGAGGGAACAATAATTGAAGATGAAGAAACGACAGAAGACATTCTAGGTTCTACTAAGGGTGTCCTATTTTTCTGGTGTGGTGATAAGCCTAATCTGGAAGGATTAGAAGGTTTTGGAAGTTTGGGTTTGGAACTACTGGAACGTGAAGAAGTTCTTAATAAATCTTTTTTCTTCTCTTCGTCAGAAACTGGGAGACCCCAAAGCCAAAACGCAGTTTTAGGGGGGACATTTTTGCGTACAAAAGCTTCTTCTTCAGGAGTAATTCGCATTACCAACTAATAACGAGGATACGAAGGAACAAAAACCCTAGTACGATATGCTCAGAAAAGCAGAACACTAACGAACAAAAATAAGTAGAAGAAGAGGAAAAACGCCCTAGAGCAAAATGCCTAGACAAAGAGAACTAAAGGAGCAAAAACTCAAAAGGATTGAAGAGATGTAAAGGAAAGAGTAAAAGTTGAATAAAAAAGAGGAGTACAATGCAATCGAAAAGGAAAACGTAGTAAGTACCTAGAAAACTTCAAACGAATGTGGCTTCAGAGAATGCTGAGACAAAGGAGCTGACAACAAGAGAAAATCTCGAAAGGGTAAAGGATGCCAAAGTAAAGGAAGGCAAAGGAGGGGAATAAGGAAGTTGAAATATTGGTAACCGCCAAAAACCGCTCACGAAACGTTTCAAAAATGTAACCTCCAAGGTATGATCAGACACTAGGGGCATAAATGACATTCTCCGAGTTACACAAGGGGCAAATCAGGAAGGAAATTACCAGCTCATGATGAAGGCGTGGGGAATAGAAACGACGCATTAAATGTTAGGAGCAAGAAGCGTCGCTGAGAAAAGAGATGAAAAGACAACCTTTCGTCTTTCCAAACAGGAACCTCAGAGCAAACTAGAAGATTTGAAGCCAAGGTGTCTGACCACAATTATAACAGTCGTCGCAAGAAATAACATATATCTCGGCCTCCTAATGGAGTTCGGATTGGTAACACGAGCAGAATTGGAACAAGTCAGAAAATGTTTCCCTACACAAACAACAAAAGTAGCTCGGCCGTAATTGAGAAATCGGTCCATATTAACAACTAAAAGATACACATCTCGGTATTAAGCAAGCAAGAGCAAGACATCTCGGCATGAAGAATATTACAACTCGGGCTCATCCATTAATGCATCCCGGCCATCCAGAATGCTAGATAACCGGGCTGAGGGGCATCTGTTACGGATAAAGCCCAATTATCTTTATTTCAAATGTTTAAATCTTCAACAGCCTAATATCCTATTCATTAGAAGATAAAAGATATAGCAAATATTGCAACAGGAAGATAGAACAAATATTCAAATATCTCGGCCAAAGATAATGGGCCTCAACCACCATTCTACCAAGATCCAGGTATTATCTTATAAATACAACATCAGTCATGGTGAAAGGTACACAACAATTCTGACTCTCTCTTTCCATTCACACAGCACACACAACACGTCATTCGTGTTGTTTCCTGTTGTGATCATCTTCCTGAAGGTGTTTCATCTTCATAAGCATCTTCAGAGAGGGAGAGCCTGATCTCATAGCAAAATCCCAGCAAACCTTGCTGGGTACATTCTGTTTCTCACGAGTAGAACAGAACCTTTGTTCGATAAGCTATTGTTCTCCTCTTGGCTTATTGATAGCGACGTCAACACATGGTCGGAGACCTCCGCTTCCTTACAGATCTTCATCGTATTTCCCCTTGCAGCATTGGATTACCTAACAATATCCAAACTCAGGCTATGCATCGATGCACATTTACTCTTGGTTCCTCTTTAGTGCTCTCGGATCATAATTAATTTCTGTTCAGCTTTTATTAAACCGGGGCCATCTATTAAACTTCTTTCATATTAGTGCTATCGAGCTTTAGTAAAGAAGATACAGCTCATTAAAAAAAAAAAGACTGAGGGTTGTTGAATGGGTAAAGTTAGTGTTTCAAAATTTAATGGTGTAAACTTATTTTTTTTAAGGAATTAATATAAATTATAGTTAAGTTGATAATAATTAAATAACACTATTATTCTATTTTTAGTGCAATATATTAAATAATATTAAAAAATAACATAATATTCATAATTATATAGTCTTGAAAATTAAATCTTACTAATAAATGTCATTATTTATAACTCCTCAGATAATATTCAGAATGAAAAATCAAATCAAATATACCGTAATATTTAACTATAACAAATACAATAATTAATATTCATTAACAATCAGACAACCACAACAACAAAAACCCTATGCTCCACATTACATTCATTTCTCATGAAATGCTTCATCTATGAAGTATGATCTATCCATTTGGCTAATTTTGAAAAATAATCCAAACACTACGATCAATTCTTATTCTATTTTCTTTTCCTCGCCACTTATAACATGAATAGAAACAGGAGTTTTCATAAGAGAATAAGCTTAACAAAATAACTTTAATATACTCCAAATTTTTTTTATTAAAGTTAATTAAGATAATCTTTCAACATAGAAATTAATTAATTTGATACAAAATTTGCACTAAATAAACCAAGCAATTTTTATATAAATACTTTATGTTTTTAATTAAATCAATTTTATTTTTCTTTAAAATTCCATTCCCACTTATATTTAAAGTGAAATTTAATTTTTATGATTTTTTATAATTGTTTAAGAGAGCAATGGTCAGAAAAATATAAAATAAAATGGATAAGATATTGAAAAGGAGTAAAGGACCATTCAATAGAATGGAATAAATGGGTAAGATATTGAAGAGAGAGAGAAGGGGGGCGGGGGGGGGTTGAAAGTGTTGTAAAAAAGAATAAAAATCAGCATAACTAATTCGTAAAAGTAGCATGAATATTTGCACAGCACGCTTTTTCATTCTTTTGAGGATTTGGTAAAAGTGAGGGAATAAGAATACGGTAGACAGAAACTTTCCTCAACCGTATCCCAAACGTGGAACGAATGGAGATTTCGACCGATCCATATTTAGCAGTCCTTCCTAGAGTGACTGTACGCTATATTAATAAGACAATAATAATCCATCGTGACACACTAATTTATCGTAACAGATTCACAACAAGAGGGCAACGTGGTGAAATTATGTTTGTTTCATTTTTGGATTTAGAACCACACCAGTCAAAAGCAGATGGTGATTGTAAGTTTCCACTTTTCGGTTTTACTCTTTAATTACTCTGGATTTTTCTACTAAAACAAGTTGAACACTCCACAAATTAAGGATTATATTTTCTGAATTCATCGTTTTTTCAATGAGATTTGAATCTACAATATTTCATCCTTCATTCATCATTTTTCTAACCAATGGACTAATCTTATATCTCCATGACAACCAATAACTACATAAGTTAATGTAGAAATAATCTGGGAAGGATGTAGCAACACCAAGAAATACCCAACGCGCGTGAATTCTAGCTAGGACAATCCCACAATGAAACACTAAACCATGTTCCCGCCAACGATACAAGCTCGCAAAGAACTCGTGTCACGTTAGTCGAGAGATAGAGACTGATGATAGGAAATTAAATAAGTAAATAAATCCTGAAGGTCAAGTCAAATCTCAGGATAGCATTCGGGTGATAAGGAATAAATGCAAGGGATAGGAGATTAGAATAAAATTTAGTTAGTTAAATTATCTGTTTTATTAAAAGAACCGTAGAATTAAGAAGGAATCCATTATATATATTTTTCTTAAAAAAATCATCCTAACTTTATTTTACTCGTGATTAGATGTCTAAACAAAAGCGAAAGTCAAACAGCAACGTGCTTGTAGGGATCTCTACTCTTGATGACAGAAAGCAACCCATTTTTTTTTTCAATATATAATAGTGATAATGAAGCTTAAATTTAAGATTCCATATTAATTACTAAAATCCCAACTACTAGACCATCTTAGTAAAAACTCCAAAATCAGGTTATCAAAAATTGAAAACTCTTCCTCTAAAAAAAAAACTTATAAGAATTCAATCCATTTATAATCCTTGTGTTTATTTCTCAAACATTTGAAAGTTGAAAACATCCAAGAGTCATGACGGGTTCCTTTCCTTCTCAAAATGGAGATGACGAGGTTCTACACAGAACGGCCATTCTGGGAGTGGGAGGGTTACCAGAGGAGGACAAGCAGCACTGCATCTGTAACAAAAAATAATTTCATAATGTATTAAGAGTGTGTTTGGATAGAGAATTTTAATTGGGAAAAGTAATTTATCAGATAATTTAAAATTTATTATTTGAATATATTTATATGAAAAATTTAAATTTTTGGAATTTTAAAACCGAATTTTAAATAATTAAAAATGTAAAATTTGAATTTCCTTTTGAAAAGTGAGAAATTAAAATTATCTTCTTCTGTATAAACTCTAATTACGCTTCGTCTCTATCGTCGATGAGTACTCCGACTTCCACTACTCCCACGGCATCCATCTCCGTGCATCATGCATGAGGTTCAATATTTTTAAAATGAAGAAATTTAATTTTTTTTATTAAAATACAAAATTTTAAAAATGAAAAAAATTAATTTTTTATTCAAACATAAAATTTTTAAAATAAAAAATTTTAATTAATATATTCTAATTTCTCTAAAATTTAAATTGTCTCAAATTTTAAAATACTTTATTCAAAGATACTATAAAGCTGCCAAACCCTCTGACCATTACTGAATAATGAATAACGGAACGTATTCTTTTAATTCTTTCCCGTACACTTTTCACGGTAGCATGGAAATGACCAGTGATGGATACCCAACTTTTAATGGTATGTTTGGTTGGATGGAAGAAAAATAAAAAAAAATTAAAATTTGAATTAAAAAAAGTTATGTTTATAAAAATAACTTTTTTTCTAATTTTTTCTTTAAACATGTAGAAAAAAAATACTTTTCAATCGTATTTTTTTTCTTTTTATTTTGTTACTCTCGCTTTCTCTCGTCAAAACAACCATAAATACAGGTACAAAATTTTCCTACCAAAGTTATAACGAAAATGGCTAGAATAATTTTAAATCCTGGTACAAATTTTTCCTACCGGGAAAAGTATATCAATACTTTTTAACTTTCAAACATATCACATACATTTAGGGAATATTTTGAGTTTAATAAATATGTGATGTTAATCTAAAAGTATGCAGCAAAAATAACTTTTTAAATAATCACTATTCAAACCAGCAATTTTATTAGTCATGAAGGTTTATAGTGTTAATGCATATGCATATGTTATTTATTCACATATTTAGGTCATATTAAAATATTTCTTTCATAACTATTTATAGAAAAAATAAATTGAATTTCTAAATAAAATCAATTTATACATGTCATGAAATTAAACAAAAAGAGGTTTAATTCCATTCCAGCTGCCTATTGTAATTCTACGTGAAACGCTAGAACAGGATTGTCTTTTACATACATAAAAAAATTATTTTATTTTCTTTCCGTACAATTATTAGGGGGAAAGTTTATACAAATATGACCTTATTCTTTATTTCCTTTAAAAGGTTGTTTACAAAAAACGCAAGAACTATGAAAAGATATTACATTACAAAAATGGTTAAGATCCGATGAAAAGAAGGAACAAAAAAAAAAAAAACAGCTAACCTCTTTCAATTGTATTTTAAGTCTGGAATTCTCTTCCGTTAAACGGGCAATTTCAGCTTCCAAGCCTTTTCTATAAGCCTGCACGTAAAAATTGTTTTCCAACAGTTAGCTAATAAGAAAGAAAACAGAAGTTTTGAGCATTAAGAAGATTCAAAGTGCAGAAAGAAAGATAGTTTAGTAACCTGTTTTCTAGCTCTGGACCGAACCGCGGATTCTCGATTTTTTATTATACGCTTATGGCGTTGATCTTGCAGGGTGGTTTTTTTAGGGTGGGAGGCTTCGAAGGAAGTGTTGCAGACAGAAAGAAGAGAGTGGTCATGTTTGTGAAAGACAGAAGAGGAAGTGGAAGTGAGGTTAAGGAAAGAAGAATCAGAGACAGAGTGTTTGTTGTTGAAGTCTAAGTCCACGGGGGAATTGGAGAGAGAGGCGAGTTTGATGTCGTTCCAGACATGCTCAATGGAAGAAGAAGGAGGAGAAGAGAGATGGGGCCAGCAATCACATGGCGACGATGCCATCGCTTTCTCTCTCACACACAAAAAATCTCTGCAAGTTTGGGTGGCCATGAGGCCATGCTTCACCCCCTCTCTTTTTCTTTTCTTTTTTTACTTTGTTTGGCAATAGCAAGGGTATCTCCACATTTGGGGTTCACAAGGAGGTCCCAGTTTCATGTCCCCACACAAATTAACCACCACCTCATTTTTCTTCTTCTTATTTTACTTGGTTTTCTTTTCATCCGACATTTTGGTTTGGTTACAAATACAAGTAACATGGAGAGTTTTATTTATTAATGTAGACCGTAAACAGTTTTGCTATAGATGGTAGTACTATAGAATCAGAAGATAGGGTTTCACATGTGATAATGGAGGATTCAAGTCTTCACTCATCTTTTAAAAGTGAAGTAATATAAGTTCTTTCATAACTTTTTTTTTTTTTTTTAAGTTTAGGAGCTTTCTCTGCTTTGGAGTGAAGTGGAACATTATTTTTTTCTTCCTAAATTTATTGTCACAAAAAAAGAACAGAAATATTCAATATATATTTTATTGTTGATTGAAATTTATTAAGTTATAAAATGAGATGGAGGAGATAAATTTTAATAAATATTAATTAATAATAGAAAAAAATATAAAAAAATATATTAGAGAATACGTTATTAGCATTTATTTTTGTTCAGAAAAATATAAACAGGGTAGACAATTCAGGTAACAATGATGACTCTCACAAGCGGCAACAATCGTGGTGAGAAATGAAACCCTCACACATGCACAAACACTAAGTTAGTAAGTATAAGAGATCAATAATGAGACTTAGATGTATATATATAGACATGAACATGAAAAGTCTTATACAATGATAGATAACATAAAAAGTTTGTTATTCTAAAGATAATGGCTAAAAAATTAAGAATAAAAACTAAAAATATGACATTTAATATTATTAATGCCCCTTCGTTACGATTTTTACTAAACTTCTAAAAATGTCTGACGAAAAGAAAACCAAGTAGAGTAAGAGCAAGAAAAATTGATGGAGGTTGGTTACAAATTTGGGTTTCGTTACAATGTAAGTTTTACTTTTTGTTTGATTCAATACTTTGTGTTTCCAACTCTATAAAAAAAGGACTTACAATATACAATTCTCAACTTCTCCTTGAAGCCCGTTAACCAAGGTATTTTTTTTTTTACTGCCATGGAAACATAACTCATGTTTCATAGAGTTGAAACAATATATTCTACGGAGGCTTTTGATTTATTAGTTTATTTTTCTATAAGGTTATTTATTATGTAAATTGTGTGCATTAAAAAAAAATACTCTATCTTTTTTTTTTTTTAACATTAACCTTAATAGAGTTTTCCCATAATCACTCTGTGATTGTTGCTCAGATATACTAGTATTATATAGCTTATTGTTGTTAGTGGACTACATAGTGAACCTATCATTTTTTGTGGGATTGCTATACAGCTCAATCGCTTTGGATTTTTCTTGAAGTGATTAATGTATTCTGAAATATTTGACTACTTGTGGTTAATTTAGGCAAAGTCCTGGCTTCTTCGTGGTTTGAGCTTATCACATCCCTTTATCCCTTTATAATGATGATTTTATGTTACTTCCAGCCGATAGCCTAACGAATATATTAACATTGTGATTCTTGACTAATGACTACAAGCACCATAAAAATAAAACGATTCTATTTCAATCATTTCATTAAAAAAAAAATTCAGCCAAAAACTATCATAATAGCAAACAAAACATTACTGCCTGGACGGAACTCAAATGGTGTGGAATGTCACGCATGCTATCAGTATGTCAGGGCAGAAAGGGTTCGATTTGGTTTAACTTTTTAAACTAAAAATCATTTGAATTAAACATAATATTTTATTTAATTTGAATATAATATCCACTATTTGCAATTTAAGCAATAAAAACAACCTTAGTTCTAATATCAATACAAAATAATACAAATTCAATTTTAATAATGTAAAATAAAAGATCAATTCAAACCAAACATTTTTCAATTTCCAATTTTTATTTTATTAAACGATGTGACAGTTTAAAATCGGCAGAATCCATATCAAGACTCCATGGGAAGATGTGATGAGACTCGTGAGAGATTAAGGCAAACAAAAGCCAAAGAAATATGTACATATAAAAAATGCGGGAACATTAAAAAATAAATGACTGATACGTTAAGGAAAAATAAACGAACCAAGAAATTACTAAGGGCAACAAGTATAAACAGGCAAAACCATCAAACAATCTGCCACCTGTTTATGTGAGCACACAGAAGTGACAGAACAAACATCAAGGCCTAATTTGTTAAAATGGCAGGGCAACTTGGCACAAGCAAGCTCAAGTGCTCAACTCAACTCATAAAAGATACTTTACCCACACATACCACCATAAGCCACCAGAAAATAAGGAATAAATCATCCGCAGCAAATAAAAACTATACAAAACCCAAAACTCTTTAAGTTCACCTCCATCAAAATTCTAGATTTCTTGTGTCTCGTTAACTTTCTTTATCTTTTTAGGCCATAATAATTCCAAAGAATTCTTATTTCTTTCCCTATTTGATTCAACTGCTACCAAAATCGATCTCAGTCACCGTAGAAAGGAATCAAACTTCCAAACAACCTATCCTACCATCCTCTCCAAAAAAAACCCTTTCAAAATCAAGAGTCGCACAGGGCCAGAAACTAGAATGGGCCAAGTATTTTGGGATGAGGTAGATAAACTGAGTTGAATTTTAATTGCTGCTCACAGTAGCATCATTTGGGATTTGGGACTGAGTTGAGGACTCTCCTGCAGCATCTTCATTTGTGGTAGGATCAGTGTTAACTTTAGGTGTAGTAGCTTCATCCACTGTGATCTTTTCAAAATCAGCTGCTAGGTTATTAGAACTTGATCCGCTAGGGGATATTGACCCAGAGTTGGCCCGAAGCTGAGCAGAGGGAAGCCACTTCATCCACTCATTGCGCCTCCTTAACTTGTCCCCCTAAAACAAAATTGAAAAGCAGAAATAAATAATTAGAAAATATAATAAATTGAATAGCTTTAATCAAAGTATACTTGAAACATACCTCCACTGCATCGCTAACATGGCAATGAACAGAAATGAGATGTGTAGAAGTGTGTTCAGTGAAAGCTGAATGAGAATGACACAACTTTCAAATAAGAACTTACCTGCACTTCCACGACAGAGGAAGTTCTCAATGAATCCAATATCAACTTCATGCTGCTTGTCAAACTTCTAACCTGCAAAAAGATAAAACAAACCTAGAATACTTATCATTTTATAAAAGTTTAATCAAATTGCAACCTAACTATCAACAACATACGGGTCACGGATCACTTCAAAACATATAGATTAATCTTAATAGTCAAAATCTTGTGCAGGTTCACCAAAGGTACCCCCTCCCTCTGTGTGTGTGCCAGTGTTGTCAAAGTTATATTGGGGAAGGAGCAGAGGAGAATGAACATATTTTGTCTTGAACAATTTAACTTTTGAGATAATATTATGTTCATGTTTGTCCAGATTATTTTTTTGCACATAGCATGCTTTTTTTATACATATTTAGGTGTTATATATATTCTATTTCAACCGCTACGTGGCTTCCGCGATTTGGCCACGCTATCCGCTATATTCTGTGAAACCCATAGCCATTCCTAACCAGTTCCTTCCATCATTTTATACAGATGACACTGCATGTAAAATATTATTTCAAGCAAAAAACAACGTTTTTGTGGCAGCAGGTTGCTTTGACAATCATGAAATAAATTTTTAAAATATTAAACCCCCCAGGGAGAGGGAGGGGGATCTTTGCCGGTGAAATACAGAGCTTAGAGCTCAATCATAAAGGTATTAAAAAGCAGCATAACATGGATACCAAATATAATCCAATAAAAAAGTAAGGCAATCTACATCAACATCAATAACACCTTTAATCAAAGCTAATTGGAGTTGGTGGTAAATGAACCGAATGATAGATACGAGGAGGTTGAAAAAAAAAGGTAAAAGCAAAGAAGGGGGAAAGGAGGAGGGAGATGAAGAGGAAAAGAACTAAAAAGAGACCATCTGAAACATAGAAATAACGAGTCTAATCCTCCACCAAGTTTATAGTTTTTCTCCATGCCGTCCTGAAACACACCGTCCGCTAATCTATATCTCATTCTCTTAAGTCTTGCTTAATTACCTTTTCCCAGGTAAATTTCGGTCTACCTCTACCTCTCTTTGTGTCGAGTTCTTGATAACAAACTTTTATTCTTACGGGAGCATCCAAGGGTTGTCTCATTACATGCCCAAACCACCTCAATCTATGTACCTTCATCTTTTCACTCACCGGTATTACTGCTACCTTTTGCCGAATATCTTCATTTATTATCTTATCCATCTTCGTATAACCACACATTCACTTTAACATCCTCATTTCTGCTACCCCTATTTTATGTTCATGTTGCCTATGTAACGCCAACATTCGGCTCCATATAACATTGCAAGTCTTACAGTTGTTCTATAGAATTTTCCTTTAAGCTTAAGGGAAATTTTATGGTCACACAACAATCCAAATGCACTCCGCAATTCCATCCACTCTACTCTGGTTCTATGATTTACATCATCATCAATCTCTCTTCCTTTTTGCAAAATTGATCTCAGGTATCTAAAAGCATCTTTCTTGGGTACCTCTTGACCAAGTAGATGCATGCAGTCTTGATCATCATCTCTTACCAGTGAAAACTCATGTAAGAAAAATAGAATGTTTCCTCACAAGCACCAAGTAAATCCATTCTTTTTCCAGATCTATTATTCTGTTATATTTTATCTTCAGTTTCAACTACAACAACTGCTTATGAGGGAAAAAGTCCTTAATAGCAAATGACAATCTATTAAAAATATCCATAGCAAACAAACTATCAGTATATGGCTAAAATCATTAAACCATACAATCAATTACATAAAAAATACCACTATACAAGTTCTAGATATGAAATTCTGGTTTCAACATATATCATACACTGTTTCACATACTCAGACTTGGCAGAAAAACTGTTTCAAATATTACTTGATCAAGCAAAATTAACTTACCCGTGGGAAGCTTGCAATCAAAGTAATAGGAACCCATCCCTGTTCATCCATGTTGGACCTTAAATACTCATCCTTCACTAAATTAGCATCACTGTCATAAACAAACCAGCAATGAAAAGAAAATTCAACAAGCAGGATTTGTTGGCAAACTAAATAGTAAATAACACAGAACAGAACAAATTACCTAAAGTAATAATCAATTTGGTTGGCTATTGTATTGGTGAGAGGAGTTTCTGCAACCGGGAAGAACATTGCAGGAGGAGGTGCATGTGTGAAAAATGGCATGCCCCCAAAGGGTTCAAATTGTAGTGTTGGGAAATAATAGAATTCTATAAAGGAAGAGACAGTGCATTAGGTTTGTTTTGTTGTAGTAACATAATCAAATAAAAGAAAAAAAATAACTGACCAGGAAACCCAGCAGGGTTTGCAAAAGGTCGCATAGGCTGAGGCCCCATAAATGGAGCAGGATTAGGTGGCGGGGGCCTCATTAATCCCCTTGGAGGCATCCTCTGTTGATTTACATGAGCATCTCTAGTATTTGCATAACCTCCACGGTCCTGATCACGCCTGTTGCCATAACTGTTATGATAGGGACCGTCTCCACGTGGATGGTGCCCAGCATTGCCCCTGCGAGAGGGACTCCGATGCTCACTCATTGGTGGCATAAAACCCCCATGCGGAGGTCTTGCATCCCAGTTATTGTTCCTATAAGGATCCCTTGGAGTAGGAACTGGAACCCCTGGCATCCCATGGGCAAATGTTCTTGGAGGCATCGGAAGCACAGGAAAGGGGGGTGGTGGTGGTGGAGGAGTAAGATTCTGCATAGCACTGGAGAAGTTGTTCTGAACAGGACCAGACCCAACATTATTGCCATTTGCCCCTCCACGCTGCTTCATTGATCTTTGTCGATTAGTCATACCATAGTTCATTGCAGGAGTAGGACTAGGTTTTGCATTACCAATGGTTTGTTTCAGAGGGGGGTCTGAATTAACAGGACCCTGCAAAACAACAAACATTAGAGAGGATACAACTATTTTCTGTAATAAATAAACACACATCCTTCATAAGGAAAATATTAACTCGTTTACAATGTCAACAACAGAGGAACAACATTACCACAATATGAAGCCTAAAACCCTTAAGATGTACAATTAAATTTGTTTCTTCCTTCAAATAAAATAGAATCTGAAGACAATGATAGAATCAGGTTTTGGTATGAAAAGCGGACCTGAGGAGTGGTGGTGAGTGATTCTTCATCAGCAGCTGCCTTAACAGAGGAGTCAGATGTCAATTTAGCGGTGGGCTTGGTGGACTCAGATAAATCGGGCCAAGAATGAGCGCCCATTACAGGCCCAACTTCCGCGACGCCATTGGACTCAGGTTTCTTCCACGCGGGTTTCACGGCGATATCGCTTGTTTGAACGGCGGGACCGTTAGAAATAATGGAATCGAAGGACGAGAACGAGGATGAGGAAGAAGATGGCGGCGATTGATGGTTAGGTTCAGCGTCAGCACCGCGAACGATCTGGGCCCACGGGGATGGCAGGTTTTTTCGCGGGAAATTATTAGAGGTGTCAGCGGCAGCAGTAGCAGCAGTGGGTGAGTGATGGTTAGAGGAAGAATCAACGGTGGTGGTAACCATTGCCGATTAGGTTTTCCGGTTTCACAGAGACAGATTATTATTGATTAATCAGTGTATAAAGAAAAGCATGGAGATAAATTAATAAATCGGTATGGGTTATGGATGAAAATTGTTTCAAAAATTAAATAAAAGAGGCCAGAGAAATAATAAGATTAAAAGAAAGAAAGAATGAGTTAGGGTTTGTGATAGTAGAAGGGTTTGTGATAAAAATTACAGAGGGGTGTGGATGTTGGTATGGTAGCAGGACCCTCTTCTCTTGCGTTGCGCTGGCTTTCACTCTCCGCGGCGCGCAACCTGCGATCTCTTCCGCCTCTCTTCTTTTCTGTTTTCACGACTCGGCGGAAACACAAACAAAGTGCAGCAGTAGCTGTCCCAGCTGTTACGATTACGAAACCTAGTTCTTTTCTCTATTTTTATTTTTAATTCTAGTAGTAAAATTATTTATTTACTATATTACCCCTCTTTGTTGTACAAGACTCTTCTTTTTCTTTTGTAAAAAACGGTAAATTCAAGCTGCTTTTCTCTCTCTCTCTCTCTCTCTCTCTCTCTCTCTCTCTCTCTCTCTTCTTTTGTGCAAGTGTATTTTATCACAGTTGATTTTGCCTCCTTTTACACACTCCATTTTAGTAAAAGTATTATTATTATTATTCCATTATTATTAGACAGAATTTATTTTGCCTTCAAATTTTATTTTTATTATAAGGAATAAAAAATTACATTAGCTTCTCTACAAACATGAATCACGCAAACACTCCCAACCTTAAACATCCGAAGACGGATGGCTCTAATCAAGGAGAATCCAGAAACAACCCCCAAAATAGGTGCTAGTAATACTCTACATACTAACTTGGAATCAGTTTGCAACACTATATTAGACAACCTTTTCTCCTTAGCTAACTTCAATCCTTGGTACACTTCCCACAATTCTGCAACATAGGGAGAAGCACAACCAATCTTCTTAGCAAAACTCAAAAACTGTTTTTCAGAGGTTTACTTCAAACTTAGTTTCACATAAAAATATTCAAATATAAATCACTTTAAGAATGGTTTGGATAATTATTAATTTAAGAAATACTTTGTCATTTAAATTAACTGTCAATGTATAAAATTTTATTGATATCCTTTATAATTGTTTACAGTTAAATTGCTTTAAATACTTTGTTAACATATGATCTTAAAAAATTGACTATAAATTAGTATTCATTTTCTTTGTTTGTAAATTAAAATAGTTATCTTGAACGAAAATGTTTTCACTGACAATACATATTTTAACAATAGTTTATCAGGAGTTTTATTCTAGAATAGCATCTTTTAATATATTTTAAAAAAAATATTTTTCTTTTTCAATCTATCATCTTTAATATCTATAGTTCTAACTTAAATTTTATTATTTTATAAAATAATTTATTAATAATTAAAAATAACATTATATCATAACATAAATTTTTTATTATAAATCTAAAATATAATTTATATACTCTTAGAGAAATAATTATATGTTTAAAAAAAATTATTTATTACAATTTTTAATTATAATATAATTTATATCTTTTAAAAAATTATTTACTATAAATTTTAGTTATATAAAATAAATATTTATTTTGTGCAAATGCATATACTAAAATACGAATTTTCAATAATTTAGTAATGTGCTTGAAAATTGTATCAAAAAAATGAATTATTTTATGTGGTTATGTTTGATTTTTCTTGAGCAATGTCTTGCACTCAAATATTATGTACCCAAAAAGAAATCTGAGTTAATGTCACAAACATAAGATACAAAAGGTGGATAAAAATATGATAAAACTATGATAAAATTTTATACTACTTAAAGTCCTATATATTTTTAACTGGTTGTAACAAAAAAATAGTTATTTTGAATGAGAGCGTTTTTAGGATATTTTCTTAAATAATATCTTTTCTATTTTGATTTAACATTTTTAATATTAACTTTAATTCTAATATTTTATGAAATAAATTATTAATAATTAAAATTAAATTTACATCACAGTATAAATTATATACAGTAAATCCAAAATATAATTTATATATTAAAAATATTTATTTATTAAAATTTTAATTATAATATAATTTATTTATTAAAAGAATATTTCTTATAAATTTTAGTTATATAAAATAAACATTTATTATCTACGATCCATAGACTTAAATACTAGTGATGTCAAAATCATGAAGAAATTTCACTCCTAACATGGTGGTATACAAGTGACTAACTCGGCAGCAAATTTTTGTATTTCGTTTTGATATTTTGGTGCCACTTTTTTATTCATTTTTTTTATAAAAATATATATTATATATTGTTAGTGTAAAATAATTTTATATTGTCATTTAATTATAATTTTATTTTAATAATTTTTTATTTTTATAATAATAATTTTAAAAATTATATCAACTATGATGTACAATTGAATTAGAATGTTTATTTTACATGGATATAATTATTTAAAAAAAAATTAATGTTTTTTCCCTTGAAAAGTACTCTGTGTTTAATAATCTTTGATCGTCATATATAAGTTTTTGATCAATAATCATGCAAAACCGTTCAAAAATCACGGGAAAAATCACCCAAAAAAGTAATGGGTTACAACTTATACACTTCTTG
>CM023944.1:1920692-1945194 GCA_013407115.1 Glycine latifolia | reverse complement strand
AAATAGTGATATTTTTAATTTTGAAGCACGATTTTGAATATTTTTTACTGATTTAAGTTGTGTCTCATTAAATTCATATATATGAAAAATATTGAGCTTAATTAACTTCCAAACCAAAATAGTGATATTTTTAATTTTGAAGCACGATTTTGAATATTTTTTACTGATTTAAGTTGTGTCTCATTAAATTCATATATATGAAAAATATTGAGCTTAATTAACTTCCAAGCCAAAAAATGGCCATCAACATGAAAAATTGAGCCTAACGTAATCCTGAATTTGAAAAAATCTAGAAAATGTAGAAGATGGTGAACAATGGACACGCTCAAGGCCTGCTCTTGTTTATAGAGATTCTTACCTCTACAAAGATCCATTTTGACGTCGTTTATTGATAATTTCCCATTATTATAATTACAAAATAAAATATAATTTTTATTTTATTCTAGAAATGGAGTGACTCTAATGATGCAACAAACTTGAAGTTGGAACATTTATCAACTTAAGAAAATAAAATAGATAATAAGCAACAACAATAATCATATCTCATCGATACATCAAATAACTAACTAAAAAAAATATAAAGTAGTGTATTCTGTCTTATCACTTCTTATTAAGATCATCATTTGATCATAAATCTTCAAAGTTCTTAAAGTGGGTCAACCCAACTCACTTGGATTGGTTCACCATGTGTTGTTTGAAAAGCAAGTTAATTGGCCTACCTAAAATAAAATATAAAAAAAGTTATTTTGCCTTCAAAATTTAATTTTATTAGAAGGAATAGAGCGTAGCTTTTATATTGAATTTTAAAAAGTTATACTATTTTTTTATTTAACGGGCTAAAAAGCCCAAATAGGATCCCAGCCGTTTTGCAAGCAAACGTGAATTTTCCAAAACCATCCACCATTTCGTGCTAGTATAAAGGCTTCATGCCCAAGTTCTTGCAGACTTAATTGGAATATAAATCATTTCATATGATTTGTATGCGTGTGGGTAATGGTTATATTTACGCAATATTTATTATCTGGGTTATAATTAAATCTTATTTTAATTTTTACTGATATATCTTTATTTTATTACATAAATTTACACAAATGTAAGATAATGTGTTTGGTGCACATTAACACGGGCATCAATATTGTTAATATACTAAAAATATTATAAATATAATTTTTAATTAAGATAGTTATTATAAAAATTAATAAATCCATCGTACGCATATTAAATATATGATTAAATTATAAATAAAAAAATTACTCTTAAGATTCGTTGTCTAATTAGACCTCAAAGCCCATTAACAGTCCCATATATACATCTTATTAACTAATAAATAAAATGTCATTAATTTTTTCAATAAGAATATTAAGCCGACAAATTTAATCCCTAATTTTGGACGTAATTTATTCCAATCATACTAAGTGTGTGTTTAGATTGATAGTGAATTAAACTCATCATAATTTTTGGAAGTAACAAATAATTATTTTTGTGGTGATCAAGTTCACTATGATTTTAACTCATCATAGTTTTTTTATCACCAAACCAAACACACTCTAAGGTGATGGTTCCAGTTTCCAGGAAGATCCTTCTAGTCACTTACAACTTAATTGACCTAACCGCTTTGGATTAATTAGAACATCAATGGTTACTTTGAAATTATGTAAAAGCTTGGTTAACTTGAATAATGACCAAAATACGAAAGAAGTGGTTGAGTTTATATACCGTAGATGAATAGAAATAGATAAATTGAGCTTGTGGTGGAAGCAATTGTCCAATGTCCACGTGGGAGAACACACCGTGTGAGGTAAGCTAACTTGTAATCAAAGCCATATCACAACATACTTATTTGTGGTGTAGCAAACTGCCAAATGGATTTCTTCTCTTGTTATTCAATCTTAATTTCTCCCCATTAGCTTTCTCTTTATATACACACACATATCATACAAAAAGAAGATCAACATAATAACACTACACCTCTAATATCTAAACCTTTTTAAATTTTATTTAGGAGATGACAAACTCTAGGTGGCTATCTCTCTTGCAAAGAAGAACGGGTGAGTTTAATAATTTATGCAGCACTTAACTTTTTTATCCGTTTTCGTTTATGTGTGAACATGTATGTATACTTTACACTTTACATATATATGATCTTCCTTGTTTTTCTTTTTCCTTTTCTTTTTGCTTTCATTCATCTTCACGAAACTCCCAAATCAGTGGGTATTAGTAATTTAATTAATTCGTAGAGAATCGGGCCAAATAATTATCTACTTAATGAAATTCATTTATGCAAATTAATTTTTTATGGGTGAAAGTTAGGTTGTTAGTTTTATTAGAAATATCGGGATTCGAATCGTGATCTCTTTCTTCTCTTCATCCTTCTCCCTTTCTCATATGCAAATTAATTAACCATGCAGGTAGATCCATAAAGAAAGAACACGAAGAAGGTAGCTTTTGCGGCACGCCAAACGTGAATGGAGAATACCTCGAAGCATTCAGATCAAAGTCTTACGTTGAAATATGCAACATAGTACACAGGGAACTGGGAAATGCAAGCACTAATACTAATTCCTTTAAGATGCACCTTACCGAATATCTACTAGAACCATCCCAGCAAGAAATTGTAGCAAACATGAAGGTGCACCGTCTTCTGGTGGACTACTTCGAAGCCAGCTTAGAAGCATGCCGTTGTTGCGACACAATCGTTCAAGCTATCCATCAAACAAGACTTGCTTACGCAAGAGTCACCAATGTCGTTGTCAAGCTAAGCCAAACAGCGCCTTATTATGACCAATCCCAAAACCCTATCCACACACAACTTTCTTCCTTCGTATCATTACAAAATAACCCTTTGTCTAGTGTGCAGTTCCGTGACATTCACGACAGATACATGACCCTCTTAAGTAGGCTGTTATCAAAGAAAAGGAAAATTCAAAGAATATTAACCATAAAGAGCGTTTGCAAGAAGGTTGGAGGAATCGGTTTAATCGTTTCGCAAGGCGTTCTTATGGTGGCTTTGTTGGTATTTGCGTTTCATAGTGTAATTGGGTTGGTGGCTGCTGCACCGTGCATAGTTGGTTTGGTCATGAGGAAGAGATGTAAGAGGAGTCGTGAAAGGTTCAACACTAGAAACTCTTGTATTAAATTGTTTGAGCAACTTGATGTTGCTGCCAAAGGGGTTTATGTGGTGATCAATGAGTTGGATACTATGAGCCGAATGGTTAAGAGGTTAGATGATGAGTTTGAACATTGGAGACAGGTTGCTGATATTTGTGTGAAGAATTACTTCAAGTGTGAAATATTGAAGCGGGCTGTGAAGGAATTTCAGGACAACGAATCTAACTTTTTGGATATGTTGGAAGAACTTGAAGAGCATATCTATTTGTGCTTTCTCACCGTAAACAGATCTAGAAGGTTAGTTATGGAAGAAATTATGGGGAAACAATGTTAAAAGAAATTGACACCACTCTTTTGCTTTTATCATAGCGAAGAAGTTTTTTTAGCAGTAGTGCGCGAGACAAGTTCGATGAGAAACTTCTGCAATGTCACACCGACCGTTCCTAGAGGAATGTTCTCATTCTTTAAATTTTCAAATAGTCTTCGTAATTCTTTTAATTTTTTTAAGTTTTCATAACAAGTAATAATAATTCTTATTGTACAGTCTCTCTCTCCCCCTTAATCTTGTTGCCAAGAATTTCTGTTTTAAGTCTTGATTCGCATGATTTACTTTTATTCAGCGTGAAATTATAACTTGATGACTCCATCAAATATTTACTAATATTATGTTAGTTAAAATATATTTGAGTTCAAATATCTTAAGTAACATCTACATCTAGAAGAATATCTTGTAAAAAAGAAAAAGAAAAGTAAGTTTGGGAGAAGATAATGAGACTATCCTATTTGACATCCAAAAAGAAAGAGAAAGTAGTATAAGTTTGATGAATGATATGATTTGATTGGAAAAAAAAATAAGAAATGGAAAAAAAAATGAAAGAGTGATAAATAGATGTTTATATTTTTTTGCCGACAATAATATTGGTGTTAAGTAATTTTTGTCAAAAATAATAACTAATGTTTATTGGGGATTATAAGTGTATATAAGATAAATATATATTTTTTTAACATAATTTATTTCATTCTCAAGATCAGGATTCAAATCCTAAATTATTTGATTAAATAACACAAA
This sequence comes from Glycine latifolia, assembly GCA_013407115.1. Taxonomy (NCBI): domain Eukaryota; kingdom Viridiplantae; phylum Streptophyta; class Magnoliopsida; order Fabales; family Fabaceae; genus Glycine; species Glycine latifolia. The sequence goes on along the minus strand of CM023944.1, from coordinate 1,941,017 downwards.
TTGATATCACTTATATAAAATATTGTTGTCTGTATTTATGACAAGGGATGTTCATATGTCATTCCTCTCGTAAGTTTCTTCTATTTTCAGTGATATCGAACATCATGGTAGAACATTCTCCATGAACGTTGACATATAAAATATCAAAATATTAATTTATTAAATAAAACACAAAAAGTTGGCTGCAAGAGTATATAATGGACATCTTATTTAAATATTTTTTATATAACATGAGTCAATCCAAATTTTAATTTACTCATGTTAGTAACATACATCAAAATATATCGGATAATTGTCTTAGAATTAAACATTTAGATCATACTGACTGGATTCAATCTCGATACAAAAACTTTCAAAAAAACATACATCAAAATATTTGGATATATTAAGAAAAAAAGCTATGCTTATTTAAAATAATTTGTTGGCACAATTATTTTTGTGAATGTTTTATTTTAAAAGTAAAAATAATAATATTTCCTCTTTCTCTTATATATTTTTCAGGTAAAATACGTTTTTAATCTCCTATTTTTTATTTATCAAAATTGGTCTTAGTTTTTATAATTCAAAAACAATAGTTTTGGCTCTCAATACTTTATAATTGGTGAATTTCGACTCTTAATTTATTTCTAATAAAACTATAATAACACACTTCTATTAAAAAAACATTTGTACCACTCACCTCTGGCCAGTAATTGTCTTAAGAAAAAAGTCTAGGAAAGTGGCCAAAAGTCATATCATCATCATTATTATTTTTTATTAATTTAAATAGTTCAAAAGAAGAAATAAAATAACAAAGCAAACAATAAAAGAGAAAAACCTAAATCATGGAGTAGATCCAATATCATGAGATTCTTGGTTGCCCCTGGGGAGTTAAGAGATTTAACTAACCATCCGGCCACGGTGTAAGGTTTCTCATCATCTGCTGCACCTAAAAATTTATCAATTTGATCCAGTTTGTAGCATTTGGGACCTCACTAAATGAAGCATCATGTGGGGTTAGCACTTTGATTATGGCACCATTCTTGTTCCAGATTCAATTGACTTCCCTCAGTTTCTTGTACTCCTGAAGGCTAACAAGGGAAGCCTTGACCTTGAGCCAATCAGCAGGTTTTGGCATGATAATAGCAATGTATCCTTCTCTGCCAGCCTGAAGGGTTGATGAAAATAAATTCATAAGGAGGAGGAATAGAAAAACATTAGAGAATAGTTCATATCACAAACTTGAGTATGCTCTAACTATCTCAACGAATCACCCAAGTATTTAGCAGCAGCAACAATCATTTAGATAGAACTGGATAAGAATGAAGATGAATATATAAAAGGACCTTTATACAAGGAACCCTTATTTGAGAGACCTAAACTCTCCCTCGCATTTCCTGATTACTCCCAATCTTCCCCACAACTCTACCTACTGCATCCCTTTATATACAGTCCCATCCTAATCTATCATATTATCAATTACCCGATCTGCTACTAACAATTTCCCAACTAACAGATTCTCATTAGTCATTAACTAACCCTTAATTATATTTAACTATCAGGACTGAGGAGTGGGCCATTCCCTACTTTCCCTCTTCTAACACATATCAGACAAATCATTTTTCAAAATATAATGTCTCATACAGATGCATCTGCTAAGGTATAGTTATAGATTGGCTCTTTTCCTTCATAGGTTCTGAGTAGATTGGAGATGGTATCAACCTTCTTAGGTGCGCATACATGAGGTGCATATCTACCAAAGTATATTTGTAATGCCTTACATGCATTTTTCCATTATCCTATGAACCATAAACACAATTTTTTTAACCATACTACCACAACCAACAGTTCTCAACATCTCTTTCTCATACTTTGTGAACTGTATTTGCATTCTTGATTATATTAGTATTAGACTACAGCACCTATAAAATACCCATTGGTCGCCATAAGTAAGACTTGGCACATAAATCTGGTATTGTTGCTGCACAAAGACCCTATTAGTTCACACTGAAACTTAAATAACAAATAAAAACTCCCTATTTAAGTAACCACTACAAGCCAAATTTGATTGTGATTTGTGAAGACTGTTAGCAGATCAAACATAGTTTTGGTGTCATCATAAAATTTAAGATGTAAGGGGCAATACTGGTTTTCAATTCACCATTATAATATGCATAATTGCTCCTGTTATAAGAAAAGTTTATCTATGTTATCCAGCATGAAAAAACAGGCTGGATAAGAACTTGGTTATTCTTACCGAAACATTAAGCAGTTCTGGCTGCTTGATTAGTTGTTGATTGACTTCCAAAAGGGAGCCTTTGACGCAACATCTATGAAAAATGACCCAAGCCAAGCTATCAGAAAGTTAAAACTTTAAAGGACAACAAGAAAGAAGAGGAGTTGGCTAAACACACAAACACAGACAGACACATAAACAAACTTTTAATCATATGGATGTATTATAATAGAAAATTTACCTCACAATATAAGTATCATTTTTGGTAGAAATTTTACACAGAGCCGTATTGGACTCAAAGTGTTGTGCATTCTGCATGAAAACACATCCTATTAAGAGGAGGAGATGAAGAAGCTATTTTTCATAAAGTACAACGCACGAAATTCATTAAACAGTAACATTATGGCACATGCCTTAGTGAGATCATCAACATATATTGCAAGGAGTAAACAACAAGAAGCTCTGAATTTTCATGAAAACGCCCTATATAATATAACAAGATAAAATTTGCAACTCAATTCACTTGCAGAAATAATGAAAGGATATCATTAACAAGTGGATCCATTTCACAACAACAAAGCCATTCATTCTACAAAAGTAATATCACTAATATGAAAGCATTTTTCAATTTTGCACCAAAAAACAATAGGAATCAGGAATCAGCTTTACTAATTCTTCATACATATCCAGAAACAGAGAGAAGGAGAGTGTGAAAATTCAAAATTGAGAAAAATATGTACCTTCTTCCGCTTTCCAGTGACTTTCATCCCGCTGCGATCAGACTTTCCAACATTGAAATCAACGGTTGTGATTCCACCTTCATCCTTGAAAGCAATGTGGGAAGGAGCCAACCCAATCACACACAAGCTTTAAGGTAACAACAACAGGTACAGAAAATTAAAAAAAGAAGAAAAAAATACCAACGCAATTCAATTCCAAGTTGAATCTCAAAAGAAAGAATGAATAGTATATACCCATTGGCGTGGCGGTAAACGTACTGATCGTGAGCTGGCTTCAAGAAATCTGCAATTCAAATGAATTAATTAATTATTCTCATCAGAATTAAGTGTTAACCGAGCTAGAATCGAGGATTAGGGTTTATTAGAAAAATGTTATGTTATGTGAGTGTGTGAAAAGGATTACCTAGGGCGAAGTAAGTGGCAAAGTTGGTTTCAACGGCGGAAGGAGGAGTGAGAGGAAGATTCTGCAAGTCAGGGACTAGAAGCTTCTGTAAGTCTTCCTCTTCCTCTTCGACTAGTTTGGTTTCTGAACAGTTCGATTCGTCGACGATATGGTCCTTGTTTATTGTTGACATGTTTTATTTATTCAAATTTAAATGAGAAAAATAAAAACTGCAACAAGCAGCCTTCTACAAATAGGGTAACACTCGTAAGTCGTAACTCGTGAGTGGTAACAGAGGTTACAGAACCACCTGGTTCTTTAGTACTTACAACTTAAAAGTTAAAAGTGAAGTGACAACAACAACGTAGGATTGAGGATTCTCTCTGTGTTTCCTCTTACTTCTGATTAGGCCTCACCCATTTCAATCCAATGATGCCCACTGATGGGCCACGGGCTCCACGTACCTCCTTTTCAATCTGACTTAGGATTGAGGATTCTTTCCGTGTTGCTACTCTCACCCATCACTTGCTATTTTCTCTACCCAGGTGCTGAAAATTTTCTTATTTATGAAAATTCCCTATTGATGGAATAATGGAATCATATTTGTGTTTCATACTTTTTGTACCACCCTCATTAATATAATATAACGGGAATGTGTTTTCTTTTTGTACGTTTTGCACCTCTTATTATTATAACAAAAATGTGTCTTAACTCAATACCGCTGCATCAGTTCCATAACCTGGATAAAATATTCCCATACCCAGCTCCTCCTGCACTCATACACACATATATGCAAAGTGAGGGAAGAAATTTAAATTCTCTTTTCTTGTTGTCATCGAGTGACATGTAAAATTTATATAAGTTTTATGAGATATATTAATAATTAGTGTATTTTACAGTCAATTATGTGAGTCATTATTGGGTAAATATTGTGTCAGTTTTTTTTTTGGTATAAAAAGAAGGTATAGTCCCCCTCTCGGATTCATTTTTGTAGTAAAATGATTTCTCCGATTTTTCCTTCTATCTAATTTGAATATCAAATTTCATATTTTAGTTAAGACTTGTGTAAATAACTTTTGATGTGCCATTTTAAAGGGATTGATATATTATAGATTGGTATATTAGAAATTTATTAACATATTAAAGATTAATTGGGATATTAGGAATTGATGATTGACATAGTGGATGGTTAATTAATTAGGTAACATTTATTTGTTAACGTGCAGTAAAATGTTACTATTTGGTAACATTTAGTTACCAAAGCTATATTTTTATGCAACATTTTCTACTGATAAATATTGTTGTTTCCCATTTATAGAAAGAAAAAAAGTGTTATCATTTTTCATTTGTTATTTTTTTAATATTATTATTTAGCGGATAACCTTCAAAATTATGATAAAATATGACGAGATGACTTAACCTTGATTTTAATCAAATTTTACATGGTTAGATTATTTTTAAAATTATGGTATAATCAATTATGATAAAAAAAATATAATAGAATTAAAGTAAAAATAATTTCTATTTCTATCAAAAATCAATTTCGTAAATTTAATTTCGTTCAAAATTAATTTTGCTACTGCCAATCCAATTCAAATTCGAACAAGAATGCGGAACAAGAACAATCCATCGAGAACTCGTATCTTGTTGAATTCAACGCGTCGAAGCCAATTGTGTTGGTGACGAATAGGGATGGCGTGGATTCCATCTATTTATAATTTTAGGTTCGTGGCCTATAATAAAATTGATGCAGTTACATGAATTTAATTGTTGTTTTGTTGTTTATAATTCATGCATGTATTCCTCAATTTAAGTTCTAGTTTTGGTGTGGTATCAATTTGGTTCTAGAATGGAATATCAACCGGTAGTTTACATTCATGTCTTAATTTGGTGCGCTATTACTATCATTTCCTTACTTACTATGACTGTCTTAAATGGTATTGCACTATAGAATTGCATGGATGAGTACAATCTGTTTGATGTAATTTATGATCCAAATCATTAATAAGATCAAATAAAATTTTCCACTCATAAAAAACTAAAAGTCCAATCAAAGTGTTTGCTAAACGTACACACAATAATTATTACTTGTAAAGTTGTAAGTATTTTCTAATTTGTTGGGTGTTGACAGTGTAAAATGTTTACACTAATATATAATGTATCAAAATTATATATATATATATATATATATATATATATATCTTTTTATTTTAAAAAAGTGTTAATAATACATTTACTAATTTAATAAACAAATTATTGTTAGATTAAAATTTATTAAAAATCATAAAATCATGAGTGAAAATTATAAAATGAAACTGAAATTGATATAATTTCTAATCAATTTAAAATAATAATAAAATATGAGAAAAAATTATGCATGCTAATTTTATAATGTCATCTAAGCACAAATCATTATGAATGATAAATTTATTTATTTTATAATAATTATCTTAAAAATCATAAAACAATAATTTATATCTAAACGACAATATAAACTACTTCATGACCATTGAACTCAAAATATTTTATAAAAAAAAATTTTCTCGGTGACATTTTTCTACTTAAATAATAAAACCATATCGTTTCCAAGATAAAATTCAAATAAAAAACGATTGTGCTTTTTTAAGCGTGTGATGCAACTGACGAACTAATAGTCTAATATGCAGAAAGAACGTGTTGCTTCTACTCTAATTTCAGGGAATTAGTGTGCTCCCAATTCCCACTATACAGCTGCACTTAAAACTCAACAAAAGTGTTCGCATAACAGCATTTTATAGTATGGTATGATTCAAACTCTGAAGATGTTTATTTTTACATGGCTTACAGCTGACATATAATTCCTTATAAAATAATAATTCACGCAAGTGCAATGCCTCTTTGGTTTGGGCCCTTCATTAAGGACATGAAGTTCATGGGTTCGGTCTCACCATCTTTACCAAATTCAAAAGCAGAATAGATAGGTGGCGGGCTGCTCCCACTAAAATAATAAGCACGCCACTGCCGTTTCATCCATGAGAAAGTCCAAAACCCACAACTCAATAGTTGTTTTGGGCCCTTAAAACTGGACACTAGTAGGGAAAGTCTGGCCAAAAGCCCAATTTGATGGAACAACGTCTTGGAAAAGCCTAGTTACACCATCGGTGGTTGTGACCCTGAAGGACAAAGATTGACCATTCAAATACGCATTGGATTGCCAATTAGCTCCCCAGTTTCTTGACATAGTCATCCATCCTGTTTTTGAGCCTTTGATGGACACAGATTGAATAGATCCAGCCCCTCCCACGTTGCTGATCAATACAAGCTCAAAGTAGTCTCTCCCATTCACACTGAACCTAATCCCTCCCTTCTTCACGCATGGAACCCTGCAAGCATGACAACGTTAATTAATTTGCCACCAACCAATTTCGATATCTAATCGACAAAATCATAGCAACACATTTCCAGTTCTATCTCTCCAACATACTATTTTGATCACATTATATTCTTGATTGAAATTTCTTGAAATTTTGTAAATCTCATATTTTATTTAACTACATATTAGAAACACCACTTAAATTGTGGTCATCCCTGAATAAAGGAATGTGTTGAAAGTTTGACATGTGGGATAGGTAGGTAGTAGTGGACAAAGGCAAAACATGTTTAAGTCTTGTATTAATTAAAAATACTGTTGATATAAACTACATAAATAAGAAATAATCTTGATCTTACAAATTAATTTTTTAAGATTGAATTATACTCAACTTACTTTTTACATTATCACTTATAATTTAATAAATTTCAATAAATTTTAATGAATAGAATGTATGTTAGAAAAGATACATACACTCCTCCGTCTAGTTTTAAAGGTAGTAGTATTAGACAGATATTGAATAGAGTTCAAACCTTTGGAACAACACGGGCACGATCCCTCCTCGATAGATACCAATCTTTTCCCATGCGGGTTGAGCCATGTCGAAATGTTTGAGAGGTGGGTTGCACCATCCTCCGTTGTTGTTAGGAAGAGCAAAATTGGGAGGGCAGAAGTTTGTGGCAGTTATGGTTACTGATGCTCCTTTTAAGCACCATCTGGGATCTGTTTGATAATCGCATATGATTTTGTAACACTCCCCACATGAAGCTCCATCGTTAAATAAGGCAGTACTTAATGCCGCTGTATCAGTTCCATACCCTGTAGAATACAGATTCCCATACCCACAAGCTCCTCCTGCACTCATGCAAAAGGTAAAAAACTTTAAATTCTCTTAACTTTGTTGTCGTTGAGTGACATGACAAAAACATATTTTTTATCAAATATAATAATTAGTGCATTCTACACTCAATCATGCGAGTACAATGATATATTTTACAGGGATCGTAAGGGAATTAAAATATAGAAAAATAAACTACTTAATAATTAGTTAACGTTAAAGGTTACTAGTACTATGACTCACCCATTGTCCCCGAGGCATCGCTACCTCCATAAAAAGTGGCATGGGCATTGGTCCATCCAGAAGGTGAGAAGGCGCAAGTGTTGATTGTGAAACAGCATAATACGAGGAAGCTGCAGACCAAAACAAACATGACTTTAGCCATTAGTATCTTTGTTTTAGTACGCACTGAATATGCTCAAGTCAATGCCCCGAGTGAAAAAGAAAGGATGTGATGAGAGAATTTGTATTAAGCACGGAGTTAGTGTTTAAATAAGGGATCAGAATCGCTAAGGCAACGATGCCACATGTGAATGCCGCAACAAGAAAGAACTGAGGGAAAAAAAAGAATATCATTTACCTGCATTATATTTGTGTGTGCATATCGGTACAGTTCTAGATGCCATTCAATTATTCCCACGTTCTCTCATCTGACACCTCCCTTCTTGCTCACATGCACAAGAGCCGTGAATGCATCCAAAAATACCCAACGATTAATTGCACATCCCCATCTGGTCCTGTCTTTTCTTATTTTCCTTCGCAATCTTTTTCCCAATTTTAGTTCCATCGTTTCATTGACTTCTTGGTTTGCAGCTATTTGCGGATAAAATGACAGGTAATATTTTTATGCAATGGAGCAAATGTCACCGATGGTCACATGCAAATGCTTGGCAATGTTATATAATTATTGACTAGTATCCACATGTCCCATTTTGACTACTACTACAGATCGTCACGGCTGTATTATGGTGCTAGAAGTCACAAGCTTAATTGGCAATATCACCGTTGAATTAATTAGAGAATACACAACTTAAATATATAAGATTGATAGGGTGATTAAGAATGAATGAAAGAAAGAAAAATTCAATGAATTTGATCCTTCCTTCAAACAAAAATAAAAACCAATAATTAATATTTATCAATAAAAATAAAAATAAAATACACAATGTAACATCTATGTTATGTGCGTCTGAAATCACTGAATTGATGGTTGGATATATATTGCCTCATTTGTGAAATAAAATACTGAAAACCTATCGAAATGATCATTACTTGATCTAATTTAGTGATGACAGGTCGGCACCGTCAAGCAAAGCGAGCGACATTGAAGTTCAGAATGGACCCAAAGACAACTACAATCAATATAGTATTCAGTATTCACCGGCTTTCCAATTTTTCTAACTTTCGTAATTTTTTTAGAAAACTTATGACACTTTTTAATATTTATTTATTCTATCACATTATCTTTTTTTTCTATTTTTCTCTTAATTACGATCATTGTTGCAAAAAAAATCCTGAAAATAATATTATTCATTTTTTATACCTTTTGTTGTTTATTTCTGACTCTTTCCCACATGAGTATTTGCATTCCAAAGACCAAAATGCTTGATAGGAGTACGAAGGGATATTCAGTGCGAAAAACATTCGAAATTTTTTACTGTATAATTTATATCTTCAGGAACTCCTTTTCTTGACATCTGTCTTGGATTAGTTCGGTGAGTATTTTTATAATGAATTAGAAATTAATAAATAAAATATAAAAATTATGATAAAGATATATTAATACTATCGAATTATATATTTAATGCAAAAAAATATTTTTAATGGGTAATAGAAAGTCAAATTGTTATACCATTTGCTATGTCATTTCTAAATATTTATGAATATTATTTTTCTGGAAAAAAATTACAGAAGGAAAATAATTTATTATTAAGAAAGATAAAATTCACATAATTTTTTTTATGATGCGAATCTTTAGTTAAAAATACATTCGGTGCAAATTATAATAATATTAAATAAATAACTGTTTTGCACCATATAACACTTTTCAATTAATTTGCGACAATATGTGAATATTTACATATCTTAATGATATTCTCCAATATAAGTTGTTTAATGGTACTTTAATTTTATTATTGCTTTTTTAAATAATTCAAATTCTATCCTTATCACATATATATAGTTTGAGTAAGCATCTTGCCCCTTCTTGCAAGTGAATGTTTGGACGATTCAAACAATTTTGAGATCTGCTAAAAAACTCTCTTTAAAAATATAAAAAGGATTTTGTAATCAATAATCATAAGTGTAAAACTCTAGTGTCTGATCATGGTTTGAACATAATTATTTTCAAAGAAGAAGACATGCGAGAAAAAAAAAAGTGTAAAACTATGAAACTTTCTATTAAAAAATACTCCTACGAAACAGTTTAAGCCTTGGGAGATTAAATAATTATTTTTTAACCTTTTTTTTCTCCAATAATTATTATTTTAAGAAAACTATTTTTTCATTCGAAAAGGTTATGCACAAAAACGTGATAAAGTTGCGTGTCATAATTGGGAAAAAAATAAATTACAAAAAGTGATTGTTTCAATGTCATTATTTACAGAGTACAATATCTTTATACTTTTCATTGTGAACCAAGAAAAAAGTGAAAAACTGTCATTTAATATATACCTTTAAAAAAGCATAAAAGAAAATAAAAGAAAATAACATCATAATTGAATTAGAATTCAATTTTAATATATTTTAAATTTTATAATCGTAAAATATTTCAGAAATTTATTTTCATTTTCTAAAATATAAAACATGAATAGTATGCAAATATAAATGAAAGGACGACAAAAGTAATCCTAAAGGTCATTTAGCAATTAAAAAATAATAAAATCCTAAACAAATAATAGGTTACTCCAAAGTCGAAACACAATGGGATTAATCCAATTTAAGTCCAAAACGAGGGTCACCTCTGTGAACCATGACAAATAATACACTTGTATTGCACTAGATGCAAATAAAAAATGTGTGCTGGATACTACACAGTTCACATACATCATCGCGTGAACATTGCATAGGCATATCATCCATTTACTTACGTAGATGACAACAACAAGCAGTGAAGTAATAGACGATATTCGTTGACAAAACACGTGTTCATCTTTATGAACTAATTTTGAGGTGAAATGGGCGAGACAATGTATCAAATGCTATTTTCCTTTGCACATTTCATCCGATCGGATACGCTACAGGGACTTTACAACCGCATACAATCATAACTTTACACATAAAAAAACCTAAATATTTCCGGAGATATCTTCTTTAACTGCAAAGGATACACGACCTCATCCACATAATAAGCCAAATTACCCGTATAGCGACTGCTGCTTTAGGTTAGCTTTTTAAACAATTGTTACCTAAACCATATTAACGAGAAAACGATCAGGGGATGTTTTTTTTTTTTCTGTTAATTACTATTAGAGGTGTATTTTGAATTATTATAAAAAATGGTAAGTCATAACATTTGTTATGACTTTTAAATTGATAGTTATAATTTTTAATTTAATTTAATTTTTTTAACAAATTAGTTTACATTTTTAAAAAAAAATTACAAGTTCAAAATCGTTATTATTTTTTAGACTTCGAAGTTTTAAAGTGTTTTTCTTTTACAATTCAAAGTTTTTTTAATTTTTTCAAATGTTTTTTAAAAAAAACTAGAAATAATTTTTAATTTAATTATTTAATAAATAAATAAATTTTTACTTTTTCTTTTTAAAATTTTATTTGAAATTTTCTTAATTTTTGGTATATTAATTTATTTAATATATTTTCTATATAAATAAATTTTAAAAAATATATTAAATAAATTAATATATAAAAAATAAGAAAATATTGAATAAAATCATATAAAAAATGTATTAAATAAAAATAAAAAACAAATATATTTATTTATTACATAATTAAATTAAAAATGTATTTACAATATTTAAAAAAATATTTGAGTTTTTTTAAAAAACAAAACTTTATGACTTTGAAATTGTAAAAATAATTATTGATGACTTTGAAATTTGTAAATTTAAAAAAAAAATTAAAATTGTAAAATATTTAATAACTTCAATTAAAAAAAAATACAATCAAATCAATTAAAATCGTAATATTGATGATAGCTTTCAATTTAATTTTTTGATGCTTTAATTTTTTTTTTTTTGGTAATAATTTAAAATTAACCCTCAAATGATAATTAACTGAAAAAATAACACCCCCATTGATGGTTTCCCCCATATTACCTTTAGTCACCCTCGCGCTCTTCCACACCAGGTTTTAGACCTCTATTGTAATACCAAAAAGTTATAACCACATTTCTGCTTTGCATTTTCCCATTTTTTAACAAGAGCCCACTAATATGTTTACATAAAACCTTCAGGGTAAACGAACTAAATCACGCTGCAAGAGATGGTCTTTAAAAAGAATATCCATCTACATGCATAAGAAGGATTTCATCACGGGGCACCAAGAAAATGAATCGTTCTTGATAGAAAAATAGATTGTCATGCTATAATTCAATAAATCCTTCAGGGTAACAGTTTTTAATAATAAAACTTCTGAAGAGAATTCGCTTGGTCGTAATAATTGATTTTTTTCTTCAGGTCCTAAAACATAATTCTCCAAACAAGGAACAAACCATAGCAGTCATCATGGATGGAAATAAACAGCAAATATTTCGATATGTTAAACTGACTTTCAGAGATCTTCCACTTAAAAAATGAAAAATTCACCTTTTGAAAAGGAAATAATGATAATGGAAGTTCTTCAAAAGGAAAAGATGAATCGAAACGAAGGTATCCTGATAGCAATTCATAGGGTGAAAAAAGACAATTATCAGAAATCATCGTCATCCTCCTCTGCAATATGCTTAGCCAGCTCTTGCTCTTGCTGTTGTCTCTCTCTTCTCTTTTCAGCACTTTCCTTCTCTTTGTGTGTGTTTGGTGGAAATCGAAGGGCTCGAACCGCCTCATTGTGCATGTTAAGACAGAAAGCAATCCGAGAATTGAAGGCTAACTGTGGCTCATTTGTGGAGTAAATATCTCCAGTTTCTTTGGACACCATCCAACCATTGGCATGATCCAATGTAGCATCAATTGCACCATCACGAATAGCCTTTGATACAATGCTCTCAGCATCTGCAACAGGATTTGCAGAGTTCAGCCTCAATTTTTTAGCAACATCAGCTAGAGAGATGCGAGAATAGGAGATGCTGATGTTGCGTAAACCAGTCCTGATGACATTATGCCGCAAACGAACAATCAAATTATGGGTTCTGTCTGCATTAAAGGTAGTGGCAAACTTGTCTGCAATATTCCTAAACAGTTCCAAGTCTCCAATCCGGACAGCCTAAAAATTCCACAACATAAGAGTGTTTAGGAACCAGAAATAACATTATCATGGATATGAAATTATTAATTGTTGGGATACAAAGAGAGAGGGCGAGCCCTGGCACAGCGGTAAAGTTATGCCTTGATGACTTGTTGGTCATGGATTCAAATCCAGAAACAGCCTCTTTGCATATGCAAGGGTAAGGCTGCGTACAATATCCCTCCTCCTTACCTGCGCATAGCGTGGAGGCTGTGTACAATATCCCTCAACAAGAAAGTTCACTTGTCATGATTAAGAGAGAGGGGGAAACAGGACTAATCATAACAATATCAGGAACCAGCTTAGAATGACGTTATCATGATAAACTTGGGATAATAACATGGACTTACATTTGTAAGCTCAAAGTAAGGCCTTAAGGCTTTCTCCATTCCTTTCTGCATGAAGACAGTCCGCTCAGGTATTTCTCCCAACAGTAAACGCACTATCACAGCCCACTTGTTACATTGAATTCGAAAACCCCTTGCAGCAACAGGAGCTTTCCGGGCGGCCTGCAGGAGAGACTCTTTTGCATCGGTATACTCCAGCTGAATCGTCCGAATTTTCCCAAGGTAGAAGAGATAACGACAAAACTGAAAAGAAATGCAACAAAGGAGGACAAGAAAAATTAAAGGGAAAATGAATCAAAAGAGAGAGTCTGAGCAACAATAAATGAGACTAGATAAACATCAACAATACAATAGTTGAGGACATTCACAAAGGAGTTAACACAATATCTCTTAGCACTGGAATAAAAGGTAGAGATTGTTTACCAAAAGTATAAAAAAATCAACACTTAGGGGCTCAGGATAAAAAGAACTACTATACCTGCTGGTTTGAATGTGCTTCAAATCGAGGAGCCTTGGACCTCAACTTCTCAGCCTGATCATATAGGTTGTAGTGAAGGTAGTTTCGAAGTAACAAATTAAGAAGTGTTTCCTGCATTGAATCAATAGTCAACAGAAGTTAAAAATTAAATAAGATCATGAACAAATTTGCATGAATTGTGTGACAGATCAGTCTATATTCAGAGAATATTTATCGTATGCACGTGATTGAATAATGAATACAATATAAATTTTAAGATAAATCAAAAAGCTTTAATTACTTACAAACCAGTCATGTGAATTAATTGAGAATCTATAAAAGCTATCAAATGTATCCTTGGTTTTAACATGTGCTCAATTCTAACAAGATCATGAGCCCTTATACTCAAATATCGCAGAACAGAATGGGATACGATGAGATAGAATGCAATAGAAACAAAGACAAGGGAAAAACGAAAGCTCAAGTAAGTTTGAAACAAACCTGTCCCAGCTCATCATGGCGGAGAGTGGCAAATCGGTGCAATGCAAGGAGGTTGCTGAAAACAAAATTCCAAAAATTTTAAATTACTTAAATATAATTTAGTCTAAAACCTCCTTTTTTTCAAGCATTACAAAGAGTAGCACCTAACTCACCCCCGAATTTCAGCAAGATCTCCTGTAAGCTCATAGCTATGCGAATAGTAAAAATACAGTCTGGATGCAATAACATCAACAGTTCTCCTGTTTGTGTTCTTAAGCCAAACAATGCTAGCTGAGGAACAAGCTTTGGCCTAAAAAGTAAAAGAAACATTAGCTTATAATCAGTTGTAACTTGTCAGTTTGCAAAGTCAAAAAAGGGGAACTGACCTCGTTGTATTTTTTCTGATCAATCAGAAAAAGTAGTACAAGCAAGTAACAGTAGATTTCTAGCTCAGGCAACAAGTGTTTGGGTGGGGTTTGAATAGCAGATGTTGCCGCATCCACTTCCATCTCATGATCATCCTCCTACACAATCAGTGACAAAATTATGAGTTGAAACACCATCACGCAATAAAAACATAGGAAGGAAATATCTCAATATTTCCCAAAGCCAGAGAGAGCACCAAAATAATGCGCTCATTGACTCTCATCCAGTTCCCACTATTAAGTCTTTAAACAGAAGTAAAATTATACGAATTTTCCACATGAGCAACGAAATCAACAGAAGTAATTCTTAGAGGGATCACCAATTTACCGATATTCATTCATCTACCTCGTAATTTAGATTTCAAATTAAACGAACCATAGACTACTACCCATCTTCGTCCACTTCATAATTCAAATTAGTGTAATAAATAAAAAATCTAAAGCCCTATTCAACAGGAACAACCCCTGAATCTAACACAGAGTTCACCTTGGGAAGATACGCAGACAATTTGGCGTGAACTTCAGAGCCAGGAGTGAGAACATGATCGAGAAAAGAAGAGATAGCGGATGCTGTCAATTTCCGTCTCAACGCAATTGTAAGGCGAACAGCGCGAGCAATTCTACGAACTTCCTTCGAGTACGAACCGGTCTCGATAAGAGACGCTATCTCCTTCAAATCTGCGAGTCCAAATCCCAGAGCAAAAAAAAAATAAAGAGTAAAATGTTGGAATGATTTTGTGAAATTGCGAAATCGGCAGTGGGAGTGATTAGAGAAAGATGCTATATGCTTACGCTGCAAAGTAGATGGAGCAGGCAAAGAAACGGAGTTGGAAGGCGTTGAGCGATCCTTCATCTCTAGATCTTGAGTCATGTTGAAGAAAAACTAGTGAAAGGGCAAAATCAAGCAAGAATTGGGGGAATCTGATGCAAACCCTAGCAGAATAACGAAGACCAAAGTGAAAGCAATATTGTCGAACAGCTGGCACATGTCCTATGCAGTCACCTCACTTCTCGTGCTACGAAAACTTGCAAACGTTAAATGGGCCGTAAATAGATGGGCCAAGTCAAGCCACGAGCCATGTTTCAGAACCACGAAAAGGGTTGTCCTAACAAAAATTGCTATTAACCATTACCGACTTTTAAAACTCATGAAAAAAATCAGTATACCCTCATTTCAAACTCATCACACTTTCTCTCTTTCCCTTCACCTTCCTTGTACCCCAACAAATACACAATGGACACATAATTCTGCTTACAAAATTTGAAATAGAATCATGATTTTATTTTAGATTTTGTATGTATGTTTACATTATTTTTTTTATGTAAAAAAAAAACACTACGAAAACATGATTTTGTGTAAAACATTCAAAACCTAATAGTGATTCAATTTTCAGATTTTGTACACATAAGTCACATTTTTGTTATTGTTTTAGCCGAAATAAATACCCAACAAAAAGATGATTTCGTGATAAAATTTGAAACAAAATCATAATAATTCTGTTTTGGATTTTAATGCAAAATCACGTTTCCATTAAAATGAAGGGATTGCGAAAAAAATATAAAACAAGAACATGTTTCCACTTACAAAAATCCATAATGAAATCATAATTTCATTTTTTAATTTTGTTTGTACCCTTGCAATATAACAAAAAAAATGATTATTTGAAAATGATGACAATAAGAATGATGTTGGAACCAATAACAACTCTCCCAAATAAAGAGAGCTACTAAGCCCAATGTATTCTCTCAAAAATTGTATTAAGGACCTTGTAGCTTAATTGAATAAAAAAACATTTAGTGTATTTTTATTAAATACTTTAAATTATTTTAAAAATTAAATATTAATATTCTATGTTTAAATATAATACTCTTAATTGAAGACTTTTACTTTTCATTTAATATTTTTTACAGTATTTTCATTGAATACTTTGAAAAAAGTAAAACAAGTAGTTGTTTTCTCTGGCCTCTAGTCAGTTTAATTGACTTGATGACGATAATTTTAAATGCATAATTATTATTCTTTTGCGACTATATATTTTGATAACACGTGAGCTCCTTTGAACAGCACAACAACAACAAAAAATGCATTTCTATCATTATTCATTGAATTGACCAAAAAATATATTTTTTAATTGTCCATAGAGTTAAGAATAGTCACAATCTCAACTTGAAAAAAAAAAAGTCGATATTAATTTTAAATTTCACAAATGACTTCACAACAGTTATTTAACTTTAAAAAAAAATATTTGCCCGGTACTTAAAATAAGCAATCAATACTTAATAATAAGTACATGTCTCTGATAGTTGAATGCTTAACA
The DNA here is from genome assembly GCA_013407115.1 of Glycine latifolia. Lineage (NCBI taxonomy): Eukaryota > Viridiplantae > Streptophyta > Magnoliopsida > Fabales > Fabaceae > Glycine > Glycine latifolia. Next base: position 1,924,063 of record CM023944.1, on the reverse strand, counting down.
AGCACTGTTCTTAAGTTCTTAATAAGTAATTCGAGATAGATTTAAAGGAAAGGACCGCAGACTGCAACATGCTACTCAAGCATCGAGTATGTTGGGAACTACTTTGCCATTGTTGAACCAGTTTGTTGCAATCAGATTCAAAAGTAGCTATAAATAGGCAAATTTCTTCATCCACTTGTAATGCCCACCGGAAACCCAGAGCTTCTCTGCTATGGATGGCTCACAAATCATTTTGGTATGTCTTGTTGCAGAAGCCAGTTGCTCACAGCCGAACACTGACTTAAATGTCAGAGTACCTTTTACAGGTATCCCTTCTCGGTTACTCCATTCAGAACATAGATAAGAAAAGGAAAAGTAGAAAGATCCATCAGCAGAAGAAATGATAATTCTTGCATGAAAGTTAACAGTCCAAGGCCCACAAAAGTTTGTACAGATAGAAGGAACCTCTAGATAAAAGGACAACTATTCATTCTTAGCGTTGCATACATTTTTCTACTCTTACTACTCACAACTGAATACTGACTTGAACATCAGAATATATTTTACAGGAATCTCTTTCCAGCTACCTCATTCGGAACATACAGAAAATAAAAAAAGACCAGTACAAAGACTCCTCGATAAAAGAGATAGTTTTCGATCGTTATTTGACAGGAACACCAGCACTGCCCATTCGTGATTTCTTGTAATAAATCCCCAACCAGTGCCCCTTTTTGCAACAACAGAATAATCAAAATTTACGTTCACAAATGTACACTGACATTCAATTGTAATTTAGAGTTTGTACAGAGTACCCAACGCCGTTATCACTTGCCAGCCATTACTCAGCATCGCAGTTTATCACGTTTCCTTTTTCTTCCCCCATTCACTCCCCCTCCAGTCACGCTCATTGTAATTTCTCCATATTCTTGTTAATTTATTATTATAAATTATTTTGGATGATTAATTAACTTTCCCCAGAATATAGCTATTGTCAACCGACCAAATATACGTAGAAACACATAATTCCTAGAAAACCTTATCCAATGATTATATATTTTTAATATTCATTCTATCTCCTTTCATAAAATTCAAAGGCTAAGGAATATCACATCATCACTGCCCAGTGTATTATATATTCCAATACATGCCACATATGTATATGCAAGGACTAAGGAATGTTTAAGAACATTTGATTCCATTATTAGTCAGCTGACACATTCTTCAGATTCCTTCCTTGATACAGTGCTAATGAAACTGGACTTTATTTATATACCGACAATTTTTACAAGAAGAAATGAAGGGACTCTTCATTTTGGATAATCTTCTTATTCTTAGCACCAACCAATGGGTCAATGACCTTTCTCCAAGTCTTGTAGTCAACAGCAGCTCCAGTATCAGGCAACAAGAATCCATTGACATAGAAAAATGGCGTTCCATACACCCCTCTCGAAGCAGCATACTGCATTTTCAAATAAACTTGGAATTAAACTAACATGAAAGATGTATTTGATTGAAGAGGGAGCCATATTCACGTGCCTTTTCAAGTCTTAAATCAAAGAATTAAGATATGAAAATATTAGCTTTGAATACACAATTTCAAATCCAAATATCCTCTAATGAGTTGAACGTGAGCTATACTAACATCAAATGTATTTGATTGAAAGGTGAGCCATATTTGTGCATTTTTTTCAAGTCTTAAATCAAAGAATCAAGATATTAAAATATTAGTTTTGACTTTTGAACGCAAAATTTCAAAAAAAATCCAAATATCTTCAAATAATTGGAATTCATCCGAATGCAACCTAAAAGAAAAAAAAAATTGCCTTACCTTAAAGGAAACTCTGGTCTGAATATCAGTTGCTGTGTCATTGAAGCCATTCTTTATGGTTTTATAATAAGAGCTCCCAACTACTTGTGTTGCAGACTTGACTACTTCCTCTATAATAGAAGCCCTAGATAAGTTCCGTGTATGAGCCCCATAGAAATTCTCCTGTTAAAGGGTATGCACTAGATCTGGTGAGTAAGAAACTATAATAACTTTTTGTCTTTTCATCTAGAAAGATTGCATCTAAGATGCAAATGCATTTAATGTCTTAAGTTATGAAGCACATACACCTCTCTTGTTCGAAGTATCACTATGTCGGACACATTTTTTGTTGGAGGTAAAGGGGTTTGAGAGAGAGAAAGGTTTAGTGTTGGGTGCTTGAAGTATTACACCAAGAGGCATCAGAATTTGGAATGCTCAACAGTGTTACCTCCAGCGTAGGGAAAACCCTAGTATTATAGTAAGCTATTGGGCTCCAGCCCATATGGGCCCATATAACCATACAATAACCTATTGGGCTTGTATGTGAACATATTAATATTAATATATATAACATATATATATTCAACAATCTCCTCCTATGTTCACCATACAGCACAATCCAATAAGATAGTCAGTGTAATGTTCAAACAAACATGAATCATCCACATCCAGTCCAAGACAATCAACTCAGATCGGTCAAAGAGTTTTAATAATAAAATATTAAACTCAGGCTACGTTTGCAATCAAACTAAATGAATCATCATTCTCATGAATCTGTTTTGAGATCAATATATCAATATAAATACCAAGAGTTTTTAGATTAAATCTAAACTCATCCAAATCCCAACATCCAAAAAATCAATCTCAAAATCAGTTCATAACAATCAAGTATAAGTAGGCCAGTCAAAATAGTCTAAGGCCTTACAAATATAAGAAAGAAGCATAATAATCATGATGTTCACAAAGTAGAAATAACAAAATGTAAGTCTCAAGTAAATGGACTCCAACATAATGGGCAATAGCAAGTGAACTATCAAGTTCCCTACTACTCTAAATGATATATTTGTATATCAAGTTGGTCGTTCTCCTAAGGATCTAACTTCTTAAGCTCTCCTCCATCTCTACCATCCCCTGTAGAATATCAAATATGAATTTCATATTATCATGAATTCAATCATTTGAATAAACTACTAAAAATGTCTAGTTCTACTAAAAGAACTTAGCATCATATCATCAGGCAAAGAAGAACATATATCAATGTCATAAAGCATCATAATATCATGTTCATAAGCATCAAGCCTGTTTCATAAATTATGAACAAGGCCTAAATAGTTTAAGTTATAAAAGAACCATCAACCTAAGTTTATTTGTAAAAAAGTAACGATTGTCTCGTTTCATATAATAAGACTAATAGTCACGTCACTCACAATAACCTAGTCTTGTAATGTCAAGTTTCAATTTAGAACAAGATCAATAAGCTTCTTATATAATCAACTATTTCTATGTTTCAATTTGGAATGTCACAGTTGCTAATTCCTTAAAGTCAAATAATCTAGCATCAAGTTTGGAATGAGATCATTTAATC
>CM023944.1:1843184-1917340 GCA_013407115.1 Glycine latifolia | reverse complement strand
TACTACTTTAACATGTTTCAAAGTTAATAACTTACCTGAAGAAAACACCAAATTAGCAGTTCTAGCAGGAGTCACCCTTGCCTCACTACCATTACGATTTTCTACGATGCATTCACTTTTATGGTCTCAATGAGTAAATTCTCATCATTTGTTGTATGACATATAGCACCACTATCCAACCACCACTCAGAAGAGACACTGACCTTTCCATTATTCATCATTTCAATGAAGGGTTGAGGCTCATGTTTACTAATTAGCGTATTAGACTCATTTTATGGTGTGTTGTTCTTTAACATCTTTGGTAGCTTACACTCTGCTGCCCAGTGACCTCACTTTCCACAGTTATGGCACTTTCCCTTCTTCTTCTTCTTAAAGACAGTCTTTTTGGCCTTTAACTGTGAAGAGGATTCACCTTTTGGTGGCTTGGACTTTTTCTGATATTTATAGGAATGTGAAACTAAGTTGGCAACTAACTTTTGTTGTCCTACTTGTTCCAAACTCTGCCTACAAATGTTTTTATCGTCAATATGAATATACATTTTTTTTTTAATTCATCCAGCCCCATCTATTCTTTTAGTCTATGCATGTCAGTCTTAAAAAAATTTCATTTAGCAGGTAGCTTACTCAACACAAGATCAACAAATAGATTATCAAAAGATTTAAGCTTTATGATATCATAGGAGCTATATTTTGCCATTTTAATCAAAGTAAAAGAGTTAGAAATAGTGCACCTTTAAGTCCTCCAAAGTATATCAAATCTTCTAACTTTTCAAAACAGCACTGTAGAGGTGAAATTTGTCACATTTGACCCCAAAAATGGATCCGGAACGCCCAAAAACCTTAGGAACAATGATTTTAGATCGCCAAAAACTTGCTGAAAATTCGTCGGAAAGTCGTCGGTCGCCGTAAAAGTTCGCCGGAGAAGACGAACCAATCGTCGGAGAAGACGAACCAGTCGCTAGAGAGTTCGCCGGAGAAGACGAACCAGTCACCGGAAACTTCGCCGGAAAACTGCAGAAACTTCAAACGGTTATATCTCCTTCGTCTGACCTCCGTTTTACGTAAGCGACCACTCAAAACGATCGTCTCGACGAGTAGAACAAAACCCACAAGGTTTCAACTAGTGAAAGTGGCTGAAATTTCCAGGATCTAGCCTCAAAAGTTGCGGCTGCACAATTTTCAATCTCAGATCCCGGTCAATCCTTCCGTCGAAACACGAAAGTGATCACACCCTTGAGTTCCTCTCGATGAGATCTTCGAAATAATACCTTACTCGCTCAAATCCGATACACGAAGCTAATACTTCAAGATTATTGGAGGTAAAGGTTTGAGAGAGAGAAAGGTTTAATGTTGGGTGCTTGAAGTATTACACCAAGAGGCATCAGAATTTGGGATGCTCAACAGTGATACATCCAGCATAGGAAAAACCCTAGTATCATAGTAAGCTATTGGGCTCCAGCCCATATGGGTTCATATAACCATACAATAACCTATTGGGCTTGTATGTGAACATATTAATATTAATATATATAACATATATATATTCAACATTTTTAACACCGACACTTCTTATTAAGTTTTCAATTTAAAAATGACTTTTTGTTGGCTTGAACACTTAAGTGGATACTTTTACACAACTCAAACACTTGAAAAAGAATAAAATGTTGGTTTAAAAAGATGGATATATCATCAATTTAAATATTTTGTTATATGTTACTCATATTTCATTTTATTAGAGTTTCTCTCTTTGTATGTGTTTGTGGTGTCCCCGTTTCCTATATTTTAAACATTAGCCGTGTCAAAGTGTACGCGTCTATGTCGGGTCAAGTGTCCATGTCAGAGTCTTGTGCTTCATAGGTCTTAAGCATAACACAACATACAAATCACAGTGACATCAATGTAAACAATTTTAAGCCAGATAACTATCATTTTACAAGTAGCCATGTTGCTCTTCCTTAAATAGTTATGACAGGTATGGCTTATATTAAGGTATGTTGCCTATTCAACAATGAATCTTTCATTGTGCGAACCCACCAGAATTTCCCCATGAATCAGATGCAGCTTAACAGTAAACCACCATGTGATCAATATCTAAGGCTATATTTGAAATTTAAAACATAACAAGCAGAAAGAAAGCAACGAGAATGAAAATTCAATAGAAGAAAACGAATGTCCATCTTATGCAAAGATAAAATAAAAACATGAGAATAAAATCTCAAGGATTGCCAGTTTCCATCATCTGGGGACAATCCATTTTGGATACATAAATTGTGCTATATATGATTAATGGCAATTGGGTTTAGCAAAAGGGGTAAGTCTCTCACTATGTGGCCTAGGGAAGCTGTCCACATTCAGTGTCTGAAAGTGTCTCAAACAGAAATGTCTCCAAAGGAAAGATAAACTCAAGCTCAGGTATGGATTCAAAGTCCACTAAATGACTCAAAAAAAAAAAAAAGCAAACCCAAGACCAAAGAGTAAGAGTACAACCAACAATAAGGAGTGGAAAGAATGGAGAAAAACTGAAAGATCAATAAACCTTGAAAAGGCCCATGCGAATAGCAAATTTAAAGCACGATGAAAATGGAAAACACCTTTCCCAACCCATCCAAATTCACAATGGCGAAAGCTTTAAGCCAATAATACATACCATCTTCAACCAATGCACACATCAGATACAAATTGATTTCGAAAATGTAAATACAAACCTGATACCTGAAGAACCACTCCAGCAAGGGGAACGTTGCAGATGCGTTCAAATTGTTCACAATGTGCAGAGCACGAGACGTAACAAAAGCATTGTCATGGTAACTGCAATTTCCAGAATAAAGAAAACCAAAATTTCAATTCAATACACCACACTCATGGAATGACAATTGAGGTCAGCACACAAATTATGTGCACTCCACAGACTCTCTCTATGTTTGCAGAATTTTAGGAATCAACATGATACATAATACTGTAAAATTGAGCATAGCATAAAATGAAAAGTCAAATATTGCTCCTTAAAATAATAATATAATGGAAAAGGGCATGAGAAAGAAAGGATTTGGGTATGACTAACGGTAGAGGGAGGAGGTGAAGAAGGAGCGAAACCCGAGAAGCATAGTGATGAAGAGCTTGTTTGAGTGGAGGCCAAGAATCCCTGCTATCTGGGCACACTGGATCATAAAACGCTTCTATCAAAACCGTATCCAACAAATTCAAGTTCCCCTTCCCGTAGACGAAGCCATCAAATCTCGAAGGCGGTATGTAATCGGCACCAACACCCAACAGAATAAACGAAACCTGCAACGCAGCGAATTGAGGCAATATCTTCATTCTCACTGTGCAAGTCAATGAACTGATCAATCAAACCTTAACCAAGTCCTGTTACTATCTAATCTAATCCTCTAATCCTTATCCTTATAATAAAAGAAGGTTTGGTTGGCTAACGTGTCACTCCCACAAAGCACCTCAGCCCAAAAATCCGACGTGTCACTCCCAGCTTCTTCCTCAGCTTCTTCCTTCACTTTTCTTTTGTGCCGCCTTCTTCCTCTGCTATATTCTTTCAAAATTTCAAATTTCAAATTTGAAATTTGGTTGTGACTTGTGCTTCCGGTCCATCTCTCTCTTTCTCTTCTCCACCAAATCCATCTCCTCCATTTTCCTCTTTCTCTTCCTCCACCTTCTTCTCTCTTTTTCTTTTTTCTCTTATCTCTCACTTTCTTCCTCACCGCACCACCGCTGCCTCTGCCTCACAGCTTTTTGAAATTTGGTGTGATACCTGTGCTTCCGCTCCGTCTCTCTTTTTCTCTTCCTCCATCCATCTCCTTCTCTTTGCTATTATGTTTTCTAATGTTTATCTGTTTGAAATTTTCAGAGACCATGGCCAAAAGCTCCTTCAAGCTTGAACATCCCTTGGGTACTCTTTTTCTTCTTAATCTTTTTTTTTTAATATTTTTTTACTCTGCTATTTTTTTTGTGGCTTTATTGATGATTCTTTTCGTTGCACAACACAAACACAACAAAACTGGCCGCATGTTTTTTCACTCAACCCTTGTGTTTAGTAGGGTTTGCGCATAATTAGTACAGTGAAAACCTTTGTGACTTAAATTGTATTGCTAACCTTTTGATTCTTGGAACTCAATATCGATGCCTTTTGGATTTTGTAGAAAATAAAAATTATGGCAAAGGATAATTCATCTAAATGAAAATCTAATTGATTGTGATTATTTATTCTAAGACAATTTCAAAAGGATCTTTTGCTTATTCTCTGTACGAATAGAATACTGAATATGGATATTTATTTCTTTTATGCCTCTTTCTCTATGCAGTGATGATAGTGACTTGCCTGTTAGGGCTTACTAATGGCTACCTAACCAGTGTATTGATGATTCTGATTCCTGAAATTGTAAAATTGCAGCGTGCAGAGACTGGTGAGTGTATTATTCTTGGTTTTTGGTGTAGCTGCTGGGTCTGTTATAGCTTGGTTTTGGGTCATCTGACCAAGCAATTTGTGTTAATTTGGGGACTTTGATAGTGTCGTGTGGTTTCACTCAATCAGAAATCAAAATTGGGATGAATTTCCTTAATTTGTTTCCTGCAATTGTGAAAATTTGTAAGCTTATATGTTGATATAATACAGTTATTTGTCAATTCTAATGAGCTGTTGTCGTTGAACTGTCTAGGAGCTAATATTTGGTTCTTCCTTAACTGTAGGATCCCATTTAGTTCCTAAATAGGATTGCTTGAATGCCTGCTAAAGTGGTGCAAACATTTAATTCTTCAATAGGATTGCTTGAAGAAGGATACCTCTGGGAACAGAAAAAAAGTGTAAATACCAACAGACCTTGTGTAAGTCTTTTCCAAAGATAAATGTCAGTCTTAATAAATAATATTATTTGTAAAATATTAATAAATTAGAAAATAAAAGTCTCTTTCAATTGAATAATTAATCAAATAAATCAATATTGATTTGAATTATAATAATACTAACATTTTTGTTATTAGTAGGAAGTGAACTTATGTACTAGAAAGTTCAATAACTCACGCTCACTGTTTAATGAAGCTAGACCGACTTGGTATAATAATGCTAACATGAGCACTCATTTCATGTACATAATCTTATCTTAATAATTATCGGTGTTAGAATTATTATATGGGACAATAATTTGATTGGATCGATTAATGTTTTTCATTTTTTCTTCATTTATATATGCAGTTACTTATTTTAGGCAAAACAAATTAATTTGATTGGATCGATTAATGTGTTTCATTTTTTAGTTCTTGAGTTTTGGAGTTACATTCTATGCAATCCCTATGGACCGACCAAGGTAACCATCACACTTTATTCTGATTTGCCTTTTACTGTTACTTTTTTCCCTTTTTGTTGTTCGCAGCTTGTGGTTACTAAGGTGGGATAAACTTATCAATAAGTACTTATAGGTAAAGGAAATAAATAGGTAAAATGAATTAGACTTTTTTCATGTAAGTTAATTTAGGATCTCTCTTAGTTGGCTTAATTTTGATTGAGTTGGAATTCGTTACTGTTTTGAGAGGCGGAGTATGTGTCATATCAGTCATTTTCTTCTTTTGTAAATGTAAAATTTCTCTCTACTCTCTGCTAAGATTGGATTTGTATTAGTTTCTTCTGGAAGTAATGTTTTAGGGTCATCTCTAAAACACTCCTGTTGCCTTGGAGTGTCCCATTTATTATCCAAAATCAACTAGCATTTTAACTTATAGGAGAAGCTTAATTTATTTTACCTTCATATTTTCTTTTGTAAATTAGACTCAAAGAAACTGTACTCTGAGAAGTTTTTGCTCGATCACCATACATGGTGCTGGATTCAATTCTTGTGTATATTATATATGCATTTAGAGTTCTCTTTGACATGATATTGATTTATTTTTTAATAAGTTTTGTTACTTCGTTTATAGGAAGTATGGAGGCCTATCCAAAGGGGGATGATGTGGGATACTTGTCAATTTATTTAGATGCTGGTGTTGTTAATTTGCCCTTTGGCTGGAGCAAATTTGTAAATGATAATTGGTGTGGGCTACTTCTCTCAAATTGAACTTTTGTCTATATAACTAATGGAACTTGGCTTTCTAAACAATTCCTCCTTTACTGTTTTTGATCCTTTAGCTATTCCTCAGTTTTTCAGACTCCGTCTTTCCTTAATTTGCTAATCTTTTCATATTTGTGATCAATTATGTGTCAAGTAATAATGTGTATTTGGTTCCACTCTCCAATCATGTGGTTCCAGACTCTCTACACATTATTATTTAGCAGGGAAGAAGAAAAGCCTGGGAAAATAAACATTATTACTAGAAAATCTGATAGTATTGTTAGTTTGCTATTTTCTTATCTCTGTTGTTCCAGACTCTCTTCTTTAAACTAAACATAGCAATGATTTTGAAGGAAATTGTAATCTGTTCATCTGAAGGAATCTTATATATTTATTGTTTTCTTTGACCTTCGAATCTGAACATGATTCCTTTTGAGTTTGTGTTCATACTTCATATATTTATCTTTATTTAGTTTTGTAGAATTAAGAATTCCACCACATGGAGGATAATTTTATTAAAATAAGTAGAGGAAGACAGAAGAAATTTTTTGTCTTTGATAGAGCCCAATGGTTTTGTTAATCCATGACAGTAGTTAATAGTGCACTATAGCACGGCTATTGTTGCATCACATGGCTTGGCTGTGATGAAAAGGGGCATTGCATTCCATTTTTTGTGCAGTGGCAATAGTAGCCTGAATGGAGAGCAGGTAGTGGAATAATTGTGACTATCACTATTGTTACCAGACCATTAAATCCCTGTTTTAAGTTTCTTTGTTCAACTACCCCTGATTGTTAAGGTGCATTTTGAATTTTCACGTTTTTCCCCTTACAGAATAAATATTGGGTTCAACACTCTTCATTCTTTGAAGCTCTGTTCCTTTTCACTACCCATCTATGCAAGTTGATACATTTTCTGGCAAATCCCTTGCTTCTCCAGCATTGTCCTAACATGTTTTTTGGATGCCATTTAACCTCTTTTGGTTCTTTCCGTTCTTGACCCTGGTCACCATAGTTCTTGCTCACTGGCCACCCTTTGTTTTTTGCTGCAACTTCTTCCAGGATTCCAACTTGTGTTTCTTTTTCACACAGACAAAGTAGTTAGGAAAAGATATTAAGTCTGCATTTATGATGGTATACAGAATAAATAAATTGTTTATGCTTTTTTACCATAAATGTTTATGCTTGGGTCTATCACATCTAACCGTATATGTTATTTGCAGAATGTGATTTAAAATCTACAACAAAGGAAAAGAGCTGACTTGCCTATCAGCTTATCTTTGTGATGGACTAATTAATATTTTACTTCATTGTTCCACCTATCAGCTGGCACACGATCCTTCAAGTATCCAACCACTAACTAGAGAGAAATGATGATATGATGAAATATAGTACAAGTTTTATAAAATTAGAATTAGCTTAAAAAATGATGTTGATGTAGGTGAAAACTGGCTTCAACTTGGGCAACAAAATGTTGTTTTTCATTAAATTATTTTTTGTTTGTCCAGCTTAATCTTGGAATTTATACTAAGGATAAGAAATTTGAGTTCACAGTCTTAGTTGATTGTGCCATTGGTGGAGCCAGCAGCATCAAAGATGCTGAGGTGGAATTGATGCTTCATAGGTTCTCCTTCAGGCCATTTTGATGATGTGTCAAGCTCACATCCATGAAATAAAATCGGAGAAGGTGGTTTTGGAGCTGTATACTAGGTAATCATTCTTTGATCACTACAACCAAATTAAAGAAAGAAGTAAAATTATTATTATAAATATAAGGTATGCAGGGAATATTAGCGCAAGATGGCTCAATCGTCTTAGGTCTGTTAGATATTTCATTTTAGCCATTTTTAGAAGCTAATATTAGAGGCTTCTATTGCACCTTATATGCAATTCCTTTGTAACATGTTCTGACCTTTCTGTATGTATTACAGTATTACAGTGGGTATGCTGATCGCATTTATGAATTAATGCCCGTATCAAGGGAGCTAAGCTTGGTGAATGAGAAATCTTCCCTGCAAATAAATGCAAGTAGAAATTGCATACGTGAAGCTAACTACATTGAATTTGATGGTGTCAAGGTAAGTCAAGTCTGCTCAACTATGTAAAACTTATAATGGCCTTTCTTTATATATTTAATAAATTAACTTTTGATTACAGGTAGCTATCTGAACTCTCTTTTTAGTGGCCTTTCTTTATATTTTTATTTATTTTTCATGGGGCTTTAGTCACCATTGAAAGATGATGTTAGTTACTATCTATTTCTTTGTTGTAAGAGTTATAGTTGAACTGATTTGTGATGGTTGATTGTTTGACATGTTGTTGATGCTTCTTTGGCTAAAGGTCCAAATGGCAGTGGAAAAAGCTCCCTTTTCCAGGTTCTAGCTGGTCTTTGGCCATTGATATCTGGACATATGAAACCTGTAATTGGCTCTGATCATAATAAGGAGATTTTCTATGTGCCGCAAAGGCATACACTGCTGTAGGAACAATTCGAGATCAGTTGATTTATCCTCTTACTGAAGATCAAGAGATTGAACAGCTCACGGATTGTCAGATGTCAACCTGTGGACGCACCTTTGAGACAATAATGCTGCTTATTTTCTTATTTTATGTGAAGTCATTAGTGGCAGGGTGAAGTTAGAAAATGCACTCTCTCTTGCTATTTTTTTCCAATAAAAAAGTAGGTGAATTAAGTAAAGAAGACTTATCAGAATTACATTAAATTTCTAGATTTAAATAATCCTTATTTAGTATTTATAGATTATTTAGGAAGGACATTTTCAGCAGTGAGAATTGAACTCACCCTTGTTGTTCAATGTAACATGATTCATATATAATTATGTGTCTTTAACATGGTTGATCAGCCGTATGGAGCAACTTGCACATGATATAATTGTAGTTTAATTAGTAGTTTGTATTTCAAGTCTTGATAAGCAATTAAGTTACTTAGAAAAAATTGATATGCACAACGATCTTAGATAGCTCAAACAGCTAATAATGCTTTTGACTTTTTTATCACAAAATATAATAAAACTGAAACTTAATTTTATTCTAAAAATATATTGATTTGTTAATTATATTATTTTTTTAAAAATTTTCATCATTTAAAAAATAATAATTTGATTCTTTGTTATAAAATAATCAAAATTAATTAATTTAAATTATTTTATCATTAATATTATAAATAAATATTTTTAGCTACAATAGAGATAATAATTAAAATTTATTTGTAAAATTGATTTTGTTACAAGATAATCTTAAATTACTTATTCAATATATCATAATATAAATTTATTTGTAAAATTGATTTTGTTACAAGATAATCTTAAATTACTTATTCAGTATATCATAATATAAATTAATTTTAATTTAATTTTTTATGATAGAAACTATAATTATTATTTACTTAAATTTATATATTAAAAAATAATAGTTTGATTCTTTGTTATAAGACAATCAAAGTTAATTAATTTAAATTACTTTATTAATAAATCATAAATATCATTATTTTCAATTATGATACATATAACAATTAAAATTAATTTGTTTAAACGATTTTTGTTATGAGAAAATTTTAAATTACTTATTCATTATATCGTAATGTGAATTAGTTTAAATTTCATTTTTTAATTATAGAAACTACAATTATCATTTACGGAAAATAATTATTCTCTATCATCATCAATGAACCATTACGAGAAATGTTTTTTTTTTAAGTATTTAACATAATTACATATCAAACAAGTTAAATTTTTGTTATAGGCAAAATATAAAATTAAACAAAAAACAAATATTATATTTTTACATGTGCATTTTATAATTCAGCTACATCAGATATGAAGAATGGAGTTGTATAGTGTTTAATTGATTCTCTATTTATTAGTAGGTTGCTTCTTTGTCGTGCTTTGTCAAAATGATCAATCAGGATTATTTTTTTCATTAATTATTATTTATGAATTGATTTTGAATTCAAGTAAATATGTTAAATACTTATATTTTGTGATTTTTTATCATGCACACAAAGTTTTAATCATCACGGCTACGCCACCTTCGTGTCCAGTTAGTAAGTATTTTGAGACTAATACACTTTGTGAATTATGGGGAAATGGTTTGTTTTAAAAAAGTTATTAAAGTAGTTATATATTAGACAATGAACAACATTTATTTTTATTAAATGTATTATTTGTTTTTAAATTTTCATCATATAAAATAATGGTTAAATAACAGTAAAATAAAGTGATGACATTTTAAAAAAATAAAAATATTAAAAGTTTTATTATCTAAATTTAATCAAGATTTTGGAATTTTAGAATTTTTTATTTAATTCAATTCTTACATTAACCAGCATAATAACATTTAGTTAATATATTTATTAGAAAATTATAGTTTGTTTCTTTGTTATTGGACAACTAAGGTTAATCATTTTAAATTACTTTAACACTAATAGCATAAATAAAAATATTTTTAGCTATCATAGAAATGAAAATTATAATTAACTTATAAAAATAATTTGTTAACAACAAAATTTTAAATTACTTATTTACTATATCATAATATAAATTTATTTTATTTTATTTTTTTATGATAGAAACTATAATTATCATTTATGGAAAATAATTATTCTTTGGACCATCATGAACAAATTGGGGAATTTTTTTTTAAAAATGTTTAACACAATTACATATAAAAAACTCAACAATATTTATTTTATTAAATATATTGTTTGTTTTTAAATTTTCATCATATAAAATAGTGGGTAAATAACATTAGAATGAAATGGTGACATTTTAAAAAATAAAAAAAGTTATAGTTTTATTATTTAAAATTACTTATTGTAAGAAAATAATTTATAAATACTAAAAATTTTAAAGTTATAGTTATAGTTTTGATTTAAATATTAAAAATAATTTATAAAAAATTTGTCACAAGAAAATTTTAAATTACTTATTCACTATATTATAATTTAAATTAGTTTTAATTTTATTTTTTATATTAAAAATTACAATAATCATTTATAGGAAATGATTATTCTCTATATCTTCATAAGTGAAGGAGAAAAAAAATATGAGAAAAAATATTTAACAGATTTGTATATCAAACAATCAACAATATTTTTTTTAAAATATACTATTTATTCTTACATTTTCATCATATGAAATAATGGATAAATAACAGTAAAATAAAATGACGATATTTGAAATTAATAAAAATATTTATAGTTTTATTATTTAAATTTTATCAACATTTGAAATTTTTTAACTCTTTCTAATTAATTCAATTGTTATGATAATCAGCATAATAATATTTAGTTAATATATTTATTAGAAAATAATAGTTTGATTCTTAGTTATAAGACAATCAAAGTTAATTAAGTTAAATTAGTTTATCAATAATATCATAATAAATATTTTTTTGGTTACGATAGACATAAAAATTAAAATTAATTTATAAAAATGGTTTTTGTTACAAGAAAGTTTTAAATTACTTACTCACCATATCATAATGTAAATTAGTTTTAATTTCATATTTTTATGATAGAAACTATAATTATCATTTATGGGAAATGATTATTCTTTGGGCCATCATGAGCAAATTGTTACAAGGAAAACCTTTTTGTTAAAAAATATTTAACACCATTACATATCAAACAATCAACAATATTAAATAATATATAATTTGAGATAAAGTAATTTAAACTCCTGTACCCACTTCCTCTAATGGATTGTAATCCAAATGTAACAAAAACATAATCACATTATCCAAATATACAATAAAGTTTTATATTACTCATTCACTATATCATAATGTAAATTGATTTTCATTTTATTTTTTTATGATCGAAACTACAATTACCATTTACGAAAAATAAGTATTTTCTATGTCATCATGAGTTAACCTCTATGGGGGAATAGTTTTTAAAAAAAAAGTATTTAGTACAATTACATATCAAACAATCAACAATATTTATTTTTATTAAATATATTATTCGTATTTAAAATTTGATCATATAAAATAAAAAGGTAAATAACAGCAAAATGAAATGTTGATATTTTTAAAAATAAATATATTTATAGTTTTATTATTTAAATTTAAACAATATTTAAAATTTTAAAACTTTTTATTTAATATAATTGTTACAATAATCAACATAATAACAATTAGTTAATATATTTATTAGAAAATAATAATTTTATTCTTTGTTATAAGACAATCAAAGTTAATTAATTTAAATTAATTTATCAATAATATCATAAATAAATTTTTTTAAGTTATGATAGAGATAAAAATAAAATTAATTTATAAAAATAATTTTTGTTACAAAAAATTTTAAATTACTTAATCATTATATTATAATGTAAATTAATTTTAATTTCATTTTTTAATGATAGAAACTACAATTGTCATTTACCGGAAATAATTATTCTCTATAAAATTTAATTAAGATTTGAAATTTTTAAACTCTTTATTTAGTTCAATTATTACGATAACCAGCAGAGTAACAATTACTTAATATGTTTATTAGAAAAATAATAAGTTTGATTATTTGTTATAAGATAATCAAAATGAATTAATTTAAATTGCTTTATCAATAATATCATAAATAATTTTTTTGTTATAATACATATAAATATTAAAATTATTTTGTTTCTGTTTCCTTTGTAATCGACATTATCAGGTTTATTATAATCTGTTGAACCATTACAAATGTTGAATGGACAATGTTATTTGTATGGTAATTCTCTATTTTTTATAACTGTTTTCAAAAGCAATTCTCTACCACAATCATTTCCACAATGACATTCTCTTTACAAATCAAACCCTAACGCCATTGTCTTTCACATTTTCTTGGCCAATCACCATCTCAATTTCAATGCCTTGGTAAGCTTTTTTTAACTTACATACTATATAATTTTAATATTATAGTGATTTATATGCATATATCAAATTATAACATTCCATAATGTATTTTGCAGCATCTACCTAGAAACATGTATGATTCACAAATATTGTTTTTAATGAAACCAAGGCATGCAAAATTGTGTTCAACCATTCACGCAAATATGTTAAAATCAGCTCTGGATGGAAATCATTTGCAAGAGACAACAATTTCAAACCACATATGGAGTTTGTAATTGAGTTTCCTGATCCCAGCAGCAATCATGTGTTCTGATATATTTATTAGAGACACATTTTGTCTTAACTTTATCAAATGTAAACTCTATGTTGAAAACCATATTTTATTCTTGTAATTATGACTTCATCTTATATTTTGAATAGTTTGTATTCTTACTATGCTTAAAGCACTTGACAATTATATTTTGTAAGAATTTGCATTCTGAACTTGTAAGAATGTATTTTCATGCTTGCTTTATTAGAGTAAGTTATTATTAACTCACTATATCAAGTCGTCTACTATTAATCCATTCACCTTAAATCTTGATAGTAAAATTTGGTGTGATACATAAGTGCTTATTGATTCCATCCCTCAAACACTGCAATGAAACACTATCCATTTCTCAGTGGAGTCCTTAATTTATTATTAGCTGATACATTTAGCAATTTATCTTTTACTTTTAATTTTTATGTTTGCTTATACAATAATTCTTAATCATTAAACATTAAAATTATTTTATACAAATCTAGCATAGCACGGAGCCGTTCGGTGCGCATGTGCACGGGTCTTGAAACTAGTTTGTACTAATCCCCAGCCAATTAAGTGCTGTGCTGGAGTACAAGGACAAGTGGGGCCAACAGTTATTTCTCCTGTTAATTAACTACTACCTCGTGCTTTTTAATGTTTTTGCCTAAAAATTTAATAAATTTATTTATCTTAATAAATTAAATATTACCCTAATAAATATACATTAATTAATTCATATTTATTATTTTACAAATGCTAATTGGTGTCCTTAAAACATTTGTTAAAGAATAAAAATGAAAAATGTTTTTATTGAGATACTCAAAATTATATTGTCCATCACTTTTTTTAAGCTTTTTTAGGATTTTTATAATAATTTTTTTAATTTCTTAATCAATGTCTTAAGAATTCTAGTTAACGAGATTTTTATTATTTAATTATATCAAAATTTCATTAAAAATGTTATTAATGTATATTTATTCCTTAACCAATGTTCATTATTAATGTATATTTCATTAAAATTTATTTAAAAATAATTATTATTTTAATTTTTTAATGTAACATTAATTATTGTTTTTCTACTGATATCTCTTATGATATTAATGGTAAATAATAAAATATATAAATGAAATAATGTTAATATAAGGTTAATTTGTAAAATTAATATTTTTTCATCTATTTAATAATTTTATTGATCTATGTAAAATAATTTAGGATGACTATTATTTTAGGACAAAAGAATATAAATTTCAATGTATTTTTTATGTGAATTCTAATATGAACTTCATATATTAAATTCATTAAAAAGTAATATTCATGTATATTTAAAAATATCTTATTAACCAATGTCATTAATATATTAATTAAAAATTAAAAGAAAAAACATATTTATTATAGAAGTTATTTTTTTAGCCAACAAAATATTGGTCTAAAAAATAGACCTACAACTTCCAAGTATATCGAGCCTTCAACCCTCTCATAATCATATATCTCCTCATGTCCAAACTCATTTAAACTTTTAAAAAGAAACATAAATGTGAAGTATTTTTTCCAAAATATAAATTTGGAAATTGGACGTAACAATATTTAATTATTTGTAATTCAATACTTTTTTGTCTTAAAATAATAGTTGTCTTTGATTATTTTATACAGATAAAAAATAATAATAAATGAATATAAAAAAGTAATAATTTTATAAAATTATTTTTATGATAATAATTAATATTACATTAAAATTAAAAGAATTATTATTTTAAATTATTTTATTTTGTTTTACAAGAGAGGAGGGAGTATTTCAGTGTGCGTATGAGATCTAATGTAGACGAGGTACATTGAAACTGGCTGGATCTTTGCACTTCACAACAACATCATTGACTCTCACTGAGCTTATAAACACGCGAGGGAAACAGCTACGCGTGGGAAAGAGCTTATAAAGTATAAACACTAAATAAAAAATGTACTAGCACGTAATTGTACTTTTATTTGGTTTAAATATTTTTTGTTTTTGTTTTATTTTTTAAAATAACTTTTAACATTATTCAATAACAATAAGGCGCCATGTATGTTATCTGTAGTATATAAGTTTGAAAATCAATAGAAAAGAGGTTTTGTCAAGTGTAAAATCTAATTTTTCTTATATACTACTATTAAGACTTGTTAAATTTGAAACGTTCGAGTTTCGATGACTAAATTGTTGACGTGGAATTATAATATTAGAATTTTAATTATTAATTTGATTAATAAAATATTTAATTTAATTAAAATTATTTATTATTAAAAAACTTGACTTAACAAATTAATGGTCAACTCCTTGAAAGTTGGGGATGGAAACAAGAATGTTTTAAAAAATCAAATATTTATATTTTTTAATAAGATAATCAAAATTACAAATGAAGTAAAATAGGAAATTAAAATTATATTTTTAATAATTAATAAGTATTTCCTGAAATATTGTTATTATCAACCAAGCAAATATAAACAGAAATATAGTACTCCAAGAAAATCTTAATTAATATATTCAAACAACTAAATAAAAGTTTTATTTTAAGACAAGAGATTAAATTAAACTAGTATAACCTTAACAATTATTACATCATTTTATAATTTAATATAGAATGTGATTTTTATTCATCTAACCATTAAATTATATATATTACCAAGATCATTTATGTAAAATTTTTATCAAAATTAAACAACAACAAAATAATCAAATTATTCATATTTTAATATATTTTAAAATATTTATATCACGTCAATTTTAATCTATATAAATGAGTTAACAAATAATTTTAAATTAATATGAGATTTTGCACATGTAATATATGTGATAAAACTTTTAATCCAATATCAATTTTAAGAAAACATCATTCAATTCAGAATTATAAAATGATATAATAACTATTAAAATTACACTTATATAATTTGATTTTTGATGTTATTTTATTATGTTCCATTATATTTCATTCTATTTTAATATATCCCATCTCATTCTATCATTTTTTCATAAATCCAAAGCCTAAGGAACATCGGATCATCACCCCGTGGATCATATATTCGAATTTCCAACCCATGCCACATATGTATATGCAAGGACTAAGCAATGTTTTATAACAGTTGATTCCATTATTGCATTCTTGACACTAGCACCTATGAGACACTCTTTATTTGGATTCCTTCAATGATAAAGTGCTAATGCAAGTGGCCTTTACATTCCCACAATTTTTACACGAAGAAACGAAGGGGCTCTTCATTCTGGATACTCTTCTTCGCACCAACCAACGGATCAATGACCTTCCTCCAAGCCTTTTAGTCAGCGGTAGTTCCAGAATCAGGCAACAAGAATCCATTGACATAGAAAGAAGG
This sequence comes from Glycine latifolia, assembly GCA_013407115.1. Lineage (NCBI taxonomy): Eukaryota > Viridiplantae > Streptophyta > Magnoliopsida > Fabales > Fabaceae > Glycine > Glycine latifolia. The sequence continues at coordinate 1,900,792 of CM023944.1, read as the reverse complement.
CGTTCTATACACCCATCTCGAAGCAGCGTACTGCATTTTTTAAGAACTTAAAATTAAACTAACATGAAAAATGAATTTGATTGAAAGGCCAGCTATATTTACGTGTTTTTCAAGTCTTAATTCAAAGAATACATGATTTTAAAGTGGAAGAAGGTGAGCTTAACTAACATCAAATGCATTTGATTGAAAGGTGAGCTATATTTACGCGTCTTATCAAGTCTTAAATCAAGTAATTAATAAGACATGAAAATACTAGTTTTGAATACAAAAATTGAAATCCAAATATCTTATAATATGTGGAATTAATCTGAACACAATCTCAATAGATTTACCTGTGGATGAATCGGATGGATGATGGATAAATTGATAGTTTTGTCACTCCTACTTAAAGATAAAAGAGTTTGTCTTACCTTAAAAGAAACTCTGGTCTGATAATCAGTTTTTGTCATTGAAGCCATGCTTTATGGCGTTATAATAAGAGCTCCCAACTGCTTCTGTTGCAGACTTCACTATCTCCTCTACAATAGAAGCCCGAGATAAGTTCCGTGTTTGGGTCCCCATAAAATTTCTCCTGATAAATGGTATGCACTAGATCTGGTGAGTAAGAAACTTGAATAACTTTTCAAGTAGAAAGATTGTCTCCTAGATGCAAATTTATACATGTCTTCGGCATAATACAGAAGATACACACAAATATTTTGTTGCTCTCGTAGATGCAAATGTATGCAATTTTAAGCCAGAGAAATGTGGTTTTACAATGTTGCTCTTCGTTATAGTTATGATTTATGACAGGTATGTCTTATATCAATACATGTTACTGATTCAGCAACGCAACTTTCATTGTGCGAACACACACCAAAATCTCCCCACGAATCAGATGCAGCACTCAACCATCAGTGATCAATATGTAAGGCTATTTTTGAAAATTGAAACAGAACAAACAGGAAGAAAACAGTTTTCCATCTCATTTCTTGGATATAATAAAAATAGGGGAGTAAATGAATGTGTGTGTGTGTGTGCCCATTAACATGATATATCTATGGCATTAATTGCACAGTCCGTGTGTGTGCCCATAAAAGACATAAAATGTGTCAAAGCAAGAATTGGTAACCCAAGAGGCCAAGACCAAAGCCCAAGAGTACAACCAACAATAAGGAGTGGGAAAAAAACAGTGAAAAGTTGAAACTTTACTTGAAAAGCTTGTGGAGATTTAAAGCACTATGAAAACGGAAAACTCCTTTCTCAGTCAATTTAAACAAACAAATCTGGTATTCAACCGATACATACATCAAATACAAATTGATTTAGAAGCTGTGAATACAAACCTGTCGTTTGAAGAACCATTCCAGAAAGGGGAACGTTGCAGATGCGTTCAATGTGTTCACAATGTGCAAAGCACGGGACGCGACGAAAGCATTGTCATGGTAATTGCAATTTCCATAGACAAAATTTATACTCCGCGTACATAGAATGACAATTGAAGTAAGCGCACAAACAATATTAAAATATGCAATCTAGCACATTGTTTTTATATTTGCTGAATTTCAGGACTCAACATGATTCATAATAGGTTAAATTGGTTGATAGCTGAATATTTGAAATTTGTCAAATCGGTCCAATTTTTTTTTTTATTTGAATTTTTTGTTAAATAATTTTTTTATCGAGTCCTTGAGTTTTTAAAATCAGTATAATTTTTTTTACAATTTTAAGTAACCAAAAACTAATATCAGAAATATAATTAAAAAATTAATTTAGGAATCTATTTAAAAATTCTTAAATCGTTCAGGAACAACCAAGTAATTTAACCTTTATAATATAACATCAAAAGACAAGGAGCTACTATAGTTTTCAAGTTACTAGGCAATATGAGTGGCAAAAATATCCATTAATCCACGACTCATCCAGTACATTCTTGTAAAATCCAATAGATACTCCCTCAGATTCAATTCATAAGACCTGAATTAGAAGACTCATCCAGTCCATTCAGGTAAAATCCAATAGATCCTCCCTCCGATTCAATTTATAAGATCCGAATTCGAAGTGGTGTTTAATTCTTTTTGTTAGAGTGAATTCATAATCTTTCTTATAATATTTTTTATAATAGTTATTTTTAGGCTAAAATATTTTAGTTAAAAGAAATTTTTTAATGACAAACAATTAGCAAAGAGAATTAGAAAAAGAAGTGTTAACAATAATGATAATTTTGAAAAATAAAATAAAATAAATGTAAAACATTGATAATTATACACCAAATTAATTTTTTTATATTAATAATTATTAATCAGATTTTAATTACTTTTCTATGAATAATATTTTATATTATTCAGATTTTCTATGAATTTTATATTATTCAGAATCTCTTATCTTGATAAAATGTAGGATTGGGACAAAAAAATAAACTATTTTCTTAATCCTATTTTATTTTCAAATTCAATGGGTTGCTTAATTAATACTTTATGGACAATCCAATATAACTTTTTATATTTGATTTTTAAAAAATTTATTAAAAGTTTTAGAATAATTATGACTAACTCAGAATATTTATATATATATATATATATATAAATTATCTCAAAAAATAATAAAACAAATAGTCATTTCTTTAAAGTGAAATTAAAGAGAAAAAAGTTACAAATTTTAAAATTGTTTTTATATATGGATAAATAAGAAAAAAGGATTTTAAATAATTGTTTAATAGGCCATGAATGAATTAACAAGAGATTTTTAATCAATTAAATATAATCTAAATAAATAAATAACTATCTAATCTAATCTGTCTGTGTGAGATAGCTGCACTGCAAAAAAAAAATTAAAAGTCATCAAAGGGAAGAAAAGAGAGAGAGAAAAAACGAAGGGGAGGGTGAGAAAATATGTAGTTGTGAGTAACGGTAAAGGGAGGAGATGAAGGAGGAACGAAACCCGAGAAGAATAGTTATGAAGAGCTTTTTTTCTTTTTTTTTTTGAAAATGTAAATATCAGGGCATATCTTGGTCAACACCACTTGTCAAAAGAAGCAAATAAGAGTTTACCAGCAAGATATAATCAGCTTACAAATAGCAAATTTGCTAATACAAGTGCGTAATATGCGCATATCTAATGATACAGAATTTAATTCTACTAACTAATTCCACATGATAAAATCTATGATTATCAAACAAAATACAATTCCTACAACTCCAAATACAGAAAATAGTAGTGGCCAAAGCAAGGCACCGAAATTTTCCTTTGATGCCAGAAGTTGCTCTATGGTGAACCAAGCTATTAAGAGTACCTTGAAGAGACACGGTCCTCTTGGAAAAATCTGCCCAATCTCTAATCTCCGCCCAAACCTTCAGCATTTTTCTGCACTTGAAGAAAAGGTGGTCGTTGGATTCCACTTCATGGGTGCAAAAACAACAAAGGGAGCCCTTGTTGAGGAAATGAGCACGGTCAAGAGTCAACAGTTTGCAGCTAATAGCAAGCCAAAAACGAAAAGCATCTTTGGGAGGAATTGCAGAATTCCACACCAACTTAGCCCAAAATTTCAATGAAGAGCTTGTTTGAGTGGAGGCCAGGAATCCCTGCTTTATGGGCACACCGGATCATAAAATGCTTCTATCAAAACCGTATCCGAATGTAAGTACCCTTTTCAGTATACGAACGCATCCAACCTTGACCTTGAGGTGGTTGAGGATACATAACATATTGTGGTGGATTTTGAGAATTTTTACTGGTAGAGGCTGGTTGATTTTGCAAATAATTGTAAACACTTTGATAATTGTACTTATTGAGATCCATTTCAGAGAAAACAAAAAAGATTGAGAATTGATAGGAACAAAAAAAAATTGAAGTGTGAAATTTGTGTGCAAATGTTCAACAAAATCACTCAAATTCATACAACATTCTCCAATGATAACTTTTTTAACGACGACTATTTTTAAACTTCAGCCTTCAACGGTTATTTTTAACCCACAATTACAATTTTTTTACTTCATATTTATTACTTCCATTTCCTCTTTATGCATTTATTTTAAAAAAATAACCCTTCAAACCTAGTCCACACAAGCTTCTTTCACCATTCTACATTCTTCTAGACCCTTCCACGCGTGCTTCTCCACTCACCTCTCATTATCCATAGCCCACACCTTTCTCTCTTCTTCTTTATCTTCTTTATGTGCTTCTTCACTCACGCGCCGACCTCTTCCTCTCGCAGCCTCGACCTCGTTCATTGTTTCTTCCTCCGTGCGGCTTCGACTTCAACCTCGCACAACCTCTTCCTTCGCACGGCCTCGACCTCGTGCTCCCTCGACCTCGCACGACCTTCACCTCGTGCGCTGGCGTCAACTTCCAAGCGCGCGACCTCTTCCGAGCGGCACCACCTTCGCGGTGTCTTTTGAGCGCCACCACCGTCGTGGCATCACAATTTGGTTTGTTGTTTTCCTTTTTTTTTACGAGATAGTTGATGAAGATAATATTATTTTATTGTTAAGTTTTGGTTCCTTATATAATGAACGTTTCTCTTTCTTAACGAAACCATTTTGTCACATAAGCAATGTCCAATGCACAAGTTTTTCACGGAACGGATTCTTTAAGTAAAGGAACTCTGAAAGCACTCCAGAGATGCTAAGAGTTTTCCAATTTAAAAAAATAACAGCAAAGAAAAACAAACTTATACGAACTACTAATGTTTATTTGGATGACAATCACCATAATTGGTAGACTTTTTCACGGATAAATCTTCTGATCTATATTTTCTCAGTAGAGATGAACTAGGCTCGACAAGAATTTACGCATTAAATAAATCCCATTAAAGACTTTTATTAAAGCCTTTTGCTTAAAAATGTCAAATCATATACTATTCAGAAAACATTTTAGACCTATTAAATTGTCCTATTTAAAAAAATATTTATATTATTATTATTAAATTCGTTATATTACATTAAGTTTTATATATTTTTAAATGTTAAAAACGTTGTAATTTATTAAAAAAATAAGTTAACGTTTAGAATTAACTTTTTGAAAAAATAAATTTATATCTTATTTAAAATTCTTATTACAAAATATTTTTTTAAATAAGTTGTCATAAATACTATATTAAATATTTAATTATCATATAAGTTAAGGTTAATTCTTATAAAATCTAGCACACATTTTTATTACCACTATCTTAATATTAAATTATCATAAAATATATGCTTAAACAATTTTTAAGTTAAACTAAACTTTCATGTAAACCAGGCCATGTTTTAAAAAAAGACATTTGACATGTAAGCATGTCAAGTTTCTATCCCTACTTCCGTAACTACTTAAAGCTTTAAACTATATATCTTCAATATTCCATAGCAATAAAGGCATTGGATAACAGGTGCGCAAATTTTAAGTTTATCTTTTAGCAGGGAGAATTATGAAATAAAAATATTGTTAAATTGCAAACCTAACTATTTAATTTTATATTACTAATATACTGATTTTTCGATCTCAAGTATTAGTAAAATTATCTAATTTTTATACTGATTAAGAATGTTAATTAATATCGTTTACTAATATTTTACTAATGACTTTTTAAAAAATGCTACTAATTGGAGAGTATTTCTTAGATGGTATTAATAAACAAGGTAAAAAATAGTTAAAATTTGTTTATATTTATTTAATTCACCAATTGTTTTCTTATAATTGAATTTGAAAGAAATATATATTAATTGATACGATGAATTGGTAAGCTTCCAAACAATATTGTAATTAATTTTCTTTTTTTCTGAATTAAAAAAATCATGTTACTACAAAAATATGGTGTGTAAAAATTAATTTTCTAACATTAGTTATATTTACAAAAAATTATGTTACTAACATGCTCACTTTTAATTAAATTTAATTCTGTAGAACAGCGTTATTTCAAAATCATTTTTTCATGCATATTTCCAAACACATACTCGGTGACTTTTATAATTTGTAGAAAAATTTGAATCATGTGTTGCTGAGCTAGTGAAAATGGTTAAGGATGTGTTTGGTTTTTTTGTTGTAACCACGTTAAACTGAGTCTTACTATTTTCCAAGATAGAAACGTAAAAAAAAAAAAAAAACATGGATTGACATCCAATTACGTTAAATCTAAAAAACAATCACGCACTAAAGCATCATTGTCAAATAGTTGGTGAAAGTTGACAGAAAATTAGAGAGTTGAGGACAATTTTACGGCATGGAGTAAAATATGCCAAAAACTTACTGGGAACACAAACCCCGTGTTTCACGTCTGATTCAAGAAATACTATTTGAAATTAAGGAACACAAGTCGATTTCTTAATTCCGAAATACAGTGTGTAAAGCATGGGTTTGATCGAAGTTGCAGGTGAGGCATTGCTATCATGAGTCATCATTGATGCAGGATGCATCCAATAACGAAAAGGCTATGGTACAAGCATGTTATCATCAGCATTATTCGTTTTAATAATTATTTTCCTTGATCATAATATTATTTATTTTAATTTTAATAAAATATTTATTTAAATAAATAATAATAATACTATGATTTCAAAATTATTATTAAACATAAATTTATAATTGACTAAAAATATAGTTTTGTCTGCATAATAAAAATATAAAAAAGTCATATAAACCTATTTTTAATATTATTTTATATTTGTCAATTAATTTAATAGATAATTTTATTAATTTAACAATTTTTAAAAAATTAAAAATTTTAATTAACCTATTATATATTTTTGTCTTGCATGTATGGTTCATGATGTCGATTACTAATTTCTATGTATTAGTAAATCTCATTTGTACTGAACCAATTCATTCAATTATGAATTCACATCTCACTTTCGATCCTCTTCTATCGGAATTTTCTCTAGTTTGATAACAATAAAAAAAAGTGTGAATAAATAGTTCTATGCAGAATTATTTCTTATTTTGTTTATAGTTTTCTTTAAAAAAAGCATTGTTTATAGTTGTTCCTCTCATTAATCATAAACTACGTAGGTCAAGCTACCTGATTACAACTCTCTAATTTAGATTAAGAAAAAGTTATGAACAGATTTAATTTATCCATCATACTAATAGCTCGTTGGAGTATGCGAATTTAGATGCTATAAACGAATGCAATCTCTATAATTTAATAAACAAAAGGTTTAACGGTCCTAAATAATGAATTTGAGTGTCCATGGTTGGCATGCTTGGCCACACGTGTGCAATTTCGTTAGATGAGAAGTGTGAATTGAGAAGTACGTAGCATAAAAAGTCTTATTTGATATATTTTCTTGAGGCCACAAAGTGTGTAGCCGCCATGAAGGTGTCATATCATATATCGTTCTCGTTGCAATGAAGTACATAATGTACATTTGCTGGATTTATCATACGTTTCTTGTTGACAACGAAGTACATTAGCTGGATTTTCTTTATGCTGTCACGCCTCCTCCCGATTTTTGACGACTATACACCACCTCCCTTCTCCCATTTTATGCCTATGGTTTGTTACTTTGTTAGATGGAAAGCGAAAAAAAAGGTGAAATATATAATAGATAAAAATAGAAAAATAGAGAAATAGGTTAAAAATAAGTGTGCTTAATTTGAATGAAAAAAATAAGAAAGAACAAAATAAAAAAATAGATTAAAATAATCAATTTTTAACAAATGTATATTTATTTGTAAACCCTTTCAAATTCGTTTCTGTTCCTTATTTCATATTCAATGATCGAGATTTGAATTCTAGATTATTTGACTAAGAGACACAAATTTATACTACTTATGTAAACTGTTGTTAGCCTTTAAAATTAAAATTTATTTTATACTAATTTGATTTAGTGAAAGAATAATTAACAAAATGATTTTGATTTATATAATTAAATAATTGCATCTAAAAATATTTACTCCGTATATTTAGTCATTTACAAGAGTTAAAAAATTCGTTTACTAATAATAAGTCATATAAAAGAAAAAAATATTTAAGAAATTGAGAGATTTTTTTAGGGAAAGAAATTGAGAGAAATGAATTTAATATCTTTATAATTTATATGTAACTTTAAATGGAAACACCAATTGACAAGCATTCAAAGTTTGATTAGTCACCTTATGAGTAACTAGCTCGTTTTACTACACTCAACCTCATTAATATTTATTTTAAAAATTTATAACTTAGCTCATTAATATTTATTTACAAAGGACTAAAAGTAAATACAAAAAATAATAACGTGTGAGGAGTGTAAGCCCTATTAACGAAAACGGGAGCGCGAAGTGAAAAAAATGAGACACTCCGCTGACTCATACCGCATATCTTAAAGTCTTAATTCAGTCAATCGTGCTCCACTTTACCGGCCCCCTGTTTCAACAAAAGTGTTTCAATTTTTTCAATTAAACAATGCTGCTGTTAGAGTTCCTTGTCTTCATCTGCCATTTGCTTTACCCCATGCATTAAGCATGTTTTTAAGGAACCGCTGCTATATATTTTCATTTTTTTTTTAAATCTTATAAAAGATATTTAAATCTAAACTCTAAAAACAAAGTCTTTTTTTGTGTATTAAAATAATAATTTGTTTTATTTTTACCTCAAACCCTTAAATATCATTAGGATTAGCTCATATGAGATATGGTTTGCTTTGGTTATTGATCTATTATGATTTTGTTCTTAAAAATCGCCTCCATGATTTAAGGAAGAATATTATTTATAAACGCGTTTTAACCTTGACTCTAAATCATATAAGATTTTTTTGCATATCATAACATTTTTCAACACTCAATTTTCCAAACACAATAAGAAATCAAATCCTAAACAACAACTCAATAATTTTTAGAAAAGCATATTTAATACTCTCTTTATCTCATTATAATTTTTGTCCTACGTTATTTTACAGAAATAAAAAAAAATTGACGAAAGAGAATATTAATTTTATAAAGCTAACCTTTATCATTATTACTTTATTTTTAATTTTTGTTATTTATTATTAATTTTATAAAAAGTAGAAGTTAAAAAAGTAATATTACATTAAAAAATTAAAATAATAATTATTTCTTTACACAAGATTATTACGACACGGAGGGAGTATTATTTACCTTAATTGTAGTCCAAAGTCCAAACTAGCAAACTCAAGGGCCCTATATGTTATCTATTCGGTTTTACTGGTGGATGCCTTGAGCCATTAACCCATGTTATCTCAAAATTGGACAAATTGGGTCCGTAGCATCGATTGATTGCGGTGGAGATACAAACGAAAGGGCCCTTCCTTATCAAGAGGGACCAAGCTGTTCGTTTGGCAACCCCACTTATAAGCTTGTCTCCTCGTTCCAATTTCAGTCATCGCAAATATCAGATGCATATCTTTTTTTCTCCTTTGTGTGCATTGGTAAACATAAACAACCCCCCAACTCTCCACAGTCCACAGATCCATCGTCGCCCACAGCTACCCACCTACGTCGCTTTCTTCTTACGTGGTTTATATCGGTTTATCCCGACTCATCATTGCCAAGTAGCTAGAACACTGAAAAATATTTTTTTTTTTATGCACAAGCAATAGAATTTGTTTTTACACTATCAATTAACTAAAAATTATCTAATAATACGGTATTTCCTCCATTCCAAAATAATTAATGTTTAATATTTTTTTAAATAGATCAAGAAAATAAGTATTCAAAGAGAATTAATATTTATTAGAAAATAATTTTACCAAAATATTCTCACCCTTTCTTTTGAAAATATTACATTTTTCTCATTAAAATTTGTATTACATATTTCGTTAAATTTATTTTGTAACAATGAATTTTTTGTTAATTTTAAATATCATGTCATAATTGAAATTATTATATATTTTTAGCTTTCAATTAATCTTTATTGCATCTATTATTTTATCATTTAAAATAAAAAATATATAATAAAATATTAGTAAATATTTTATACATATCTCATCAGTAAATATTTCCAAACAAACAAACAAATGTACTGTTGGCAGCTTAAATCCTTAAGGGAGCGATTTAGATATTCACTCAAAGACAGCTGTGCAGTGCGTATCCGTTTAAAAATTAAAATCTTTTTGTGATAAATGAGTTTTGTTAGCGATATTAGTGTGTGTATATATTCACATTCACTCTAAAACCCCAAGAGCGTTAAGAGCAGAACGAAGCCACACATAATAATAACAATACCCTTCTTCGTTTCTTCCCTCTCCACTCGGCGCTCACAATTCTCAACCCAACCACCCCCTATTAACCCTCACCGCAATCTCTGATTCGATCTTCTTTTATTTTTCAATTTCGGGGTTTCCCATATACCACAAGGCATAGGCCTGTGTGAATTTGCGATATGCTGGGTAATTGTCGCCAAGACCCAATCTCTTGGGTACTCCTTTACCAACCCCCACCGCCGCATTAATTACTTTTCTCTTTGAATCGGACAAAGGTTCGACTGAGACTGAAACTTTTAAAGGCCAAAAAATGCTCGATTCGGTCCTTCTGGCGCTTTTCTTGCCGTGCCTTGGCATGAGCGGGGTTTTTATCGTCTACATGTGCCTTCTTTGGTACGCCACCACCCGCCACCACCAGCAACCCCCCATCGACGGGCAACCGGTGAAGCCCGTCTCTGACAAGGGTCTATCCGCTCTGGAGTTGGAGAAGCTTCCAAGAGTCACCGGCAAAGAACTCGTCTTGGGCACCGAATGCGCCGTCTGCCTCGACGAGATCGAGAGCGAGCAACCGGCTAGACTGGTCCCCGGTTGCAACCATGGTTTTCATGTCCATTGCGCTGACACCTGGCTCTCCAAGCACCCTATTTGCCCCGTTTGCAGGACCAAGCTGGACCCACAAATCTTCACTTCCCAAAGCCCCTGCTGAACAATGAAACATTCATTATCCAAGGAATGAATGAGGGAAGCCAAATTCTTAATTATCTTTATCGTTTTCTTTCTTAGTGTTATTTCTAGTTTCTAGAACTCCCGTTACTTATTTCTAATTTATTATTATTATATTTATATTTATGTGTCGTGTAGTGTGGTTCAGTGGTTGTTGGGTCATGGGTGTTATGGCCTAGATGAAGTTAGCTTTAGTACCCGAAAAATCAGAAGCCATGGTTTTATTTATATATTATGTGGTTTGGACTTTGGAGATGTAATTGTGAAGTTTGTTAGAATTTTTCGCTTTGTTTCGTAAAGTATTGCTTGCTGCACGTAAAGAAGGTACTAATATGTAAATGACACTAAGAAGGTGCGAATGGAGAAGACAAAGGAGCGGGGAATTCACGCTATCACGTAAATCCCGGACACGTAGGTGAGGGTTGGTTGAAGCAAGTGGGTCGTGAACTGAACGTTGGTTACGTTTGCTTTTTCCATGGGTAGTCACAGAGTGCGCATGGTGATTTTGATTTTCATCATATCACCCGAAAACACTATACAGCTACACGCCAGCTTGGAATGTGTGATTTTTATAGCGTAAAACTCAAATACAGTTCATTAATTTGAAATTGCAGCTTTATATTAATATAAATACAATTTATCTAAATGAAAGTCTGACTAAAGAGTGGCACTGAAGCACTTGAAAAATTACATTTAAATTTTCTCTATTTTTATCATCTCCCTTGACGCGGTTAAAAATTAGAGTGTGCGTAAGGAAAAAGAACATTCCAAATTAAAGCAAGAGTATAATTATTGCGGGGTCATGGAGTACATTTGCCAAGACTTTTCCAGTTAGTAAGTCCCTTTAAGCAAAAAAATATGTTTACGAAAGTTATTGATTTTAGTAACGCGCAGCGTTTTAAAGAAACCTGATAACTCTGATATTTGTTTTATTCAGGATATTTATATTACAATTTCTTATTTATTTTATTTTTAAAAAAAATCTTTCTCTCTCTCTCATTTTTTTCATATTTGTTACTCTATCCAGTTACCTCATCTTTTGTCGCTGCAAAATTAACACTAGTTTATTATTTAATGCAAAATTAAATTGATTTTTTTACTATTATCATAAATTTTTAAGCTAATAAATGATTTAAAATATGTTAAAATTAAAATTTATACTAATTACTAAAAAATATATGATTAATTGATTATCACATTTTAAGTTTTAGGCGTAATTGAGTAATTATATCTACTTTTTTATAAAAAATAATTTATATATTTGTTATATATATTTATGAAATTAAATTAGCCGATAATTTATCTTGTTTATTAATTATTTTGCGTTATTTGCATGGTATGCCCCAACAGAATTAATGAGTGTCTCACATTTTCACGAGTTAATAGGTTGCGAAAGAAATGGGCGACTGGGTCCCTCCCTAATAAGTTGCATCGGTGACTACTGGTATGTACATGGACCTTTTGACTTTTAGGTTGGAAATGAAAGAAAGGCAATAGCTGTCATATAGTAAGATTTGTAGATATCAAAACTAAGGATCGCCACGGAGTAGCGAAGAAGGTGTTTTGCAACTGAACTTGCACCAACAATACGCCAAGACAACAAACTCAACGGGTAGTAATATTCCATTTCACACCTTCATCAACATCGTAGTCATAAACGTTTTTAAGATCTTCCAGCTTTCCAGTCAAAAATATATTCTAATTTCCAATGGAAAATGCGCAAGTTTGTTTTTCCACTTATTTTTAAACAATAACTGTATGGGACGAATATGATCCTTTCCTTTCGCATGTTTATTAGTAAATTATTACTAATTTTTCCGTTCCATTATAATTATTGTATAAGAATTTTTTTTTATCAAATATTATTTTAGTTTTATAATGTAATATTAATTATTTATTTTACTTATATCTCCTATGATATGAGTTAAAAAACAAAAAAAGAACTAATGGTGATAAGAGTATTTTTGTTATATTATTGTTTTATTTATTTATTTATTGTTCTGTATAAAATAATATAGGATGAAAACATAATAGGATGGAGGGAATAAATTTTATTTTCTTTGATAAAATTGATTAAATGTTGTTTGTTCCCAGTTGTATTCAATTTTAAAAAAAAATTATAATGGAAAAGGTAAAATAGTGTGTTTTTATCATTTTTTTATTATAAATATTCAAAATAAAGTAAAATTAAAGTGATATTTTCACAGATATTAATAGAAATAAAACAAAAAAAATTAAATAAAACAATCTCTCTGATTTGTATGGAATTTATATTTTATGATGTTTAAATTCAAGTTTTGTCACCTATATTAATTTTATCCAACTTAAATATGGTTTTCTTTCTAAAAGGATATACTTAGTAGTATTTATCGAAAATGTTCTAAATTCTTTTTGAAAAAAATACTATTAATTATTACAATTGTGAACATGTATGCATGTATTAATTATTATTATTATTTCAATATATAAAATATAATTTTGAATATTTCAAGTTCATGAAATTAACTTAATTTTATATAAAAAAAATATTTTAATTACTTTTATTTTGATACTTTTTATTATTATTTATTTTCTTTCTACAAGAAAAAGTATAAAACCAATTAACACAACAACTCAGTGAAAAGTAGTAGTAGTAGTTATTCAAAGTGCATTTTTATACAAAACCACATGTATCTACAGGAATCAAAGTTACTTAAATAAATTATGATTATTATAGATGACACAGTTCTTATTCTAAATATTTAATACTCAATTTCAAAATTATTAACCAAATTGAAACAACTTCACGTCACTTTATCCACATGCGTTGCTTTATTGAATGAGCTAAATTCTAATTTGTTTAAGTTTATATGATTACATGTATAAATATTTAGGATAACTAATAAAAATAACTTATATTTATAAATTATTTTTAACTTATTTTAATAAGGTCATCAAGATAACTTATAAAATAACTTACAATATACATGAAAATGATTATTTTATTGTATTTCCTCTTCAATTATTTAAATAACTTATAACAAGTACTTCAAAGAAATTGAATAGTTGTCTACTGAAGTTGTTTACTTAAATGCACTCTGAGTCCAGTGTGATATGTACTGCAGTGTGATATTTTTGTCACTTTAATAAACACTTCATCTTTTTAAGCGTTCAATTTTGAAGTGAATAGATTGCTGAAATATGTTGGTTTGGTGAATTAAAAAAAATGTTGAAATGAGGTTTGTCTTTAAAAAAAAACATAATTAGTATGTTTCAAATTTCAAGAATATAAAACTCAGCTAAAAATGTCAATATTTGACATACTAGTTATGATTAGAAAATCTATTAATCAGATTACATTTAGTTATATTACTATTATTAGGAGATAATTATTCACTTCATCCTCTAAATATGTGTACATCCAAGTTAAGAAATTTGCCTGTTAGTTAAAAATAGTCTTGTTTCCCCCAAGTATTCGTGTTTCGATTTTTGCAATAAAAGTATATTTTGAATCTGTTATGGGATTGAAAAAGAATGAAAATAATTTTTTGGAAACAAAAACATTTACTGTGAAATTAGTTAATATTTTAAAATAATATAAATATTTAATACATCATAATCAAATACGTATAGATCTAGGTAAAGATATAATGTTGAATTAACAGTGAAAAAAGAATGAAAAGGAGGAGAGAGAAAAAAGATGGGGAATTTGAATTTTCTCCTAACAAAAACTATACTAATAATTAATATTTATTAATAAATATATATAGACTTGCATTAGATAAATCGAAAAAAATATCATACGCATTTAAGAATTATCGTAACTAATACTTTTTTAGCTTCTCTTATTAATACACTAAGGATTAGGATTAAGGAACTTCTAAAAAAACAAAAGATTTAGGAAGCATTTGAAAATATCTCGATCACATGACTTTTTAAGGTTGGTTTCTAATTTCCAATCCTAAAAAATGTTGCTTTCTGATATTTTATTTTCAGTCATTTTCATCCCTATGTTTGTGACAAGTGGAAAGTATGAATAGAAAACAATTATCTTTGGGGCACATATCCTTATTTGATTTTTAAAAACTACTCCCAAAACAATTCATGAGAGCATGACCTCATGCAGTCGTGTATGGTTTGAAAGTATTCCTAAGAGTAGCGAATATAAAACGTTAACAAGAAGTATTTAAATAACTTTTTCCGATAGGGGTTAAAAAATAAACAATTAAAAATAATTAAACTATTTTTAAACATTTGAAAATGGATTTTATGTTTTTAAATTAAACCTCAAATTCAAATAAAAAATATAATTAAAAAAGATTCCATTAAAATAATCAGATTTTAGAGTCGATAGATCCTTTAAATCAATAAAATGATTACAACAATATTAATTACTAAATTAAAAATATTTTTATACGAATTATCAATAAATTTATTAGATTTTTTTATAATTTTTTTTATAATTTTATATCAATAAAATATCAACAAATATTTTTAATTAATATCCCTGTTGTGTAGTCAGCACGATCTGAAAATGTTTTGTTGATGTATATCAATTGAGGGCAAGGTCATCTTTCCATCAACCCTCGAAAAGCATCCTATTATTTATTTATTTATCCCCATCATCAATGATCGATGGTTCATGTTAAAATATATATATTTTTCACAAATTTAATCAGTGACTCCCCACTTCACAAAGTGAGGCAAATTAGTTTTCATTTTCAGCGCTACCAAAAGATTAGTGGTTCATTACTTTATGTGGATTAACAAGATGACGTCCAGATATGAATAAAAGAAAACAGAAAATGACAAAATAAAAGATTCACTCGTTTGAAAATGTTCCTCCTTATGATTAAAAATAAATAAATGTTCTCACAAAAAAGGGTAAAATGGAATTGACTTAATGTGTTAATTCACGTAATTCATTAATTTAATGTTTTAATAAATTCAATTACTCCTTCTGCTATCAAATTTAGAGGTTTTATAAAAAAAATCAAATATAAAAATAAGTATACACATCTTATAAGAGTCGGATAAGTCTAGTCTTAAAATAAATTAATTTTGTTTAAAATTTTATATCCAATTCGTAACTGTTGGTGAAACTCACATTTTATAATAATCGAATAAATATAGTCCATAAGATAAATTAATTTTTTTAAAGATTTATATCCAATTCATAATCCGTGGGTACAGATAATAATTTGAAATAAAAATTATAAAATAAAAAATGCAAAAAATTAGAAGAAAAAATTTTGAATTCATTTTTTAAGTTATAAACTATCACATTAAAATATATATAAACTTTTTAAACATAAAAATTAACAACAACAACTTAAATTAAAGATGAAAATCTTGACATAACTAAATAATAAACTTATATATATTAGACTACGAGCCTGTTTGGGTAAGTTTCTTTATAAGCATTTCTAGAAGAAGAAAATAAGAGTAAAAAAATGAGATAAGCTTTTCCATAAGTAAAAATAAGTCCTCCATTAGCTAATTTGTAAAAACTCACAAATATAGCTTCTCTAAAAGATAAGATGACATCTACAAATTAGCTAATGGAATACTTATTTTAACTTATGAAAAAGTTCATTTTATTTTTTTTTTCTTATTTTTCTCTTCTAAAAGTACTTCTATAGAAACTAACATCCAAACAGGTCCTAAATCGAGTTTAACAGATAATTCATGAGTTTAAAAAAAAAACTCACCAGATCAATGAAGTTAACAAGTGAAATTCAAAAACTCATATAATTATGCATCCTAAAGAAAAGCTCATTATCAGCAAAGTTCACAAGACGTGGATTCGCATATCCAGTGATCAAATATAAGAGAAAAAACTAACTTATCCTTGTGAAAAAGGCCAAGGTGGACCCATAGTGAACCATTATTTTTAAACCATAAGATTAATCTGATAATCATAGGATTGCTCACACCGGATCTCTACCCCTGCAGCCTCCATTCACCGTCGCCAGAAGCATTTTTTGGCAGGGACATTCATTTTTTCTCCCATGTTTACTCCGGCAACCCCTTCAACCAACCCAACACGCCGACCACCACAACATCTCCACCCTAGTCAGCAACAAACACCCGCACCACACTTTATCTGACACCAACGGAATAGCAAATCTAACGCCCTCTCCGGCTAAATGCTCCCTTCCCGGCTTCCCCAAAGTCTGACGACAACCAGGATGGCGCAAAACGAGAATCATGATCGTGAACACCCCTTTTTGCTACACTGTCGTTTTTCAGTCATTTGCAATGGCGGTGCGGCGATGAACGCAAACGCGTCGACGGATTCCGCATACACCAAGGAGACCGCGACGAAGACGGTGCTGAAGCACTTCGAACTTCGAAGGGCTTCTGATGGTTTGAAATAAAGCGATAAAGGGAAAAGGTACATGGTACTGGAATGGACGCATCTGGAACCTTTGCTGGTTCACAACATCGAAATGGGACTCCGCAAAGCGATGAAGGAATTTCTCGGGGGAAGGCGAGGAGGAAAGAAAGGGGAAAAAGCCGCTATCGGAATTTGCCTCTGACGCCTGCGAAGGGTCATCAGAAAAATTTCTGGGAGGAGATTGAGATATTTAGTGTGGACTGTCCTATAATAACTATTTAATTTAATGACTAATAATTATTATCTAGATTGGATCACCAGTCAAGGTGGTCCACCGTAATTTTGACCTATTAAAAAAGTTACCAATTTCATTTAAAATTTAAAATATAGACCTTTTTTCTAAGTTACCCTTCCTTGTAACTTGCGGGCAACCATCGTGCGAAAAAAGTGGTCTGACATGAGGTGCCACGCATCGACGGCCACCAATTATTTTGTGAACAAAAATCGTGCGAATACCGAGATGCTGGTTCATCGCCAAATGTAGTTAGTATATAATTTATATCTTACGCTAGTGTCAATATAAGGTTGTTTAAGTTTCTTGAATATTGCTTCATTGCTTCTAAGGTTTAATTTATTTGCAATTTCGAAGCAGATCCTAAACTTCGCGGTGTTTCATTTTAAAATGTCAACATTTGGAATTATGCAGTTTCTAACATCTCCCACAAAGGCAAAATACCGAGATTCTACTCCAATTTACCAACATTTCAACTAGAGAATTTATTGTAAGAAAAAAAGAAGCAAAATTTAATTACGCCAACCCGTTTAAAATATTAAGTTCCAGAAATGGAAATTCCAGCATGTTATTGTTAGGAAAGGGACAGGTTGACAATTAACAACAACGATAGACTACATTGGCAAAGTGATAGATGCCTTTTTCGGTAATGACATAGTATAAAGTAATGTTGGGCCTGTTGGCGGAGCTACTATTTTGTTTTTAGGCTTGCTTAACAGCTGGAAGTATTAATCTTTATTTTCATCACATTGTTCCATCATTTAACTGATCGAAATATATGTTCCAGCTTGTAAGGCTAGTTTGACATCGGCAATTATGATTTACACCTCGTTTTCACTCATATACCTCGCGTGTATATTTTTTTTTTTCAATAAGAAATTTATGAAAGTATTCAATTTTAACACATTTTGAAAAAAAGTTTCTGAGTCAATTTTCAGAAAAAGAATGGGGCAATAAAGAGGGAGGATTCAAGGCCCTGAAAATGGTCACCGGAGAGAATGCACTCCTTGCAAAGGGAAGGGTTTGAAAGGGCAATCTATGTAGCACCGACATTGACACGCAACACGTGACACGGCACGACTCGACTCTTCGACACGTCAATCTTAAAAAATTATAGATTTCGACAAGTTGAGACACGTTTTAATATTAAATAATATTTTTAATTTATATAATATATATTCCAAGTAAAATATATTTGGCTGAGAAATACACTTAGGCATGTTAATTTACTACCACAAGTGGAGGTGTGAATTAAATATGTGAAGGATGATGAATGTGCTCTTATCCATTTTGGTGCCATTATTTATTGGTTTCTTTCTTTTCAGCCTAATTTTTTTTTCTCCTTTTCTATCTTATTATATCAGTTGGATCATTAGCAATTTAAAGAAGTCACTGATTAATGTAACTTATTGGAAGTTGTTAGCAATGTCTGCAAATTAAGAATGTTTCGTGAAATACTTTCTTGTATTTTTCTCCTTTTATAAAGAGAAATACAGAAGATTTATCCCTTTTTACTTTTCTTTTTCATTGACAAAATTGCACCTTTTGTTTGTTATGGATTCGTTCATAATCAATGGAAATTTGAAGCATTGTGCAGTATCACGTGTCCCAGATCAAAAGTAAGTCCAACCCATAGACCAGTCCAACTAGTTTGTTATTCCCCTTTCCTCCACTCTATTTATTTATTCATAAATAAAAACACACGCACAAACCCGTTCCTCTCTAGAACCCTCTTGAAAGTCAAAAGAGAAAAGAAAATGCAGTTACACCATAACCCTCTTGCAGTGGATTCCTCCCCGCAACTCCCACACATAAAAATCCACCACCCCGCCTCCCCACGGGCCTTTCCATCAACATTGACCCCAACTCCAACGAGGAAGTCATCGGCGCCGTCAATAACAACAACGACCACAACAAAAAGCGCAAGCTCGAGGATGACTTCGACGCCTTCACAGTGTCCAAGGCCACTGATCTCGTGAAACCATTACGGGACTTGCAGATTTCATTCAACATCCATATCGTGAAGGATCACGACATGAAAGAGAGGCTCTGCTTAGAGGTGGAGAGGTAGGACTGCACCTGAGAACAGATGGTCAACGCGTCGGACACAGTCAAATTCACATGTCGGAAATGGTCAACGTGCTGGGGTTGTGGACCGTGCGTCGGAAACGATGTCGGAGCGTGTCGAGGTGTCGGAGCATGTCTGACACAATTCTCCTTGCATTTTCACGTGTCCGTGCTTCATAGAGGGCAATGCTGTCAATGATGTTGGAGATGCAAAGGTGGTCATTACAAGGGTTTTTTTTCCTAATATACTCTACTGTGCATGATAAAATACACAATATATATTACTTTCATCTTTTTATTCCCTATATACATTACTTTTTTCTTATATTGAGAAGTTGGGGTGAGGTCATCCAACTTCTCACCTTGTATTTTCCTTTTTTTTTAAGTTAATATTATAAAAATTTTAAACAAAAATTTTCCTTTTATTGCTTATATACCAGGAAGTCAAAATTTCACTACACGACTCCTCTGCTTTTTTATAATATTTATATTTTAAAAAAAACTTTAAAAAAACATATTTTTAATTTTCTTAATTTTTAAAAAATTATTGGTTTAACAATTTTAAGTAGTATTAAAATTAATAAATATTAATGTTAAAATAAATTAAAAAAGACAGACAAAGTGATTAAAAAATAAATTAAATAAAAATAAAGTGAATATATAATTATCATATCTAAGTTATATTATATGATGAAATTAAAACATTAAAACAACAAAAAAATACTAACAATTACATAGAAAACCATAATAATGAAAATTTAATAAAATAACGGAACTTACAAACAATAAAAATTAGAGAGATAAACACAAAAAATGGAACATTAAAAAATAAAAATAATGAAACGAACTAACAATAACAATTGAAACATGAAAATGAGGAAACTAATCATAATTTGAAATATGTTGTGCATCGAAACCCGACTTCTCACTATACCTTTTTTTTAAGTTAATATTTAAAATAAAAAAAACAAAAATTAAATGCTGGTAGGGAATTGAGTGCCTGACTTTCGTACATTATAATTTTTTTTAAAAATGTTTATATTTTTTTGAAAAAAAAATTGGAAAAAAATTTTATTGGTTTAATAATTTTTAGTAGTATTAAAATTAGAGAGACTAAAAATAAATTGGATATATAATTATCATATCTCAGTTAAAACATTAAAACAACAAAAAATAACAACAATTAGCTAGATAAATATAATAATGGAAACATAATAGAATAACAACACTACAAACAATAGTAATTAGAGAGACAAACACAACAAACAGAACATTAAAAAATTACTAAAAAACGAAACGTACTAACAATAACAATTGAAACATGAAAATGAGGAAACTAATCATAATTTGAAAGATGTTGTGCAGCAGACATGTCTTCTTTCAGTAGTTAGATTATTGGTTTATTAAAAATAGCTAAAATTTCTATTGGACAAAAACGTTTTCAATAATTGAATTATGCTAACACCTTTAATACGTCTTCATCATTTTTCAGTTATATTATTTCATATTCGATTAATTTTTCTTAATATTTTGCATGGTCTGACTGTCGGAAGAACAATTGTCTGACCACTTGTAATTCGTGAATTCCATAAGGGGGAACCCGTAGGGGCGCAACTTGTTGATTATGTCCTTTAGTGTTTCGATGTTGCATCGGGAATGAATTTGAAATCTTATTGGATTTGTTCCAATAAAGGAATAACCCAAAAAATTGCCTTGTCGTGGTATATTCCACTTGCCATTGTAATACAACATTGCATCATAAGTAGGAGTGATGGTGGATCGAAGTAGGTTGAGTATACCATCGGGTGTTCTGTTGATGATACATAATAATCCTATAGGACCAACACACAGGTGTTTTTCATTTCACATTAACATTGTGCAAACATCATCAACATTTTTCAGTTGCAGAGAATGAAAAAATATTGCTGACCTGCATCTATGGATGGTTGTCGATAGTAGATTTCATGCACAGATTGGTCATTGGTTAGCTTAAGGGTGTTTTGCATTCTACTCTTTAGTGTTTGGAAAGAACACTCAGTAGAAACTCGCATTGGCATTGGAGTAGGACATTGAAAATAAACACCAGTTTTGTTGTGTATAATTGATCCATTCGGAAAAATGAATGCTAATATAAAGTTTGCAATGATTTGAGTGCTTGTTTCTCCCAAGAATGCCGTAATATGGAGATTAAATTTTGTTTGTGAAGGTATATTGTGTCGAAGTGTGTGGTTATATTGAGGGAGTTTTGTTTATTTATAGACAATTGAATATTTACCACGTTGATGTTATCGAATTATTATAAGGTTAGAATTGTGTATTTGGTAGACGTTTGTCTGGTATACAATGTTGATTGAGACATGTCATTATTCCAACTTTTGCTTTATCGATATAGTACATAGTGTTGTCATTTTCGATTGTGATTTTACCCTTGTACATAGTGTACCAGTCCATTATTGATGTCATACATTAAATTGAAATTGGCAGTTGTCTATATTTTGACCAAGTGTGTGGTTGTATTGAGGGAGTTTTGTTTATTAATAGACAACTGAATATTTGTCACGTTGATGTTATCAAATTATGATAAGGTTTAAATTGTGTATTTGATACAGGTTTGTCAGGTATCCAATATTGATTGAGACATGTCATTATTCCAACTTTTGCTTTTATTGATATAGTGCACAGTGTTGTCTTATTTTTTTTATTATTCTTTGACGTGAAACTATGAAAAAACATTTGAAGACATTTTATTAATGTATTGGAGAAATTTTTTACAAAATTG
Source organism: Glycine latifolia (assembly GCA_013407115.1). Lineage (NCBI taxonomy): Eukaryota > Viridiplantae > Streptophyta > Magnoliopsida > Fabales > Fabaceae > Glycine > Glycine latifolia. Next base: position 1,878,521 of record CM023944.1, on the reverse strand, counting down.
AGTAACATGACCATTTAAACATTGTTTTAAGGGTCGACAACATGTTTTTTTTTCCCATTAATTTGAGAGTGTTGTTGATGAAACTATTAGATGATATATTTTTTTTGGATTGTTTGACTTGAAAACTATGAAAAATAAATTTTAGACATTTTTTTAATGTATTGAATAAATCTTTTAAAATTGTCTAACATGACCACTTAAACATTGTTTTAAGGGTGGAAAACATGTTTTTTTTTTGTTTTGTGACCATTTTTTAGGGCGTTGTTGATGAAACTGTTAGACAATATTTTTTTTAATTGTTTGACGTGAAAATTATTAAAAAAATTTGAAGACATTTTTTTAATGTATTGGATAACTTTTTTAAAAATTGCCTAACATGACCACTTAAACATTGTTTTAAGGGTGGAAAACATGTTTTTTGTTTGTTTTGTGGCCATTTTTTTAGGGCATTGTTGATGAAACTATTAGGCGATATTTTTTTTTTGATTGTTTGACGTGAAAACTATGAAAAAAAAATTGAAGACCACTCAAACATTGCATAACATGGCATGACCACTTGAACATAATTTTGAAATGTACTTTAAAAGGGTAGTTAAACAAAGTTGATCACATTACCACAACAATTTATACTTTAATGTCCAAGACGATGACCAGTCCCACAAGGCGGATGACGTCAATTACGTCGCAGATTTCTTCTCTCATGTATCACTGGTTCTCTGTCATGATGTTGTTGCTGTTCTGTCTCAGGGTTTTCATTTTGGGTTGCTACACCTGAAGAACTTTATCGTTGCTCTCGAAACGAATAAGGTGCATCGAACTGTTGCAAAGAAGCTAAATATGATGTCACGGAACTTGGTGTATTTAAATAGACACCAAATAAATTGGTCATGCATTCATGGCCAGTTGCATTTACTGACTTGCGAGTCTGGCCAAAAGGTTGATGAACATGTGATGGAGTAGAAAACATTGATTGAGGTGGTGGATTTGGAAATTGTGATTCTTCAAAGTTTGTCCCTGCAACATTATGGGTAATTGTTGTACGTGGATCATTTAGTTGTTGTGCAATCGACAAGAACAAAATAGTGTTTTGCCTATACCATTTCATATACTCCGGTGTATGTGTCAATGGCCCTTCAACTGATTGTTCAGTTAAAACATCAGTGCGTTTGTTTTTCCAGAAATTAATCCACCCCGCATGATATTCCATACAGTCACAATAATGATTACCTCGCATGTCAATTTGGTGAAGTTGATCTAGAGTCATGGGATCAACATGGATATCTTGATGTAAACCAAATTGTAGCTTGACCCGGTTTGTTTGATGCCATTCCACGATGGAAAAACAAATAATTGCAATGCATGCTGACCAAATGTTCATGTCTTTGTATGCATGTCTTGGTAGGTGCTCTTCAAATCCTCTAAATGGGACCCAACAAAACTGGAATATATGTAAAAAATGCAACATTACTAAATTGTAATATGTGCATATTAATGGTGCGGTTGATAATAGTAACATACCTGATGGCTTTTCATATGATCTATACGAGATCTATACCCGACCAAGTCACCATGAGGTGTGCCCGTATGTTGTAATCTACCACCACTTCATTTGAAATGTAAAAAAAAAATTAAGCCATTATTCATTAAAATGTTATAATGGGCTTCATTCAAATGAAAATATTTGCTTTCATTATTTGTAATAACCTTTTAGAGAATGGATAAGTTGTTTCGGGCCATAGGACTCTTGGTGCAATAAAAGACATGCGGTACCAAGCCTATGACTGCAATAGTATGGCACAACCACCCATAACTCTACCAACCTTTGATGATGCTCGACATAGTTCTCTGTACATGTTTGCTAAACTAGCAAAACCCCAATTATATCTCTTTATGTTATTGAAATCACGTAATAGGTTCAAATACATTAAATGAACTCTATTTCTAGATTTATCAGGTATTTGAGCACCACCGATGATGTACATTATGTAAGCTCTACACCTGCATTGTAGTTGGTGTATTGTTGGTTCTTTAGGTAATGGTGCGCGCAAAATGCTAATAAACCATGTCAGCTTCATTGCGGCTCCCTTACGTGCATTATCTGGAGGGACTTCTCCTAATAATTCGTCAAATAAATCATTCCAATTTAAGAAGCTAGGTCCTGTCACAACACGACCATCGACCCTAATGCCTAGATGCAGTGCAACATCTTCCAGTGTGATTGTGCTCTCACCCCATTGCAAGAATATGAAGGAGATCAGCGGGGTCCTGATTCAAGGAAAAGGAGAAGTGCAAATGGTCGTCTGATTTCAAATCGCATTCCCACTGAAATGAATGAAAAAAATATGGAATCCATTGACAACAAAGACATAATAGAACAAATTGTCCTAACATACCTTCTTAATTTTTTCTTAGAAAAATATTATTATTTATGTAATTTTATTTATGATGTCATTTGTATGTTCCATTTGTTATTTTTTGTTGTTTTAATATTTTAATTTCATCATATAATATAATTTAGATATGATAATTATATATTCACTTTATTTTTAATTAATTTATTTTTTAATCATTGTGTCTGTCCCTTTGAATTTATTTTAACATTAATATTTATTAATTTTAATACTATTAAAAATTGTTAAATCAATAATTTTTTTAAAAAAATTCAAAAAATATTTTTTTTTAAAAGTTTTATAAAAATATAAATATTATAAAAAAACACGAGAGTTGAAATCTCGACTTCCTAGCATATAGGAAATAAAAGAAAATTTTTTGTTTTAAAAATTTATAATATTAACTTAAAAAAAGGGAAATACAAGGTGAGAAGTCGGGTGACCTCACCCCAACTTCTGATGATAAGAAAAAAAACTAGTACATATAAGGAATAAAAGATGAATGCGGCATATATTAGTATTTTGTTATGCAAGTAGTGTATATTAGAAGAAAAAAAAAAAACATTACAAGAACGGATCATGAGCGGGTGGGGGAGACTGTGGGTTTGTCAACGACTCGGAGATCGAGCAAGTAAACGTGGAAGCGATGCATGAGGCAAGCGTGGAAGCTAGCATGTAGAAAACCTGAAAGAAGCAAATTCCTTTCACAATGAAACAAAATCACGTTGTTCTTGCTGCCATTAAGCCAACTTTCACACTGTCTTCTAAAAATTGTCTCATGAAAACTACTTAATGTAATGTGTTAGAAATTTAACACTTTTAGAAATTACTTTTCGGAATGTGGTAAAGCTTTATCATTTTTAAAATTTATTTTTTAGATTTTTTAAAAAATACAAATAGGAGGTATATTAGTAAAACTGAGTGATATAAATAACAATTGCCTTGAAATTTGTGTCGTTTATGTTCTCCGCCCCATACCTAGCCAAGTTTTCATTCATGGCTATAAAGCGCAAAAGGAAAATGTGGAAATTAATATCATGTCTGTTTTTATATATAAGATATTTTTTTAAAATTATTTGTTCTTTTAAGTTATCTTATGCATTAATTTTTATTTATTTATAAGTTCTAAGTTAAAAATAGTGTTTGTTCAATTTATAATATTTATTGTATTAGTTATTTTTAGATTAAAAATATTTATAATTATAAGAAGAGAGATAATGTATTAATAAATAATTAAACATATGAGAATGTTAATGATAATAATATTTTTTTAAAAATTATAAATTTAAAATAAATTTATTATTATTAACTAAATTCTTGATAAATTAAATAATTGAATAAACTATAGAAACATGGTGTATTGACTACTGACAACACGTATTGATTATTATTTTTTAGATACTCTCAACTATTTTACATTAAATCTTATGGATTAAAAAAGAAAGACATTATTTCTCTTCTAACAATTGGAGAAGAAAATGAACATATATTAATTAATTGGAGAGTGAAATGGGAAGCAAGAGCATCCGTGCCGCAACCAAGCTCCATGTTCTGGTGCGTGGCTGACACGAGTCTCCCTCTTGTGACTTCACGGACATCCAGGAAGAAATTATGGGTTCGTGCGTTTCATCTATTATTTGTGGGCCCCATCCCCGAATTATTTACGGAGCACAACAACTTCCAGAGGCCATCACATGACACTTGTCCGGCTTCTTTTATACGTGTCATTGTCCGTACGCATTTCCCATCACTATTCTCTTCTCTTGTTAATTTCCATTTTCCAGCTAAACCATCCGTAGTTTCGTTGCAGAGGAAAACGTACAAGGGCCTCCAATCCATGAGGGCATAACACACTCCATTTACGCATATACTCTCGTTATTTTTATAATTTATACTAACAACTAAATTAGAGATTACTCTACAGTAGTGATTTGGCTCGACCTTCTATAAGAATTAATTTAGAACGTTTAATGTATTATATTTCTTATAAAATCACTATATTAATGTCATAAATTTTTTAGAGTCTATTTTACATTTTATAAACAATATTTTTGAAATCTTACTTTAACTTATATACATAACTATGCCATCAATTTTATGACTTTTAAGGATTTTGACATAAATATTAAAAAATATAATTAATTTCTTAATTTTTTTTAAATAGATAACTTTTTAATATATTTTTATCTCTTTAACTAATGAATCATTTATTCTTATTATATACTATTTTCATTGAGTAGTATTAATTAATAATAGTCTTAAAAAAAATACTTAATATAACATTAATTTTATAAAATGATATTTATTTTGAAATAAATTATTTTATCTAAAACATCATATAATTTAAAACTGATGGAATAATAAAATTAAAATGACAATAGATATACTAATAATAACAGAGGCTAAAGAATTAATTAATATTAAAATTTTAAAAAATACGTGACTTAATTTACATTATTATATTTTATACCAACTTACGTGGTTCAACTAATAATAACTTGGATGATTATTGACTTGTTAATCTAATATTCTTATTGAGTTATCGGACTAGTTTTATAATATTGATCATGCGTGCTTTAAGAGGAAGAGGCCAATAGATTAATTCGGATTTTCAGTTTTTTTTTTAAATTATTATCAAATTTAAGAGAAATAACAGTGGCAGTGCATGGTTATTGAATGCTAAATTTTTTGGTACAATTATTGACTGTTAATCGAAATTGAATAAGTTTTTTTTTTCAGATAGAAATTGAATAAGTTATTAACAATTGATTGTAAACATAAATTATAAAATAAATGGGTAAAAATAATTGTTAACCCAACAATTAAATTACAACTATTCGTTATTTTGAGTATTTGTGTTGGATCTTGATAAATTTTAGTATTAGTAATATATTTTTTATTGTTTCCCATATTTGAAAGATACTTGCAACGTTAATTTTGATATATTCGATAAATTTCACATTATTAAGAAAATATTGAATAAATTTATTTCTAAAAAAATAATGAATTAATTAAAAATAGACAAATTAAAATGACTAAAACTCGTAAGATTTTGTATCACCATTTAACTAAAACTAAGAAATTTAAAAAAATATTCAATAAATTTCAATAAATTTATGTGATTTTAAAAAAATTAATTAATTAAAACTAAGATTAAAACCCCAAACAATTTATTTATTTTTAGCTCAAAGCGGTATGTCCAAATTAAAATGACTAAAGCTCGTAAGATTTTGTATCACCATTTAACTAATTTCCTGTCTCTGTTTTTGTATGCAAGTACAATTAATTAAGATATTAAACTTTAATTAAAATTAAAATGTAAAATAATTTAAATATATTTAGATTATAATGTAAAAGAGTAATTGTACTATATGCTCTTATAATCTAAACATAAAAAGATTAATAAGAAAAAATATACACCTGAAAGATTTAAAATTATTGTAATGTAAAATGTGATATCTATTTTGTTTTACGCATTAGTACATACTAACGCTACAGTAATACAGTATACAGCAAGACTAGCTAGTAGGATATGAAAGCTTTGGTAGAAAGAGGAGTGGTTATAGAAAAGTGAAAAATAAAGAAAGAGGAAATTAAAGGAGCGACAGGTGTCGGAAGAAGAGTTTTGCCGTATTCGGCACCATCAATTTAATTCAAATCAAATTCAAAAGTCTTTTATGACAACACGGAGCTTCCGTATCACCGTTGCCAGAAGATAGTAAACTAATAATAACACACAATTCGGTGAATCACCACCATACACATGGCCATTTTAGTTTGGCCTTGACTCACACACATAAGTTAAAGTCAAGGTGCACATGGATGAGATCTCGCGGCAATCAAAAAGGCTGCACCATCATTCCCTATGTGTGTGCGGCGTAGGTTGGTATTATCCACCTGGGGCTCGGATGAATGCTACGGGTGAAGGTTATGATTTGTGGATGTATAGGATGTAATAATGATGTGGAAAGAATATGATTCTACTGCTTCTAAATGAATATAAGTGTCGAGTATATAAGGGGCCTTCTACTCCCCTCGCGGTGCTTTCATCTCTAGATTAGTACTCACACCTTATAAAAAAGAAAGAGAAAGAAAAGGAAAAAGAGAATGATGAGAGCGGAGATGAAGGATGGAGGTCCTCAAGTTGTAGTGAATAATAGTGGTAACTACGGGAAATTCTCACACCTACTTGCTTCCCAAGATCGTGATTATCTTCTCTCTCCAACTGGGGCTCAGGTTCTCTATCTCTATCTCTCACAACTTTTCCCCATCTTTCTTCAGTTTTGTAGGAGTTATATAATTATTCAGAGAGTCCTTCGGGTAATAGCTGAAAATAAATAGTATGTATAAAAAAAAAGGTAAGTAGTATATACTACTGCATGTAGTATGCTTCTACGGACTACGGTTATACTTATATCGTTTAATTTGTCTGAGATGGTGGTCACTGGTCAGTTACCGTCCTTTATATTATCTTCATCTTCGTATGATTTAATATTTATGTGATTTGTATATTTTTACCCGATTAATTTGCTGATGATCCTCTAACAAAGTTCTGTACTCAGTCACAGATAATAATAATTTTTTTCTTAGTAATTTAATTTAATGATAATAATACTCGAGAATAATTTATACTTATATATATGTACATGATAATTTGTTTAATTCTCCTTTAACTTTATTTTATTTGAAGCTCTTTGCTGTGGCTTCTGGTGTAGTTTTGGTCGGGAGTTAGTCTTGCAAAATTTTAGAATTGTTTATTTTTTAAAAAACTTGTTGGCTGGTGGGTTCCTGCTGCAGTAGCCGGTGGCGGGTGAGCCTATTACATATGTTCAATAGCGTTTTCTAGTAACTGCAACAAGAAAAAAGTGATTTTTAATTACTCTTGCATCCGTAAAAAATTCTTCATATTCATGTATTTTAAGGCAGATGTTATATCAACCCAAGGATGCTCTTAGTGAAGACCCAGAACTATGTCAGATGTTTTCCCTGAGAGATTGTAATAGGTAATAAAAAGTTTATAGATATACGTTTTTATATATTAGAACTTAATCAGAAGCATTTGCAACCCCAAAATTATGAAGAGTATTGGATCGAGCTGTAGGAAAGCCAATCTTCCACCTTAAAAGTTAAGTTCTAGGGTTTAAAAACCCAATTTACAGATTAGTCTTATTTAAGGATGTAACTTCTCCATTTGAAACAGCTTTCTCTGGTTATGATATCTCATATCTGTGGTGTGGTCAGCTGCAAACTTGCATGCAGAATATCTTTATATTTTTTTTCTTCAAATATTAATCGGATGGGTAAAATTCATTTCCTTTGACCTTTATTAGTTGAGAACTAATAACGGCAACTAAGAACCCCAATAAACGGGGTAGCAAGAGGTAGGTTATACATAAGCTGTGAGAGAAACAAGCTTGTATTGTGCTGTGCTGTGCTGTCTGATGGAGCTTGTCCTCTCTATGCTTTTGATTTAGTGGTCTAGTCCTTTACTCTTTAATTTTATGAAACCATCTCCAACAAACTCAGCTTACTATTCTCGTGAATTATAGCATCCTTACTAGCACCGGCAGATCTAGAATCCGGGATGGTGGGACAATTTGTTTAGAATAAATAATCTAATAATATAAAAGAGTGAAAAAAAAGAACTACTGAATTGAAACACATAAAAATGAGCTGTAAATATAAAATTTAAGATAAATATTTACAATTTTATTAAAATAAAAGATACACTTAGTTATCCTCACATGAAAATAAGTCAAGAGTTTAAACATATAAAATTAGAAAATACAAAATATAAAATTCTAAGATAAATATATTTAATTTTATTAAAATGAGAGGATTCATTTGTTCATCCTCGTATACATAATAGTTCCGCTCGTTTACCCAGTAATACTACGAAAGAGAGAGAGGGTTATATTGAAAAAAGAAAGGTGTTTATAAAAAAATGAGACTATCCCAACACGTGTATAGATACAAATGTGAAGTAAAAAAATATATTCTGGAACCCTTCTTTAGTTTAGAGATAAAGATACTGTCAAATGGACTATCGAAAAAAAAAAAAGTGGGTCTACTTAGACAACTACCTATTGTTAAAAGTGAAAAAATGAAATTAAAGATGAATGGTGATGATATTCTTGATGTTAGCTATGGAGTTGTTTGATTAGTTAGATCATAGATGCAAAAGCATTCACGAGCTACACATGCCCAATATTTTGTAGTCCCTTTGAGTGTCTCATGGTCTCATGGAGGACCAAGCATTGCAATCGAAGGACAAGTGTCACCTAAACGATTCCTGTAGCCTAGTCCTAGCTATTACGCTTTGCGTTATACATGTGGCCCAAAATCCCCTACAAAAAAAAACAGTGGGCCATTTCGGTGGCCCGTCCTTTTCATAATTTCGGATAGCACTGGATTCTCTTCTGTTCTTATCCACCCTTGCTTTTATACCTTTGTCGGTGTTATTCAAGTTGTTCAATCTCTTTTAACTATGTCTGAATTCTGATTAGGAGAGTAATGCATTTATTTGTTTATTCGTTGGTTTATCTTTTTTAGTATTGGATAAATTAAATGTGAATTTTGCAGAATATAGTAGCAATATGATGTTTGCTTTAACCGAACCGAATTATGGACACACCGGTAACATCAATATTAGTAGTGTTTAGTGGAATTCACCTTACCTAAATTCTACCAATAATAAAAGTTACGTGAAAGAATATTGTCCCAGAACTCAAGATAAATATGTTTTTTTAAGAATGCTATACGAGTATTTACTAAAACATTTAATCAATATATTCATCATTTTTCTCTATCAAATCATATAACCTATAAAGTTTATACTTTTATTTTTTCTATCTCACTGCGTGTTATATAACATATTGGATGAATATAGATTATTTTCCTTTTTATTATCAGCCAAGGAGAAATGTGATATGTGTTGTTATCATTATCCTTTTATTAAAAAAATTATATTTTAATAATAAAAAATAAACACCTAATCAAAATTTTTTTTATTCCAATCCTATTATATTGTATCATTTATTAAATTAATAACTTATATATTCTCTTAAGTTATAAACCACCAAAAATTATTCAAGAAACATTTTTATTTGATTAATCCAGAATCTTGAACTTAAATGTTTATGTATCTTCGTTTCGACACCTCAGAGACATGGTCATAGCTGGCAGTCAGCCGTACGGTGTTTGGCACGGTCTTGTATTCTGGTGTGCCAGCGACACGTACGAACACGTATCCACGTGATGTCCTTTTTTTTTTTATATAGATGTTTTTCTTCTTCTCTTTTTAAGAGTTTTCGTGGAAGACTTTTAATGTATATTTAGTCAAAAGAGGTCAGCCTTTAACTTAAAAAGACTTTTAATGCTTTATATACTAATCTATTTAAATATGATATTATGCAATTATTGTGGTAAATTTTTATTATGGTATCTTAAAATTATTTATGTATATATACTTATTTATCTATTCTATCTTATACATACATAACGCTATTTATTATAAATTCACACCATTACGCTGTGGCTTATCATAAAAAAATTCTCCAATACCGAATCAGTCTATTTAAAATATTATAATATTACTTAATATATGTTATAAATATTTAATTTAATATATGTGTAAATGTATGTTGCAAAATGGACGAATAATTTGTCTATAAAAAAATAGAGTTAAACAAATGTGATAAGTAAACTTTTGAATTCACGTTACATTAAAAATATGTTGAAATACTACCCCTGAATTGTTGAAATACTACTTAATTACATTGGTAGTTGCTGTTTGGTTAAGTTTAAGTGGTAAATGGGTCACACCAAAACAACAACAAAAAAAAGTTTAAGCTGTAAATGGTGGATGCAGGTGAAAGTTTCTGATCTTGAAGGGAAAGTAGTGGGTCTATTATTCGCTGCGAATTGGTACCCACCATGCCGTGGATTCACCCAAGTCCTAGCTGGAATCTACGAGGAGCTAAAAAGCAGAGTCCCTCAATTTGAGATTGTGTATGTGTCCTCAGATGAGGACTTGGATGCCTTTAATAGCTTTTATGGAAACATGCCGTGGATTGCAATTCCGTTCTCTGATTTGGAAACAAAGAAGTCCTTGACCAGAAAGTATGACGTGGAAGCCGTTCCATGCTTAATTTTGTTGCAACCTGACGATCGTAAAGAGCACGCAAAAACAGTTCGTGATGGGGTTGAACTTATTTACCGCTATGGAATCCAAGCTTATCCATTCAGTAACGACAGGTTGGAGCAGCTGCAAAAGGAAGACAAAGTGAAGCGTGATAATCAGACTCTCACTAATTTACTAGCAAACCACCATAGAGACTATGTTTTGAGTCACACACACACGGGGCTCAAAAAGGTAAATGGCTCCAACACCTTTAATTATCTCGCTTGCATGCATGCCACTGTTTTCCACGTTTTGTTAATTAATTTTCTTATTAATCCTTTTTAAAGATTAGAATATATAATAGAAGTATTCATTATACACCTTAATTCTTATTTAAAAGTTTGCATCAAGCACTTGAGAACATTTTTTTTCTTATAGGCATTATATTTTGAGTGCTTATATTTAGATATTCATAGATTTCAAACACCTTATTAATATTTTGTTTTCTCTTCTTTTTTTTATTACAACATATCATTTATTACATCTATATTTTTTTCTTCTTTCACTCTACTCTCTTTTTAGGTGTAGGTTTTGGGTGTCAAATTTTTTTCCCTACCTATATTTCTCTATCTTTCTCACTTAAGATGTGACATAGCAATGAATGTCCATGTATATTTATTTTTATATTTCTTAAAGACTAAACAGATATATTAAAATATATCAGAAACTACAAATTTTAACCTTCAAATCAATATTCTTTAAGTTATTATTATTGAGAAGTATTCTTATGACATTTTTAGTACATCTTATCTAACCGTTTTTTTTCTTCGTATTTCTAGAAAAAGTTGTAGAATATATCCATGAATAGAAATAGAATTTGTGGTGCACGCAGTTTTATTTGAACTGCATGCAGAGAATCATGGATCCTGTTCCGCGTGACGGGTGTTGCTTATGTACACAGGTACCTGTAGCTTCTCTAGTGGGTAAAACAATTGGACTCTACTTCTCAGCGGAATGGTGCGTCCCAGGCACAAAGTTCACTCCCAAGCTGATTTCCGTTTACGAGAAGATGAAGCAGGAGCTAGCCGAAAAGGGTGAGGAGGACTTCGAAGTTGTGCTAATATCCAGCGACCGCGACCAAGCATCCTTTGACTCCTACTACAGCACCATGCCTTGGTTGGCCTTGCCTTTCGGTGACCCGGAGAACAAGAACCTCGTTAGACACTACAACGTGCAAGGGATTCCTTGGTTGGTGATTATAGGTCCTGATGGTAAAACAATAACCATACATGGGAGGAGTTTGATAAACTTGTACAAAGAGAATGCGTACCCTTTCACCAACGCCAAAGTGGAGGAGCTGGAGAAACAGCTCGAGGAAGAGGCCAAGGGTCTTCCAGCATTGGTGTATCACGAAGGGCATCGACATGATCTGAATTTGGTGTCTGATGGAAATGGTGGAGGGCCCTTTATCTGCTGTGTGTGTGATGAACAAGGGTCTAGCTGGGCCTACCAGTGTCTCCAATGTGGCTATGAAGTGCACCCAAAGTGCGTCAGAACTGTGGAACGCGATGACAATGTCTTGGTGGACACCACTGGCTGCTGCTAGGATTTAATTAACTAATTAAATTCCTTTGGCAATTAATTGTATGTTGTCCTAGAGGGCGATAACTTGAGTTGGCTATCCTAATCTGCACAAGGGAAGGGACTGGAATGCCCTTAAATTAGTTGGATCACGTATCTTTATGGGTGCTTTTCTACTTGTTGAGAATATGTGACTGATCGACGGTGATAAAAAGAAAAGTAGATACTTGGGGAATCAAATAGTGGATTCCCAATACCTTTAAAAAAAAAAAAGTGTTGTTACTTGTTCGTTATACAAGGTGTCTTTGAATAACTCACAATTAATAACAATAGAATTTGTAGTACGTACTGTATTTGATATGTTTAAAGGTGAAGAAGTTGCATTGTTTGTTGATATAAATTGGTCAATACGGTCATGCATGCTGCATGTATCCTAATCATCATGGCAATTTCATTTCCGCCAAAACAAGTTGGGCACGTGGTTTAATTTCTTCTATTGAGGCAGAGGCTTTTGCTTTACTTGATGCACAATTAAAATCAGTGATTTTTGAATAAGACTGCAAACAAACTGGAAGATCTCAACCGAAATTGTTTTCCAAACAATGAGCACGGAGCCATTTTGAAGTACAGTCATGAAGCTTCCCAAGTATTAGAAGTTTTCTATAGAATTTGTTCGAGGCAAGTTAATTAAGTCGTTAACTTTTAACTTTTAAACTAGAGTACCTAGATTTTGTGTTAGCTCATGTTGTTGATTTCATTATGAATGAAATTATGAGTAATTTCATGAGTTGTTTTTGGTAAAAAAATAAAAACTTTATTATTTATTATATTGAATAATTCCTTATTTTTAATTTCATCACAAGTACATACATAAGGATAACTAAACGTACTTACGCACATTCGTTCATGTCACTACAGGCACACTCTGAAGTTTGATCTCAAGCTGTTAGACTTCTAAAGAACTTGAATCTAGAACATTGTATTAACAAGAAAAATTCCCCGAAAAGTGTACTATACTGTATAGATTATAAAAAATACTGAATTCAGACCTATCAAAGAAATTAGTTAATTTTATTAAATTATGTTAATTTTAATTAAAAATTATTTTTTTCTAAACTATCTTACATTAAATTTGATATAAAACATAAAAAAAAACTTTGATACTATTAAATAAAAAATTAATATTTTAAAAATAATTTAATTAAATAAAACAAACATAATTAAAAATTATTTATATTTTAAGACAAAAAAAACAATTACTTTTGTTATTTGTATTCAAGAGATGGAAGGGAATACCTTGTTAAAATCATCAACAACATTTTATAACTGAGATTAACAATCTATTGAACTACAAACAATAAAAATAGCTTAATCATGACGGGGATCAAGTAAGAACATACAGAACCTAATGATTTAAAGCTAGAAAATTAGTAGGTCTATAGTATTTCTAAAATTATACATGTTCTGACATAAGTTTTTTCTAAAGTTTGAGAAACCTAATCAGAGCATTTAAGTATGTGTAACCTCCTCTGTCTGTAGGTTAAGAGTTATTTTTATAATAGTCTCCAATTTCAATCTATCTCCATGATTATCATTTTGATCGTATCCCTTAATATCCGAAAACAATAGAGAAGGTCCTTAGAGCAACTCCAACACAGGAGCTTGGAGAGTTACTTAATGGGAAGAACTCGTATCTTGAAAAAAAAAACAGCGTTGGAGCAATCCTACGTGGCGGAACCGAAGGTTGAAGAAAGAGGAGCGGTTCCTTATATAAGGACTGCATCTTACACAATAAAATAACATTAAAAACTCAACCACCACAGGAAAATAAAGAGGGAAAGTAAACTACCTTAGTCGAGGAAGACGAGGACATCAACGACGACGACGATTTCGTCAACAGTAGCGACGACTATGGCGAGAGGCGAGGTAAGGGTCGAGGGAGTAGCGCGAGGTGAGGTTTTTGGCGGAGAGGCTGTGGGCGAGGTCGGAGAGGACTATAGCGAGGGTGTGCATAGTCGGAAGGGAGGGAAAGGTTGGAGAGGGCGATGTGGGGTTTAAGGTTGTCGACGACGGTGGTGAAGACATGGTAGGAGAGGCCGTAGAGGGAGCACCAGTGGACGTCGCGGAGAGGGGCTTCGAGGGACCGGATGAGAAGGCGTGGAAGGCAGAGAAAAGAGAGGCATGAGAATGGAGAAGAGAGGGCAGAGCGTGGAGAAGCTTCTGGAAAAGAGTGAAACTGAAGATTAACTTGAAAAGGAAAAAGGATTGGGGAAAGGGAGATAAAGGGACGCGTGGTAAATGGGGAAAAAGATTGGAGAAGCTTCTGGACGCGTGGTAAATGTGAAAAAGAACCAAAATATCCACAATGAAAAGAAAAAGTGGTAGAAAATAATGAATGAAAAAATAAAAGAGCCGTTGAAGCCTCTAAACGGTATAAAATAAAAATATTTAAAAAAACTGAAAGCAAATGTAACATTATAATTTATGTCCGTTGTAAAAAAAGTAATCGTTGATGAAAGTTTGGGTATAAATTTGGGTGATGTGTTGTGTTTCTTCACACAAAATTGATACTTGCAATTTTTTATTGTTCCTATCCATCCTCAATCATTTTTCTTTTCTTTGAAATAGATCCCAATAAGTATAATTATCAAAGTGGTTACAATTTTTTGCAAAATCAACCACCCCCTACCAGCGAAAATTCTACAAATCCACCACATCCACCGCCATACTTTTGTATCCTCAACCACCCCCTACCAGTGAAAATTCGCAAAATCCACCTCAGTATATGATGTATCCACCACCCACACACATGTGGTATATGCATCTTCCATCTAATGTAGAGTCATCTATTGGTCAAAATCCACAATTTTGTAGTCAACCATCACTCCCCATTAATCCAAACACGTGCTATAGGCTTTCTTTATCCAATATTTCACCCCTTATGAATGAAGTTGAATCCACAATCAGTGTATAAAATATTCTACTAGATGAGGGTGACCACAATGGTAGTGGGAAAAAATCACGTACAACATTCTCGGTGACAGAAAATGTGATTCTCGTCCGATCATGACTCAATGTGTCAAAGGATTCAATAATCGGTGTCGATCTAACATCAAAGCAATATTGGACAAGGATTAAAAATGCGTACAACAATGACGATGTGCGTCAAAGCGGGTTATTTTGTGAAAGAAGCTCGACGCAATTGAAATCTCGATGGAACAGGGTCCACCCAGCAGTTCAAAAGTTTAATGGGTGCTACAAACAAGCAGATAAGCATAGGAGAAGTGGAAGTTTAGAGAAGGATTGTATGGCTAATGCTCACTTGATTTACTCACAGGATACAGGTAAAAAATTTGAGGTTGAACATGCTTGGTTGTTGTTGAAAGATCAGCCAAAATTCGATGCAGATTTTATGTCAAATTCTTCAAAAAGAACCAAGGTTTCTGCAGTGAAAATTACTCGTCGTCTTCTAACATCAAGACACCCGTTGAAGCCGAAGAATATGATACGCCTTCGCCAATGTCTCTCCCAATTGGACAAAAAATAGCAAAAAGAAAGAGCAAAGGAAAAGAAGCTTCTAGCAATATCTATTTATCTGGCATACAAAGTGTAATGAATGAGAAGAATGCAAACACATTAAAACTTGTTCAGTTAAAGGAGTCACAAGAAAGGCGTATGGAGTATGAAATCCTCATGAAGGATACATCCAACATGTCAGATAAACAACGCAAAGATCACGAAAAGTATTATGATCATATTAGGAAGAAATTATTTAATTAAAGTTTAGTCCATATGTTCGAATTAGTTATTATTCATTTACTTTGTATACAGTTATTAACAATGTAGGTCCTTGTTGTATGTTATATTCAAAATTTTATTTTATGAAACAAGCTGTTGGAAAACTAGCCATTGGAAACTAGCCGTTATAAAACTAGCCGTTATAAAACTAGGCGTTGGAAATAAAGCTATATAAATATCTAATACTTATTCATTTTCACATGTTCTCATACAAATTATGCAATATCTCTCTCTTATTTCAAACACTTCAGATACCATATAATGGATCCAAATATCGATTTAGATGAAGTTTTAGATCAAATGATAAATGAGGAATTGGAAGACAACACCGATGAAGACCTCATTAGGTTGATACTTCAGAGCCAACAACAACTACATGGCAACACCGCCGGGCGTATGCAAAGAAGAGTGGTACATCGAAATCGTGAAGAAGGTCATGATCGATTATTCAATGACTACTTCTCAGTAAATCCTGTATACACAGAGAATCAGTTCCGAGGAAGATTTCGTATGCAAAGGCATGTGTTTCTTCGTATTGTAGATGGACTCAGCAATCATGATGAATACTTTCAAGCAAGGTTCGATGCACTGGGTCGGAAAGGACTATCTCCATTACAAAAGTGCACAGCTGCACTTCGTATTTTGGCTTATGGCTCACTTGCTGACAGCGTGGACGAATATGTTCGAATTGGTGAAACAACTGAGGTGGAATGCTTGGAGCGATTTGTATCAAGCATCTGCACCATATTTGGGAATGAGTACTTGAGGAGACCAACTAACGAAGACACTGAACGACTACTACAACTAGGAGCGACACGCGGATTTCCAGGTATGTTAGGTTCTATTGATTGCATGCACTGGGAATGGAAAAATTGTCCTGTTGCATGGAAAGGTCAACTTTGTCGAGGTGATCATCGCAATCCAACAATCATTCTTGAAGCTGTTGCATCACAAGACTTGTGGATTTGGCATGCATTTTTTGGCACCACGGGTTCAAATAATGACATTACTGTGTTAAATGGATCTAATGTGTTTGATGAAGTTTTGTCGGCACGTGCTCCCGCAGTGCAATACACAGTGAATAAAACCCAATATAATATGGGATACTATTTAGCCGATGGTATTTATCCAGACTTTGCTACATTTGTGAAGACCATCTCAATGCCACAAGGAGAAAAGCGAAAATTATTTGCTCAATGGCAAGAATCGGCAAGAAAATATGTAGAACTGGCGTTCGGAGTGCTCCAATCTCGATTCGCAATTATACGTGGTCCATCACATTTTTGGGATATTGCTAAAATGAAAAATATCATCTATGCATGCATCATATTGCATAACATGATTGTCGAGGACGAACGTGACACATATAAAAGTAATATTAATTACGATAATGTAGGTAACAACACGTCAACATTCGAAGTATATGTAGATGCTCACCCTAGTATCAGATCAACATACATTCAAAGGAGAGCAGAGGTTCACGACAAACAAAAACACCGACAACTCCAAACAGATTTAGTTGAACATATTTGGGAATGTTTCGGAAACGAAAATAACAATAACTAAATTGATGTACTTTTTTTTTCGAGGTCTAGGTTTTTTATTTATTTCGATGTTATTGTGTTTAATTATTTATTATTATGTAAAATTTTATTTTATATTGTTACGCATTTATTTTTATTTATTTTAATTTATATTTATGAAAATTTGAAAAAATGTTAAGTTTTATTAAAAAAAATATAAATACGTAGATTTTTTTGAGTTCCTTGCGATTTCTTGCATTTGAGGAAAATAGTAAGTGAATTCCTTAGGAGTAGCATGACATTGTGGGGACTACAAAAAATACTGCGAAGACCACAAAAAATTAATTAAAAAACCCAATTGAGTTTTTTTTCATTGGAGATGCTCTTATTATAATTGAATATAGTATTTTTATCAATAGCTCATAGGACTTGATTGATCGATTGTCAAGTCACGAATTATGATAGGTGCTTGACCTAAAGACAATAAAGGGTAAATAGTATCTAGCATGGAACGTTATGGCATAAAGAGACTAAGCATGCATAAACCTCAATTCAGACTACATAGGCACACAACTATTTCTTAGGCTTGAATTGATGGGAAAAGAAAAAAAATGAATTAAAATTGATTTTTTTATGAGTAATGAAATAAAATTGATTAAATGGAATATGAAATGAATCATAATGGAATAAAATCTTCATTCCATTGTTTAGATATGAGATAGTGGAAAGGAACATATTTTTTATTCCATTGTTTCAATAATAAATGGAGCACATTAAATATTTTTTATTCTTAGATTATCCCAATAAATAAAAAACGAATTATAAGCATGATAAAAAAAAATGAAAAAAAAATCCTTTTTTGGTGTATGAGTGGAGAATTTTTCAGTAACGCTTACTTTACTTGAAAGTGGGCCTCAATTCCTTTTTTCATAATCCCGCGAATCATAAGGCCCAACCCGTTAACACGTCGTTGTTTCAAACTTCCCGTCACAGTTTTTATCCCACCATTCAGCGAAAAAGTGAACGAGTAATCAAATAGAAATGCTATCGTTTCACTCATGTGGATGTTACCGCGTTTCCGCTTCCCGAGCATTCCAATTTCAATTCCAAACCGCACCTTCTCCTTCTCTCTTTCTCTCAGCTACGAGCTGTAAATTTCGTTCTGCCATCTCGAGCACCGCTTCTGGTTCCGCCGGCTACTCAGACTCCGATGGAGAGCCAAAATTGAACTTCTCGGGTGTGCGGTTGGAGGAGGCAGTCGATAGCAGAATCGGATCTGGAAAACTCAGACTCGACAACTGGATCTCTTCCCGCATCAATGGTATTAGCAGGGCACGAGTTCAATCAAGTATCAAATCAGGACTAGTTCGTGTCAATGGCCGTGTCGTTGATAAGGTAAATCTCAGAGGCGCTTCATGCATTTGGTTCTGAAGCTGTTTTTAATGAATATGAATGTTTCAGTCCTGGAAGATATATACTGTTTATGTGTGATTTATTTATGAATATGAATGTGCTTTGTGTTTAGAATTTAGAAAATGTTTCCAGTATTTAGATGATGCTCACAAATTGGAGGAGTTTCCTTTGCGGTAATGATATCCTAGTTGAAATTGAAACTAAATCTGTAATGCTGATTTTCTTTGTTGCGATCAGAGACTTTAAGAGACCACCATTACTTAGGACACTTACGTAGGTATCACAATGAGTAGAGTTTAAGCCGGGTACTATAATTTCTTGAATCCGCACAAGTAGTAACTTTAGTGTTCATCCTTGTACCCTATGTTGACTTGTATACCAATGTTCATTTCACACTCGTTACATGCCTTTTAGTTAAACGAAATATATTTTCCTTTTAATGTACCTTATTTTTGACAGACTAGTAAAATAAAAATGCTATTTTAATACTAAAATTAAATGTGAATGATGTACAAAACAAATGTCATTAATTAAAAATGTTACAGTATGTTGGATTAAAGAACGGTCGACTACTTCTGAAACTAGATGAAGATGAGGCCAATAAAATTAGGACAATAAGACATACTGTTTTGAAATGAGAAGTGCACAATCTCTAAGAACAATGTGATCTCTCATCAACTTATTTGTATTATATATTTTAATTTTAGTTTAATATATTAAATAATAAATGTCGGTATGGGGCAAGGTGGGTATCAAAGTACTTTGAATATCCATTGCTATAAAAAAATTTAGGTAATTTCTCATTTCATAGTTCATACCCGGACCTTTATCTATATGAGTATTTTTTATGGGTGTCCTGACTCCCGAGTCCAAACCTTTTTACCATCGCTATTAAGCCATTGATCAATATCAAATATTCCGAGTCTAATGGCAGCTCCTTCAGAATCTGTATACAAAAGGCTGTATTAAATGATTGATGTATTCCACATTACATATTTAAAAGGGAAAAATGATGTGTTGATTTCAAAATAATTATCAAACATATGCCCTTGACTGTATTTTTTTACTCAGGTATTTTTTGGTTATTTCAAAAATTGAAGCATCAACCAGAGAAATATGCTTTGGTGAATTGTGAGGATGGCAATTCTTGATTAAGTAATCATAATTTTTTTCCCCCATTTGAAATAACTTGGGTCCTTTGTTATCTCTTGGTAGCTTTTAACAGTGTTCGGTCTTCCTCTCTTAATTGATGATGCTTGAGCAGGTTTCTTTCAATGTCAAATCTGGGGATGAGATCAAGTGCACAATCGCAGAATTGCAGAATTTGAGGGCCGTGCCAGAAAATATACCTTTGGATATAGTTTATGAAGATGAGCATGTTCTAGTCATAAATAAACCTGCACACATGGTAATACCGAACCTGATTTGCAAGATTTATGAAGTTATCTATCTTTTTAACTCCATTTTCTAAACATATTGTTAGATTGTCAATTTCATTATTTGGTCCACTGCCTAGGTTGTGCATCCTGCACCTGGCAATACATCTGGAACGCTTGTCAATGGCATTCTTCACCATTGCAACCTTCCAAATGTTGAATTTTCTAAACAGGAAGCTCTTTCAGATACTGAAGATTCTGATGATGAGTTCAATAATTATGGCTCCCTGGCAAGTTCTTGTGAGGGGTTAAATTCTGGACTGTCTGTGGCATCAAATTCAATTCGCCCAGGGATTGTACACAGATTGGACAAAGGCACTAGTGGGTTACTTGTTGTTGCAAAGGTGTTTCTTGCATTTTGTTAAAACCTAGTCATTAGCACCCAACTTTAATAAAGAATGGAAATTCTTGTTCATATTTCGAAAGATTGACATTTGGTTTTGTACTTGTTATTTGTATGCTTTCATATCAGGATGAACATTCACATATGAAATTGTCAGAGCAATTCAAGCAACGAACCATTAAGAGGATTTATGTCAGCCTTACTGCTGGGGTACCCACTCCTGATGCTGGGCGCGTTGAGGTTCCAGTTGGCCGGGATCCTAATAACCGGATTCGTATGACTGCTGTAGCTGGACCAGTTAATTCTAAAAAGGCCCGTCATGCTGCTAGTAGGTGATTAATGGCCCTTTTACACTTATTTTATATTTAGTTATTTACTAAGTAATACGGAATATTTTAGTTTCATCTGGTCATACTTGACTATTGTGAAATTTGGTATATATCAATTAAAATATTTATATAAAAACTGTATAATTTTAAGCATGTGTATGTATGCATAACATGAACTTCAAGTTTTTCATCATTCAATCCAAGCGATCTTGTCGATTAGATTTCTTGTGGAATTAGTTTAACTCAGGTGACTAGCAATTGTCATCTGGAAGATATTTCATCCTTGGGCTTTTCCCTTATAATCAAAATGATCAAAACTAAAGGATTTAGTTGAATATCTCTCTTGGTATGATTCATTTAAGTGCTTCGTCATTATGTTAGTTTTGCTTTCTTCCATATGGCAGGATATCCCATGAGGTATATTTAAGGTTTCATTGCAAGTGCTACTCCAGGGGCATGTATTCATCTAAAAGTTTATTATTTACCATCTGTCAGGTACAAAGTAATTGAGATACTTGCTGGGGGGGAGTTGTTCATTGGTTGAGTGGAAGTTGGAAACTGGACGCACTCATCAGGTAATTCATGACCCATTACTTCGGAGAAATGTAACGATAAACAAATTCCGTGATGGCTTCAGTCCAATATGAAGGGAAAAGCATATTGTTCACATTATTTTGCATATTATATGAATTGAAGAATGTAACGGTAAACTATGCATTTTTTATTTTTTTAAAAATTGTGGGTAAATTACATTTTATTTCCCTGATGATCTCATAAAATTCAACCTTAGTTTACCTAGTTCGAAACCCTATGTTCTCCCAAACATTTTTCAGTCAACCTATAGTTAGACTGTCTGAAGATTTAGAGACGCGACATGCAATCATCTAAAACACGAATCTTCAGCATGGGAATTTGTCTTTTAAACTGGAGAAAACAAAAATTAGAGTCTTTTTTGTGAGTATATGGGATAACATATTGCTGGAAAAGGCTGAGGTAAATTGGAGAAAACAGAGAACTGGTTACGTGTGTGTTCTCAATATAGCATGAAATTATATTTATGATTCTTATATTAGTTTATACTACTGTAATTGGAAATTTGGAATTAGGGTTTGTAATTTGGACTTATTAGTATGTTTCTTTGTGGATGGCCATATATCCGATTTACATAGTTTCACATGGTCTTACCGAAGGGTATGCAGAATTCCTTGTGAAGTGGCAGCTTGGGAGATCTGGGAGGTGTCACCACTGGGTCTTTCAAGTTTGTTTGCAGATATGTTGGTGTAACTTTTAGTAGAGCTTAATTTTCCTTTCTTTCTCCCTTGTACAAGAACTTAAACGTTACACCATTTTAAATGAATAATAGATATTAGATACCAATATTTTGAAGAAAAATCCCTAGAATTTGCTAATAATTTGCTCCAAAAACAATCCATATTTTTTTTTTGTAGATTCGTGCACATGCTAAGTATTTGGGAGTTCCTCTACTGGGTGATGAGGTGTATGGAGGGACAAAAAGCATGGTCTTGTCACTGCTAAGGCCCCGAACTCCCATCAGTTTGCATAGCAAAATTGTAAAAATGGTTTCTAGGCTAGATAGGCCTTGCCTTCACGCTTTGACTCTCGGGTGAGAACCTGTTTTAAACCTTGTTTCTCATCTCTTTGCATAACAAACTTGATAAGGTGTGGTGTTGCCCATTGTTTTGTAGGTTTCAGCATCCCCATACAGTGGAGCAGGTGCATTTTTCATGCGAACCCCCTGCAGACTTCGCTGAGATTTTGAGCCAGCTTCGTAGAATTGGTAGTGAGACGGTTTCTTTCTCAAAGCGTTCAAATTTATGACGAGGGCACTATTTTCATATTCAGTAAGCAGGTTTTTATTTCTTATTAAACTACTTCGCAATACCTTTTTTCATACCCATTGACTTCAATTTTATTGTTGATTTGACATTTCAGTTACATGACCACGAATGACCTGAGACCAATCAAATTTCATGTTTGTCGTTCGACTCTCCTTATGGCTTCTTAGTAATGTTAGATTGTGAGTAATCTTAACTACTTTCATGAATTGCCTAACATCACTTGTTTTGGGCTTGGATGGCTCAACATTTTCTGCCATTGTCAATTATCAAGTTCAATGGGTTGAACTATGCTGCTTGATTTGAAATCATCAGGTTTCAATTGATTGCAATGGACTAGACATTTGTGATGTATAAAAAGTCCCTAATCATTAGAGACTAGGACAAAAGCTGAGAAGCCTCTCTTTGAGGTTTGGGTAATAGACTGTCGTTAAATTTTATGAGACCAACATTAGTTGAAAATGTTAGTCATCCATGCCCACAACAAATGATGTTAAGCAATTTATGGAAATGTTTAAGGAGTACTCATAATTTGACATTATTGCTAAGTTGATTATGGGGAATCTAACAAGTGAGCCGACAAACAAGACACTCGACTTGTCTTAGCCCATTCAAGATCATGTAGTTGAAATATCAAATTTGACAACAAAGTTGAAGTTAATGAATATGGAAGTGAATCTTGTCTTGTACAATTCATCTTAAATTCTTTTCTTGCTGAATTTGGTCAGTTTCAGGTGAATTATAACACCCTTAAAAAAGAGTGGAACTTCAAGGAAATTAAGTCAATGTTAATGCAAGAAGGAAGATTAAAAAAGTGAAGACAACTCTATTTATCTCATGAGGAATTCAATAAGAGCAAGTTAGGTAAGGAAGCACATGGGCAAATTCTTAATGAAGGTCAACAAGGGAGAAGTCTGTAAAAGTTACTTTTCATTTTATTCTTACTTGTATTTATTGCTCGAAAAGTCTTCCATATCTTCAAAGTATTTTTACTGACGAGGTAGAAAGGCAGTTAAGAGAGAAGAAGTGAAAGTTGTGAGGTCTTACATGGGTGGTGAATGTTATGGAAGATTTAACGAGAATGTACAATGTTCCAAGTAAGGGCATATGTATACAATTTACTATCCTTGTACATCGCAACAAAATAATGTATCTGAAAAGTAGAATTGCACTCTATTATATATGGCTCGGTCAATGTTGAATTATAGTAATGTACCCTTTATTACTGGTGTATATTTCTTTTACAACGTTCCAAGTAATGTAGTTCCTAATGAATATGGTTAGAGATGTTGAATTATATATTGTACTTTTATTTAGTTAATATGGTTGCTTAACAAGGTTCCATGTAAGTCAGTTCTTAAAACTTTTTATGAACTGTGGACAAGAAGGAAAATAGACAGCTTATATTTAAGGTTGCTTGATGTAAAAGAACCCTTAGTTGTTTTTGGGTTGGCTAACCTAACAAAAGTAAAAGTGTATAATTTTACATGAAAAAAAAAAAGCTTAACGTAAAAGAACCCTTAGTGCTTTTCTCATAGGGTATCCTAAAAAGTCTAAATGTTACATATTCTTAAGAATGGCCAATTCAGTAGGAGTGAGAAATCACAAAAAAAAAAAGGATATTGTGAATCTTCTCCTAATGTTTGTCTTCAAGATGTTGTTCCTTTTGCTATATTACAATCAAACAATACATGGAGACAATAAAATAATATTCAAAACCCACATGATGAACATACAAATTATTGAATCAACAATGAAAAGTCAAATAAACAAGTGATGAAGAAACACTAGAAAGATAAATGCTAGCGACATTATCTTTTCAACCCTCTTGTGATTGACTAAAATTAGTTAAAAATTATTAATTTTGATGCATCTCACTAATCAATTTAGTAGGCGATTGGTTGCCAATAACAAAATAAATTTGTACAATGTCTCCTTTATAATCCCTAGGTTTTTAAGATGATATCTTTTTAGGTTGCCCTCCTTATCCCTTTTTTTTGTATCACTGATAAGAATCAAAATGGCTGAAGCTAATTATCTACCCTTGCTGCCTAAGCACAACTATTTATTTTTCTCACATATAAAAGAACCAAAAAAAAATAATTGAAAAGGATGCGATTATGGGGACTTCAATCCCCTACGAAGCATATAATTCAGAGAAATCCAGTGAATAGCCGGGAATCAAATATATAATAGGTTCGATAACAGAAAAACACCGTAGGATTTAACAATACCTTCAAATAAAATTGACAATAAAAATAAATTTTATAATAACGATTAAAGTATGTGAATATGATAAAATAAACGCTATGACTTCAGAAAATTGTAAATTTGATTTTAATGATTGTTAATGCAAAACTATAATTATACCACACATTATAGTCATATCATCAAATGAGATTGACTATAATAGTGACATAAAGACAGACTTTTTAAACGAAGAAACAACACATAAATGAATGATAAAAATAATTACACGAACACTGGAGGGGGAAAAAAACCTCTTTACAAACTAAAAATTGTTACTTCTCCAAATGTGTTTTTTCTTACTTCTTTGAATATAGCACATTCCCAAAAACTTATCTATGACCAATATACCATCCTTTCACCATGCTAAATTACAAATTTATCTCTACTTGTATTCAACACATCACTCCCTGGTGAGCCTCTTACCTAAAGACATATTCACTTGAAAACTCTACAAGACTAAAACTCAGATCATTAACTGAAAGTACTCTTTTTTCCCTTGGCAACGCCAAATTATCTATCCATGAGAAAGAGAAACCAAATGGTTTATTCTACATGTGAAGAAAATGCTGGCGCACCTGAGCAAAGGGAAACATCACTAGGTAGAATAAAAGGTGAACATGAATGCATTGAACTTGTGTTTCTCCAATCCAAAATGCGATGAAATACTCACCCTGTACCACATTAATCCTGAAAATATAAAACCATCAGGTGCTCAATGATATCTGACATAAATATGTTAACCAAGGAGGTTCAATGATCCACCAATAACAGTAAGGTGCTCCAGTGTGTAGTGCGTGACATTTCATATATGATATGAGAGAGGTGTACAAAACAAGGCTAAAAAATGTTTTTTGGCACACAGCTGATATATCATATATTAATTTTACATAATTGGAAAGCACAGTCTGGAAAAAAGCCGGGGTGGGGGATGGCAAATCTAACATCAGTAAACAAAATTGTAGCAACAAAGACCGAATTAAATGGCCACTTTGAAATTGTATTTTCAAACTAGAAGTATAAGACTCATTTGATATTTGGATACAAAAAGAAACGCCATTAATAATAATTAAAAAAACAAAAATGGAAAGAACTTAATATGAAGTCAAGTTTCCATGACAACGGAAATTTTAGGGATGAAATTCTCTTTGAATTTTTTCATCTGAAGTACATCTATTTTCAAAAGCACAATAGGCTCATACTCAGTCTGTAGAAATACCTATGCAGTTGATGGGTCAAACCTTGTACTCACGAAGATGCATCCACTTTGTTGAAGACCATTTATTTCCATTAATTACTGGGCAACCGCCTGGAAGCAAAGATAAAATTTTAATTAACTTTACCAACCATGTTCTTCCTGGAACCAAAAGAAACTGTTGAGTATAAAACAAAGTGTCGGGTGGGTTTTAATTACCATTGTTAGAAAAAAATATGGAATGACATGGCAAGAATATTCTCAACATAAGGTCCATATTGCATATTTATTATAATTCCCCAGAGCGGTTAAATAGAGCAAGCATGCAGAAGATTAAAAAGCAGCAGTAAATACATGGATTAATCTGAACCTAAATGTAGAAAGATGGCTCATAATTAAATGTGGTAAAAAATGGATAAATGTGCACTTCACATGCTATAGGAACAAAATCTGTATTCACACAGCTAATCTGTTGACAATTTTCAACAGTTTCTAACCATGTAAACTAGATGGATCTAGTGTGGCATCAGGCCTCATGCTCCAAAACAGCAGAGCATCACCCATTTTTGGTTTCACTGAGAGACCCTTTCTTGCACATTGGGATAAATCATTCCACCAAGGCACAGAACTAAAATTTGCATTGGCAGCAGGAAATACAGTCTCCCCGCCTTCTTCAACATCTGAACTGCATAAGCAGGAAAAAATGAAAGGGAACTATCAAGTTTCCATCCAAAATCCAACAAAAAACACAATGCAAGACCATAATTTGGAAAGAGAATGACAGCTTACAGGTACATAAGAACTGTAGCAATACGTTGGCCTCCATTCTTAGTGTTGAACTCATCAAGGAAGTAATCATAGTGAGGCTCATATTTTTGTCCTACTTCATAGTGAAGGATTTGAAGTCCTTCTCCATTCTCTGAATATGTTTAAGTTAACCGTCAGTAAATATTTTGACAAATACATAGATTTTAGAGCTACTTGGGCATTGATGCATAATGTATCGATACACGTCCAGCAACATTAGGCATGGGATTCAGGGGAGTCCTGTGTCAAAACCCCAAAAGGACCTCCTGTGTTTTCCTTCCCTCCATGGACCTCCCTTGTCATTAATCTCAAATTATAACAAAAAATAAATGTACTGATACAAGCCAGGAATCAGTTTCTCATAGTAATTCCATTAATTTAAATCATCAACTTAATTATGACATTCTAAAAAATTCTGGTTCTCTCTATCCCCTATACACAGATCAATTTCCTTTTTGGTACAATATCATCCTGCTTTTCCACAACAAACATCCAAGACATTAAATAAATTCTTCAAAAGAGAAAAGCCTAGTTTCATTCTTTGAAATTTTATTTTTATTGGGATAATAATTTTGGGAGCTTAAAACAGTTAAAATTTGTTACAGACCCAGACGTAGAATATGAGAATTTAGCGAGAGAGATGCAAAGACAAAAAAAAGAAAAAGAAACAATGCTCTATTATTGAATATTGAATAACAACAATCAAAAGGAGAGAACTCTTCTCCAACCAAGGTTTTCCCCTTTCTACAACAAATCTAAGTTCCCAAATGCTAGCATATTAGAATACATTTCCTTCTATCACTCTTACTATTTAAGCAAAGCCCATGCTCTTCCACTATAACAAACACCCAATTAATTCTATAACTACTTTGTAAATAACTTTAACTTCCCAGCTTCATGAATACATATCAGAATCCTTCACCCCAATCCTAACCCCATTCTGAACAGGGAAAAGTAGCCATTAGATCCACTGGCCAACAAGCTAAAATGCTAGATAACATGTAAACTCGTCTTAAGGTAAGTTTGATTTTTAGGTATCATGTAGTATGCAAATTGCAGAGCTTTTATAAAAAAATATACTTCTGCTTGATTTGAAATGCAAGCAATTCATATACCTTTTGTGGGGCTATTGAACATATCAAGCTAATAAATTAAAATTGATGAATAAAAATCATACCTACAGGTATGAAGGTAAAGTCAGCAATTCTTTTCTCTATATTCTGGACAATTTTGTCCCTTCCTCTCTTCAAGAACATTCCTGAACTGGTTCGAACCCTACAGACAGAGGATATCCAGAATAATGCATTGCCACTAGTCTCTGAAAACAGTGTATGAACAAAAATACAATCCACAATCATTGGATCCATTACAACAACACATGCAAAAAGTCAAACCTGCTTTCTGTACTCTTCCCAGTCATGCTATCAACAACACTTGATTTAACCATATGAGGTTTGGCAAGTTCAATCAAGTACTCACATTCTTCTTTCGACTGTTCCAAATCACAAGCACAATATAAATTTCAACAGTTTGCTACTGAAATAACTTACAGCAGGAAAATAAGATCTCTCGCTCAAACTCTATGTCTTTCAGCAAATTCAAGTTGACCAAAAATCTGAACATCCCAGACACGAATACCAGAATTTCCTTTCACCACGAACCATACAAAAGAACCTCGTTCATAACAAAATTCAGTCCCTGAGCCTAATCCATGCTTACAGAAATTTCAATTTGAACTCCACAATTTTCCCTTATATGGACGCAGGCACACAGCATTATAGATTTACCACTCTGTTCCGAAATTGAACAATTTAATCATCCAGAAAAACACTCAAGGAACAAAATATATAATTCAGTCCCTGAGCCAAGCCTATGCTTACAGAAATTTCAATTTGAAATCCACAATTTTCCTTGATACAACGCAGCATTATAGATTTACCATTCTATCCTACACTTGAACAATTTGATCATCCAGAAAACGCAGAAGGAACAAAATATTCATAATCTCAACGGTTCAACAAAAATTTCACGACCTATAAACACCGTTTTGCATCAAACAAAAGCTTAAAATACTCAGACGCATAAATTCTAGCTATCTCCAAAAAAAAAATAGAAGAAGAGGCAGATCCGTAAGAAGATTACCAAAACTGACCAGAAAATTGTGATAGATGAACGCTCTTGGCTCCCAGGAGAGAATCTCGGTCCACTGCTCCGGCTTTTCCGCCAAACTCTCGCCACTTCGCGAAACAACAATTAGGAAAAAGATTAAACACATTTTGAACTAAATCGGAACCAAACGGAGCAGAATGAATTTATAGCATAGCACCTTTGAGAGGTCTTGCGCCTGAAGGCGCTGAGATCCGTGGTTGGAAAATCGTCGTCGGTAGTTGGAAGATAAACAATGCCGAGAGCAAGGAGCACGACGAGGATGAGTGTGAGGAAGAAAAGCGCCCACAGAACCAGCGAGAACGTCGACCACTTCTTCCCCTGTGCTCGGGTATGCGAATGCTTTCCTTTCGCCATGTGGTTGGATTCAAGTAACGCTGAATTGAATCTGCTCCAAAACCCTAAACAATGCAAATGGACGTACGATATACTCGGTCGTACTTATACAAACAAGTCCTTGGAATGGTGCGTCACGATTTCGTTGACTCCAGCCGCTATTCTTTCTTACCAAAATATTTCCCGGGTACCGGTGTGGTGTGAGTGTGACTGGTGTCTACTAACACGGCATCTTCCACATTTTCTATTTCGTAAATAAAATTTAAATTAAAAACTCTAGATGCGAAAATGTTGCCTTGATTTTTTTTATTCTTTTTTATATTTAATTTATTTTCACTTTAGTAACGTGCTCAATAAAATTTTATGTTTTAAAAAGAATTTAATGGTCAAGAGTTTTATATAAACACTAAATAATAAATTATCTTCTAAATTATTTTAAGAATCAATAAATTTAATATATATAATAAATTATAATTAAATAATTATGTAAATAATTTACACTATTATATATAACTTTGTTCTTCTTTTATAATTTTAAAAGTTAAAAAAAAACTAAAGATGAAAAATAAACTTGTGTTTCACTTAAAAAATGTACAAATATACATCATAAATTAATAAACATTAATATATTTCTTTATTATAATTAAAATCTCATAGTACTTAACTTAATGAACGATATATATCATAATAAAAAATATATAATTTGAATATGTAAGGATGATATAATTTTCAATTTATTTATTTTCTCAATTAAACATTTTAAATATTTTTTCTCATATTTTCTGTCTATATACATTTCATACATTATTTCTATAAATAACAAAAAATTTCTCTCACTCATCTAAAATGGTGTTTATTTTATTATTTTATTTGTATGTTTTGTCTTTTTAATCATTTATTCCTTTTTATTTATATTTTAAGTTGAATTTTAATTTTTTTAAAATAAGTTATCAATAAAAAAGCTTCATGTTATAATTTAAATTGTTCAATTTTTTATTTACATTTAATTAATTAATTAACTAAACTTTTTTAATGCACGTTAAAAGTTTTCAAATTTAAATTTGAGTTGAAAGTTTATAAACTGAGTTTATAAAAGTAATTCAAGTTTTACTTTTATAAAATTGAATTTTTAGATAAAATTTTAATTAGTAAACATACTTTTAAGAATAATCAAACGTGATACTAAATTGAGTTTATTATCTAAAAACACATTTTGAATGGTTAACCAAACATACCCATACTCAATAAATTTACCAGCCTTCGGTTGCTGCTTTATCTTCTTTACTTCTTATTTGGGTCTATAATCGATGCTTTTGCACACATTATCCTTAGAAAAGTTTCCAGTTTATATCACATAAAACTAACAATTATATAATAACTAAAATTTAAAGAGAATAATAGATTATTTCTTTTAGTAATTAATATTCTAATATATTATAAAAATAAATTAAAGACAATAAACTTTTAAAGTTAAGAAATAAATTATAAAATTAAAGAATTATTATAAATTCTTAATAAAAGAATTCTGAATATAAATAAAGTAATTCTATTTTTTAATTGGAGAGAAATAGTTGAGTGGATTAAAGCGTTGAATTAATAATCTGTTGTACAAATTTTTTACTGAGAATTCAAATCTCTCTCTTTCTGTTTCCGTTGATAATTTGATATTTTTTTTAACTTCTTTGTTTGTTTGATTTTTTAAAATTTACTAATTAAAGATGTTAAAATAGAGAAAATCTTAAAAATATTTCAAAATTCAACACAAGTAAAATAAACACATAATCCACTTTTTCTTATTCGATCATTAAATAGGAATCGAAAGATGTAGAAGGATAAACAAAGAATATCACTACCCTGTAAACAAATAGAATCCTAAGTTTGTCAATGTAGTAAATAAAATATTTAATATAAGAATTATAAAAATATTCTTATTAAAAATGAAAAATAAAATTTGTAGGATAGGATAGAATTGGGTAGGTTCCAAAGCCCAATGGCCCTAGTCAACCCAACAGCTATCTTCGTCAGTTTGCGTGCTGCCCGCCGCCGCCAACACGATACATTGCTAGTACAGTGGAGGCAGCGGCTCATCACCGCGCTGATTCTCAACCAATGCCAATTACTCGGCCTAAGCAACGCCTTAATCACTGGAGAGCAATGTAAAGTAATTTTGATTTCCTATGAAGAAAAATTAGTCACAGACTTACAGAAGTAGACGAACCACGCCACGGCGTTGCTGAACTAAACGCCAAGTGGGTGCACCAAACAGCGCCACCCATGGCCTTGGCGTTCATCAAATCAAGCGCACGCTTGCACCACTCCCTCTCACCCCTCCAATCCCCCCGCACTTTCAAGCCATATTCTTCTTCAGCCGTAGTTCCCGAACATGATATTCATCTCGACACAAACGACACTCCCCAAAACCCTAATCTCTCCCCAGAAGAAACCACCTCAGCCGACAAGTTCCACGCCGCAATTAAAGAGCACCACCGCAGAAACCCCACACCCAACCCTAACGCCCCTCCCCCCACTCCCAACCTCACCTTCCCCGACCTCTCCCTCGTCTTTTCCGCAATCTCCGCCGCCCACCCTGTTTCCCCCTCCGTCGCCAGCCGCGTCATCGAGAAATGCGGCGGTGTCCGCCATGGCATCCCCTTTCTCCAATCCCTTGCCTTCTTCAACTGGTCCACCGCGCTCAACGGTTTTCCCGCCTTGCCGGAGCCCTACAAGGAGATGCTCGACCTCGCCGGAAAGTTGAGACAATTCGACCTAGCGTGGCATGTCATCGATCTCATGAAGGCTCGCGGCGTCGAAATCACCGTCCACACGTTCTCCGCCCTCGTCCGCCGCTACGTGAGGGCCGGATTGGCTTCGGAGGCGGTGCACGCGTTCAACCGTATGGAAGACTATGGCTGCATCCCTGATAAGGTTGCGTTTTCGATTGTGATTAGTAGCTTATGTAAGAAAAGAAGGGCTAATGAGGCTCAATCATTTTTCGATAGTCTTAAGCATAGGTTTGAGCCTGATGTTGTAGTTTACACTAGCTTGGTTCATGGGTGGTGTCGTGCTGGTGACATATCTAAGGCTGAAGAGGTGTTTAGTGATATGAAGATGGCTGGAATTAAACCTAATGTTTATACTTATAGCATTGTGATTGATTCGTTGTGCCGGTGCGGGCAAATTACTCGTGCTCATGATGTTTTCTCCGAGATGATTGATGCAGGGTGTGATCCTAATGCGGTTACTTTCAATAGTTTGATGCGGGTTCATGTGAAGGCTGGGAGGACTGAGAAGGTTTTGCAGGTTTACAATCAGATGAAGAGGCTTGGTTGTTCTGCTGATACCATTAGCTATAATTTCATTATTGAGAGTCATTGTAGGGATGAGAATCTTGAAGAGGCTGTGAAGGTTCTCAATTTGATGGTCAAGAAAGGGGTTGCTCCTAATGCGTCCACTTTCAATTTTATTTTTGGGTGCATAGCTAAGTTACATGACGTGAATGGTGCACATCGGATGTATGCTAGAATGAAGGAGCTGAAGTGCCAGCCCAATACATTGACTTATAATATTTTGATGAGGATGTTTGCTGAGTCCAGATCTACTGATATGGTTCTGAAAATGAAGAAGGAAATGGATGAGAATCAGGTTGAACCTAATGTGAATACTTACCGAATTTTGATTTCAATGTTTTGTGAAATGAAGCACTGGAACAATGCGTACAAGTTAATGAAGGAGATGGTTGAAGAAAAATGCCTAAGACCAAATCTATCAGTTTATGAATTGGTTCTGGAGCTGCTGAGAAAGGCTGGACAGTTGAAAAAGCATGAAGAGTTGGTGGATAAGATGGTTGCAAGAGGATTTGTCACTCGCCCTCTGTAGAAGTTGCTTCATCCTTCACATCTTTGAGGTGAATAAGAAAACTTCTAAGATTGCTTGTTAATTGCTACGATTGAGACAAAACAAGGGTTTTTTATTACCCCACCCCCCAAAAAAGTGTGCCTTATTACTATTACTTTTTTAAATCTAGCCTCTAATTGCTATTTATCTCCTATTGTAGTATGGTGGTTTAGCTGATTAAGATCATGGATGGAGTTCTTTTCCATTTGATTGACTTGAATCTTGATAGTTGATAGCCATGATTTATAATTTAGTTTATGGCCAAAATTTTAGGTGTTCTTGAAGGAAATGGCACAAGTGTTGTTTGAAGCATTTCATTGAACCTGTAATTGATAAATGCTGTTCTTGGCGCTGGGAAGGATACTCAATTGAGTACTTATTCTCTAGTTGCAAGTTTGCTACATTTTTAAAGGTGTGATGTCAATATGGGCATTTATAATGCATAACCGAGTCTGAGGTTTCAAATTTCTTTCCGTACTCATTTATATCCTACTACGGTTGCCATTTATTTTTTATGAACTGCTAAAGTTTGCTTTATAAGCCATGGACTGGTTCGGCTGAATGAAATGCTATATGCTTGCTTCCACGTTCAATCAAATGCTAGGCATGTTTAAAAGAGACTGAGATGCTCTTGCAAGTGTGAAGTGAACCGGCCCCACAGTTCTTGCGCATATATGGTGCTGCTGGTCATGTGTCTCAGACAGAATTGGAAATGAACCTGTGTGAAGTGAATCAGCCCCACAGACAAGAAGATCCACGAACACTTGAGATCTATCTATCTTGAGACTTGCATTGTAACATCCTAAATTATTTTATTTATTTATTTATTTAATTGATTAATTATTTTACTTTGCTTTTATTTTATTCTTTTGTATTCTAAATAAAAATAGAAATTGAGGTAGAAACAAAAAAAATTAAAAACAAAAGGAACTAGATATATACATACATTATATTACATGCCCCTTCTAATTTACATTATCATATTCATACTAGCTCTATTTTACATTCCAACATCATAGTGATTCAAACAGCTTTATTTATTTACAAAGTTCACAACCCCTCATTTAAACATAGTCTCCAGTACTATCCTCTTCACTGAGTACGATTATGGGGTTCGTGACCGGATTCGGATACATAGGAGTAAATTGAAGGAACGGATCGACTGGATTAAAATCTTCGCTAAACACAGAGATTGGAAAATGGGCGCCGAAGTAAATATGAGCATGCAGAACAGGTTGCATAGTTACTACATAACAGTTTCTAACTTCATCCACATACCATGCAATATCCAGTGCGTCAAGAAATAGTATGATTGAAGCCATCTAAAATAAAACATTAAATAAATCTAGTGAGAAATAAATTTCTCAGTAGACAAATCTAAACTACCAAACATGTTAGAAATTTAGTAAATAAGACAAATCTAATATATCACACTTTAGAAAAGTTGGTAATTCATCCAATATATTTAATGAATACATAAGATGTTTGTATGAAATGCATGAAATGAAATGGTCACAGGTACACATGGCCATCTACATATGTACATTATGTAGGAATGTCGCGACTGTCTTACGCTAATCATGCATGAGTTTCCATGTATTAGCACTTGATCTCTTGTAATATCATAGGTCCGGTTTCCAACA
This sequence comes from Glycine latifolia, assembly GCA_013407115.1. Classification (NCBI taxonomy): domain Eukaryota; kingdom Viridiplantae; phylum Streptophyta; class Magnoliopsida; order Fabales; family Fabaceae; genus Glycine; species Glycine latifolia. The sequence continues at coordinate 1,843,442 of CM023944.1, read as the reverse complement.
TTTAAAACTCGGGTCATTCTCATAAAATCATAGGTCCGGTCTTGAAACCCGGATCAATCTGATTCAAAAATTCATAATATAGGGAAAATATTACTCTTCTTCCATAAAGCAAGGTAGTTAACATTCATACCTTGTCCAAGTAAAATTGTACCGACTAAAATAAATTTAATATTTATAAGCTGCCGATCTTATACCAATGCTTTGATATACACGGATTAATATATATATATATATATATATATATATATATATATATAT
>CM023944.1:1712649-1843084 GCA_013407115.1 Glycine latifolia | reverse complement strand
TATATATATATATATATATATATATATATATATATATATATATGAAACCGGGATGACCTGCATGTTAGGAACACAATTGATACGTGGAAATTCGGCATGGTCTTTAGTAGATAAAGAGGCTATATCTAAATATATATATATATATATATATAAAAGTGTGTATATATATATATATATATATATATATATATATATATATATATATATAAGAATGAAACCGGGGTGGGTGCAGGTCGAGTTCTGCATAGTGACCGTAATGGTACGTGATTTTATCTAGAAGACTGAAGTGCGGTGGAAATGCCGAGGTGTATATATATATATTTAATAAGGAAGCATAATTCCGGCTAAGTGAGGGGAGTCCGGTCATGCCGAGGTACAAAGGTGCTGGGGTCAGTGTATAATATAGGCCAAGGTCTGCAGGGGAAGAGAATCCAGCGGAATAGATTTTCCGAGGTGTATAAAAGCATGCCCCGGCAGTGCAGAAATATATAAAGTTGTAGAAGGGAGTAGAAGTGCTGAGATTAAGGTATAAGAGTAGAACTTGCATGGGTGCCGAGCTAAATCTTTAGAGCTTGCATGGATGTCGAGATTAGGGTGTTAAGTTGACCGGGTTTGCATGGGTATACAGGGATGTGTATGATTCGTATGACAGCACTTGCATGGTGCAGAGATAGTATATTCAGCTGGTACGTGAACTTCAATGGAATTGCAGAAGTACCGGGTTGTAGGTGTGGTAAGTGGGTAGAGGTGTCGGGATCTAAGTAAGTGGCATTCCGACAGTGCCGAGGTGGTGGTGGACGGACTCGTAGAGGTGCTGTCGAAAGTACAGGGGGGGCCGAGGTAATTATAAGTCTGAAATATATTTTCGTGGGAAAGTATGACATAGCTTGCATGGCTGCCAGGATCTATATAATCCGATGTGCCGAGGTGTATATATATATATACCACAGTATAATTCCTGCAGTTTCTAAGAACCGAGGTGCATGAATAGTGATATCTAAGCCGTTAGAGTAAATGTGCCGAGGTCTCCTGTAACACCCCGTAGGCCTCCGGTGCGTTATCATTAATGGTATCAGAGCGGTTTCTTGATTAGAATATTATGTATGGAATTGTTTTGGTGCCTGTTTGTGATTATTTGACATGAGCATTACATGGGGGTACATTAACTGTGGGCCTGATCAACTCACTGTGTGATGTACATGTGTAGTGCTATGGTGAGACCTAGAGGCACCAGAGGGGCTACTAGTGCCCAGACTGATCCAGTTGCGGCTGCACTAGCCGCTATGCAGCAGATACAGGCAGATATGCAGCTAGAGATGGCTGCTAACAGACAGACTCAGGGGGAGATGCAGCGAGAGATGGCTGCCACCCGTGGGGTGAATGAGGCCTTGATGAAGGCCAACCAGGATTTGTTAGAGGAGGTGAGATGAAGAGAGCAGTCTCAGGGCAGGAGGCCCGAGTAGAGACATTTGCTTGGCTGAGAGTAGCAGAAGGAGCTGAAAGGCTCAATTTGTGTTTTGCTACGTTTTGTTCCCTATTATGGGTTGTTTAGTTTTGTATACCCTCGATGAGGGCAACTATTCTTTTGTATCACCCTGATGTGGTGGAGACTCTGAGATATATGAATGTACAGAACCATGATGATATTATATGAGATCATTTCCTCCTGACTATATGATTTATGTATCTGATCTGTCTATATCTGTATCTGTGAGACACTGGATCAGCAGGGGTGTATTTTACATGCCTTATATATATATGCTTGTTGTTTTAAATGAATTCCATACATAATGAATCAAGAAAAACGATTCTATGCTTTCGCTGAGTAACATTTTATGGTTATAAGACGCTCTTCGATACAATTAATGATAACGCACCGGAGGCCTACGGGGTGTTACATCTCCTACGTAATTAACTTTCATATATATATCCTGCTATTATTCAAATCTTGTTTTACTCATTTTGTATTGCTCATCAGACTATTAGCTTACAAAATTATTCCCATCTATCCCATAACCTTAATAAGTTAGATTATAACTTCTTGCTTAATAAGTTAGATTATTTCTCGCACCTCCTTAAAAATATCACTGTATCTTATTATAAAACTTAGATTATTAACTAAAATAAATGCTAAATAGAACCTAATAATCACATAAATTAAACTTAGTTAATTTCTAAATTAGAGATTTAAAGCCTCGCCTACCTTCAATAATTTTGGTGGATTGCTTAGAGAACTGCCGGGATAATTTTATGATAGAAGGATTTTACGTAAAAGAAAGTGGTAGAGAAGGTTTATGAAGAGAGGGAGCTGAGAGTTGTTTCTTGTAGGAAGGTATTTATAATGGTTTATTTGGTTGGATTTCAAAGGAATTAATTGAATTATTACCGGGTTATGCTTTAGTTTAGTTACCAAGTAACTATTTTTGGGAGATTTTTATCTAAACTAATCATTGCAATTATCCCTTTCATTAAGGCATGCTATTACGTGGAATATGCTGAAGGCTGAATTTTGGATGGTTTGTTCTCATGACACTTGGACCCCCAAAAAATTTTTTCTTAAAGATTTAGTCATCAACTCAGGTCTTATCTTTTAAGAATTTTACGTAGCACCTATAAAATTTTTCTCTTATTCTTTCTAATTCTTATTATTATAATTTAATTATAATGTAAAATATCTTTTCAAAATTATTATAATTTAAATATATTTTTAAGAATGTTACATGCATCAACGTGAATAGGAAAAAGATCCATGAACACTTCTCTTGGTGTCTATCCAGACGGGAAGAGAAGAGAGATAGGTGTTGATATAATTAGTAATGTGATGTATTGAAAGAGAAAAATAGGGGGAAATGAAGCGTGTCGATTGTTTAGGTGTTCATAAATCAGCAATCCAAAGAATTCTGCGTGTTAAATGCTTTGTGCATTGTGCCATTGTCTGATATTTTTTTAGATATTATAACTTGTGCCATTCAATACAGTGAGAAATATTAGTTGTTATAGATAAATGTTAATTGTTGGTTTGTTAATTTTTTTAGTGAGAAGAATTTGAATCTATGATATTTTTTTTCTCTTATTTCTTTCATTATTAAATCAATCTTATAATTTATAATTTATAATTGGCATTATTAAATCAAACTTATAATTTATAATTTTTAATAGGTTGGGAGTCTTGATCTTTTTTAGCGGAATTTCGGTATATGCAGCTAAAAGGAACCACATTTGACGAATTGACGTGAAAAAGAATCAACAGCGCAAAACTAATATGACTTGGAAATCCATCATGCGGCAATAAAATAACTATTTACAGAGTTTTTTTCTTTGAAAAATATTATTTTGCTAAACTACTTTTCTCTGATTATATTATTATATGGAGTATTTTAAAATATAGAAATGAAGATATTCAGTATTCAAACTGTTACAGCGTAAAGTTCCACGAACGGCGAGGAAAACCAGTATTCACACGTGTTGATTTACAAGGAAGTGCACGTGCTCAATTAGCTGTAGCATTGACTCTGTTGTGTAAATCCAATAATCTGACGAAAAAAGTGTTTGAGATTATATGATTATGTTTTATAAGATATTTTAATTAATACTTAATTATTTATTAGTTAAAAAATTTATTTAATTATTTGATAAATAATTTTTTAATAATTTTAACGTTTAATGTATTTAAAATAATATTTTTAAGACGTCAATTTTTTTTTATTTTTAATATATTATCTCATTTTTAAGTTATTTTTTTAAAATAATATTTTTATTTTTATTTTTTATTTTTCAATTATTTTAACGGTTATTTTTATTGAATATTTATAATTTAATAAATTAATTTTTTAGATTTTTTTATTTTTAATTACTAATTATTTCAACTTTCAACTAATTTTTTAATTTCTAATTAATTTTTCAACTAAATTTATTTGCATTTTTTTGTATTTGGATATGTTTGTGGTTAGAGTGCGGCTTAGTGTAGTTCAGGATACAGCTACAGTGTAGTTCAAGTGACATGAAATTCTATTTATAAATAAAGTTTTGGATTAACGTTAGTATTATTATTTTTTTCTTTTTTAAGTTTGGTTTCTTTCAACAAGTTCACCAAATCAACTTGAATTAATAGGGACTCAAAATATCAAAAGTTTTAAAGAAAAAGAGAGAGATGACAGAGTTGAATGAACCAGTTTTAATTTGACTTTACATACAAAGTAAGAATTTAAAATTTATTTAAAAACTATATGTAAACTGTTCAAGTTTTTTTCTTTATAGAGAAAACTGTTCAAGATTAAATAACACTTAAATAAGTAATTATTCTCAAACCAAATGGTTACAAAACACCTAATGATTAATGAAAAATCTAATTAATATTGATTCTAAATGACGAAAAAAGTCAAGTGACTAGAAGATATTTTCTATTGTATTTAACTCTGATTATTGCTGGCAGTATTTTATTGTTTTATTATTTATATATTTATTTCATGAGTATGAGTATTTCAAAAAGTTTCACTATAATGATAATATTTTTTAACATTGGTTACTTTTTCTTAAATATGAATATAGATTTTAACGCGTTTCAAATGTCGACAACTGGTAATTTAAAATCCGATTTCAAACAATGTTCTTGTAAAATCCACGTTTATGCAGTGATCTAGTTGTCTTATTTTACTACAACGTCGTCGTCTTCTTTAATTTTAAAAACCACCTGCCGCGTTCAATGATTAGATCAAAACTTAACGAGTCAGAAATATACTAAATCAAGGACGCAAACGACAAAAAATTGTTCCGGAAATAGGAACAAATTTATAAAATTTAATTGTATTGTTATCTGTTTGGATCTCCACTAAGTGAAATAAACTACTAGTTCGTGTTAATGAAGTAAAAAATAATTTAGCTCAATATAATTATATTTTTCGAAATTGAGTATTTAATAGTGTATTTTTATCCTTGAACATAACTTTAATGAGAAATCATTTTAAAACATAAGATATATAAAGCCATTTTATCTTTACAATTTTTCGATATTTATTTTAAAATAAAACAATGATATTTTGAAATTTATAAATAACAATAAAACATTTTGTTAAACCGTAATGGCCATTTTCTTATTTCTACAAAAAAAGGCATATTTCTTAGACGAAGAAAACAATACCCTACTACTTCAACTGCAAGCTGTTTCAGTGTTTCGACTTCATGACCCCCAAAAATATCCACAAGCCGCTGCACGTTTTTAATACTACTAATTGTGGTTATCTTGTAACTTAATAATAATAATAATAATTGTAGTTATGTAACTTACGTTTATTGGCCGAAGCAAACAGCTACTGTATTGTTTTTTTTGACGAGTCACTTGCATACTGGTTTTCTTTGACCATACCCTGTCTCCGTTGCCCAATTCCCACCTTTCTTGACAAAATCAATCATTAATAAATAAGACTAGAACAACCTTTTCTTCTCAAGGTACTGGTTCCTTCCTTTTGCTTGCTTCAACAATCCAAGGTATATAAAGAGAGTCCACCCGAACATACAGAATATCAAAATATCAAATTCCAACTCTTACTAGCTTCTACCAATCTTTCACAACTCTTGTTCAAGGCGAAACAGCTTATAGGATGAAGAGCAAAATCTTGAAGGCACTACCAAAAACAGTTGCAGCAGTCACCGTGACATTTCAAAACCATCTATTCAGCCCAGGCAGGGACCACAAATCAAAACCTATCGTATCCATGATTCCCCATGAAGGTAGAAGAAAAACCCACGATAGAAGCAATAACGGCATTGATGAAATTTATTCCCAAGAACCCACTTCACCAAAAATCTCCTGCATGGGACAGATCAAGCACAAGAAGAAACAAATCAAAAAATCAAAGTCAAAGAGCAAGTCCATGACAAAAGAAGCTAGGAACGTTGCTAGCAAAAAAACATCCTCAGCTTCCAGAGACATAGAGGTAAAAAAGCGCGTTTCCACGTTTCACAAGATGTTATTATTCCATGGGGCAAAGCCAAAATCTGAGGGAAGGAAATCCAACGCTTCTGCGCCTGGAGATATTAACAAGGATCGTCCTCTTGCTGACGCAGCACGTGCACCGCGCTTGAATCAGATGAGAAGGTTTTCAAGTGGACGTGACGCTCTTGCTGAATTTGATTGGAAGGTGGCGCCAGATGAAGAGGAAATTGATTACTATTCGGATGAATACAGAGTGGATAGTGATGGCGAAGAAGAGGAAGAGATTATTATCCCTTTTTCTGCACCCCTTTTGGTTGGTGGTGGCGTTGGTCATACTCATGGGGGTGTGCTTAATTTGAAGCCACGAAAAGAAATTAACCTGTGGAAGAGAAGAACCATGGCTCCACCCGGACCTCTTCAATTGGACAGAGCAAACTGATTATTTGTTCATTACTAAAAATGAAGATTAATTTATTCTTTCAATTTTTTTAATGGCTATGTTTTTGGTTCTGAAACATTTTCTGTGCAGAACTGCAGATAGATTTAATTAGGTACAGCAAAAAAATGGTGTTGGCCACATGTTGTGATAGGCAAGTATCGTATTGTGAATTAATATATAGCATCAAAATTATGATCTGTATCCTAGTCTACTCAAAAGTTAGGATACAAATGCCATTAGTCAAAATTACTTCCATGAGCTTAAGTATGAGGGACCGACTGACTATACTTTTATCTGGATTTTTAAGAGAGGTCATTCTCTGCATTGGCCAATGAATTTTATCCATGTTACCAAGTACCAACCTTGTTTGGAAACGAAGAAAAGATTTCATATTCTCCAATTGTTGGCTGCCCAATTCAGCCCTGATAAGACAAAACGATGATTTCCTTCGGAACACCACTTACATGCATCATATGGGGAAGACATGTCTAGGCCTTTTAATATGAAGGATAACTTAACCCTAATCTCTTGGTCCCCTCCCCATTTGGATGGGATAAACTGGATACAGAATAGGGCTTACTCTTCAACGGGATCAAGGGCTGCTTGTGGTGGAATATTAAGAGATTATATAAATGTTATGCATATTCTGCTTTAGGATCTTGTTCAGTTGTGCTGTTTGAATTTAGAAGAATATTGGTGGAAACAGATTCTCTTGTGGTGGCCACTCAATTGCTCAACAAAGGTTGATCTCCCTACCACCCCTGTTATGCCATAGTACAGTCTATTCACTTGGCTGTCAGCCACGCTAGAGTCATTCATTGGCATCATGTTATTAGAGAGGCCAATGCTACTTCGGACGCTTTTGCCAAATGTGCAGAGGGATGCAATCTTTTTTGGTAAACAATCATTTTGGTTAATGGGTAAAAAGTGTCATAAATTCTTTTCATCATTAAGTTTGTGAGAGTCATTAAGATGTAATATTGAAGGAACAACTCAATATTAAATTGTATTTTTTTAAAATTAATTTATTATTATGTTGCATATATAAAACATAATTATTACACTTTTTACACATTTAAATACTAAATAAATAAAAAATCTTTCAAAAATTAAATTATCATCAATTTACATTTTTCTAGGCACCTAAATAGTCATTTGTCCAATTCCTTTTCATTTCAAATGCATTATTTTTTTCATTACAAATAGAAGAAAAAAATTAATTAACAGGGCATAAAAGCCCAAAAGCTGACACTTTTGCCAAACATGGTTTAACATGCATCATGGGATTAAAGTTTTTGATATTCCCCTGACTTTGTATCTTTGATGGCATAAATAAATTGAAAGGCAGTTTTTTAAAATTTATTTGATGAAATAAGTGTTTATTTTAATAAAATAAATAATTTTTATTTTTTTACTTTATTTATTTAAACTGTTTGTTTTAAAAATATTTTTTTTATTTATTTGTTAAAATAAATGTATATTTAAAAAAAATAGTTTAAACAAACTCATACCGAATCTTACAAAAAAGTCCAAGTTAGCTTTAAAGTTTGACCTTATAATAAGGATAAGAGGAAGGAAGTATAAAACTACTTTTGAAATAAAAATAATAATTAAACATAGATGATTTTACTTAAAATTAATTTTATAAAATTAAATTCAGCACCTAAAACCAAAACCCAAGTTTTCAATCTTCGAAGGCGGAATAAACTATTTAATTTATTTTATAAATAACCCGTGCCTCAACTTTCCACAAAGAAAAAGAGGAACCTCAATTTTTCCACAGATAAAAAAATCCTTTCCGCAGAAAAAGAGGAATCTCAATTTTTTCAGAGATCAAGATCGGAGATCCTTTCCACAAAGAGAAAAAGAGGCCAACCCTACTGTGTGGCCCCGTCTAAATTCAATTAGGTGAAAAATTTTGGTGATAATGTGATATACTAGTAATTAAAATGGATGATTAAAAATAAATTAAATTAAAGCAATATTAGCATCTTTTTTAGCATTCTCACATGGAGTACGTGCACAGATTGGCTTTCTAAGTCTCGAGATGGAATCACATCTTGATTCATGTTTTGCACCTACTGTGCCTCTGGTTCTTGCTATTTGCTAATGCCACAGGCGTTGTTCGTTTTAGATAGTTTTTGTTCTGTCCTTTCTTTTATCTTTTAGTTTTCCTACTCGTAAAAAAAAAATAAAACAATATCCATCTTAAATAAAGTATAAAACAACTTATGAAATAAAAAGTGGTACACATTGATGATTTTACTTAAAATTGATTTCATAAAATAAATTCACCACCTAGTGTAACATCCTCAAAAATTATATTTTTAGATTATATGTATAATTAAATTATGGAGGTATGATAATAGTTTGTTACAAAAATATAAAAACTTATTTGAACATCAAAAAATAAAATTAAAATTCTAAAAGAATTCACGTAAATCAGCCAAGCATAAAGCAAGTTATATGTGAACTTTCTAGGTAATTTGATCTACACATGACAAAAAATTAACGTAGGATCAAGAGATAATTTTTCAGCAAAAAGCATTAAACAAATCAGATTTCCTAATTGTAAACTCCTTTCACACGTATCCTTAGCCATTTATTAAATAAATCTTTGCTTTTGCTTAGTCATCAAGAACTTGATATATAAAATTAAAATATCTTCTAAGGTCATGATTAACTAATAAAATTCTAACTAAACTAAATATTAATTCAGTTATAAACTAATTAAATCACTTGAAATTCAACTAATTAAAGTAGTATAAATAGCCTTGACATTCAAAAGTTCTACATGTAAATCTCAGCTTCAAAATATATCATACTACCACTTGCTCCTAAACCAAGCTTTCTATTTTTTACTACTTTTGCTACCACCTTATCTATCAGCCATTTTCTTCTTTAAGACCTCATTTCCAAGAGTATTTTACAAGGAAGACAACCCTTACTCCATCCTTTCTCAAGACTCGAACTCATTTGAAGTAGGTTAAGCTTCAATCTCTAATTAAGTATTTGTTTAGATTAAATTATATGATTAGTTGGGCAGACTTATAGTTTTATTTAGGCTGGAAATCTATGTTTTGAAGGATATTTTATGATAAGAACACATTGATTTTAACCATAAGATAGGTAATTATTTATAAGTTGAAATATTAGCGATGTTGGAAGTTACACACGATGATATTTAAGAATGATTTGATGATTTATAGAAATGGTTAATATTAATTTTTGGAAGCAGAGGTTGAATGGTATGGAGACCCACGGTTCAAAAGCGTGAAGATTAAATTTGAGAATGAAGTAGTAAGATGGTAAGTGATGATTTGTTTATGTATGAAAGTATCAAAAACCCGGATATAAATAGCCATGAACCAGGATATAAATATCCTTGTTATATTCACCCAAGTTAAACTCATCCCGGATACACTACCCATATTGTAACCATCCCGGATACACTACCTATATTGTAACCAACCCAGACAACTATATAAACTATAATCATCCCGAGTGCACCTACCCCAGTCATCCCGGTCACAACTAATGATATTTCATCTTGGATGTACATACCCCGACCAACCCGGACAGCTATATAAACTATAACCATCACGAGTGCACCTATTCCGGTCATTCCGGTCACAACTAATGATATTCCATCCCGGATGTACATACCCTGACCAACCCGGACAACTATATAAACTATAACCATCCCGAGTGCAGCTATTCCGGTCATCCCGGTCACAACTAATGTTATATCCATCTCGGATGTACACACCCCGACCAACCCGAAACAACTATATAAGTTGTAACCATCTCGAGCACACATACCCTGCCCATCCCGGATCTCTCTATCTGTGTTATAAGCATCTAAGTTAAAACTCATCCTGGCCATCCTAGATCCCTCTATCCAGGTTATGAGCATATAAGATAAACCTCATCCCGGCTACCTATGATATACCCATCCCGGTTAAACTTACCTCGTTTATCCCAGATACAATTACTTATATTATATCCATCTATGCTACACATACCTCGTCCATCCCGATATCTTATACATGTTATAACTATTCAAGATAAACTCACCCCGAACATCCCGGATACATTACATATGTTATATCCATCCCGAATACACTATGTGTGTTATAACCATCCAAGTTATCCTCATCCCGAAAATAAACATACATGTTATCATCATCCAGGTTCCACTTATTCTGACCAACCCGGATATAAATATCCAAGTCATCCAAGTAAAAACTCATCTCGGCTATCCCGGATCCCTCTATTCAGGTTATAAGCATCTAAGTTAAACCTCATCCCGACCATCCCGGATATAAACATCCATGTTATACCCATCCAGGTTAAACTCATTCCGGATATTCTGGTTGCAAATTACCCTCAACCTTGCTATACATATCTCAGCTACACGTTAAATGCATCCCGGTTACCTGGTCAACATCCTTGCAAATTACCCTCAACCTTACTAACATGTTTTGATGGTTTAGTTTTTGCCTACTGAGAAATTTTATTTCTCACTAGATTTGTTTCAATTATTTTATAGATGGCCTATGTGATTCTCTTCCTTGACGCTTTAGAGTAGGACTGATGAAGACATAAATTGTTGTGTTCTTACAATGCATCATATAATACGTATGTATGTATATTTTGGCATACATTTTCTGGTGTCTGTATTAAATAATATGTTCAACCCAAATAATCCTTTTATGAATAGATATCATGATCTGCCTCTGGAACCCATATATATTTCCTCTAGCCATAGTTTTCCTGTTGTACCTAATCTTGGAGGAAACATGAATTTTAATGGCGAGACTGATGCAGAAGAAAACCTAGACAAAAATGTTTAAGCTAATGGAGGAAGTACTAACGTAGACCTATGTAAAGTGAACAAGGATCATAACTAGTTTGACTAATATATTTTATGTTTTAATATGATAATGTATGGAAAACTTGATGAATGCTAATAGTGTATCATGTTAAAATGACTGTATCTATATATAATAAATTATATTACAACTTACATATTATAAAATTTTTATTAATATATATTTCTTAAAATTTAACTCTAATAGTAAGATACGTTCCTTAAAATAAAAAATTAAAATAATCTAGAAAAGTTGAGGTTGTTACATATGCTACTCCTTTTCAAGCTGCGGATCGAGTAGGATTGAGATGCATGCCTTGTCCATCAGTCATGACCACGTACTAATCCCCGTGCCTCAAATTTCCAAAGGAGAAAAAGAACCTCACCGGGTCCTCATCCTCATCAACCAAGATAGGGTTCAAGGTATAATCTTTTTGTGCTTAATCTTTCAATTTATCAAAAAAAAATAAAATCGACTAATCCAAAATTTAATAAATAAATAAAATCTAACAAAAACTATTTTTTTCTTCCAAAAATCGACTTCGAATACGATATTCAAGGTATAATTTAACATTACTAAAAACAACATTCCCGTCAATATTCAAAAATTATTTTTGAGTAGTAATTCAAAAGTATATTTGACTAAATTTTAAAATATATTAAAAAATCAAAATAAATTCATCAAAAAAATATTAAAAATAAAAATGTCTTAAAAATAACTTCACATATTTCATAAGAATATCATTTTCACGAGAATTATATAAAACATCATATTCCCACTTTCTCAAAATCAACAATACTCATAATTTTTCAAAAACTAGATCAAACATAAGAATATTACTCTCGAATTTATATTTTTGGAAATGAAGTTAGAATCAGTGAAACTAACTCTCATATCAATTTTCTCTCTTAATCATTATTTCTTTTTTTTATAATTATAAAAGGGCATTACGAGTTGGAAAATTTGCATTAGTGATGGAGAGCAGAGCAATAATCAAAATCCGTGGGTTAGGCTTGGGTGGCGTCACGGGAGCAAGATACTATATGAACGAGTAAACTGATTTGCCAGATCTAAAGCAAGTGCGGGCCAGATATCGCGGTACGTGTGGCCGTTGGGGCTTCTGAAGTAAAAATCCACGCGCTACGTGACAGATAGTAAAACCAAAAAAGCAACTCAGCAGCACGCATCAATGCCAGAGTCAGACACTGAAAGCTCGAACATAACCACGTTATGCTACAACCAGGCTTAACTTATCGTTAGTGCCAGTGGTCTCCACCTAATCACACGCTAATATAGCCAATCTAAAACATGTGCTTTACACCTCCGATCTCCCTCCACTTCCCACCACAAACAAACAAACAAACAAACAAGTCCCATTCTTCTAATTAAATAAATAAATGCATTCATTAAAATATCCTCCTTCAACAACCAGCACCACCATCATGTGAATCAGAGCATTTCAGATATACTACTTCGATTCGATCCGTGAGATTCGTGAATCAATTAATACGCCGAAAATGAAGGAGCTACTTAATACTAGTACTATGTATGCAGTTATACTTTCTTCCTCCGTTTTAATACGCGCATGACACATCAAAAAACACCGGGCAATTCAATTAATTCCAATCAAGACCTCACTCTATTTCTAAATAATTTCCCATTGAAACAAAAACAAACAAAAACAAAATACACATCCTCCACTGAATGATCAACATTGCAAAACTAAAATTAAAATTAAAATTGAAAAGATCAAAATCCAAATTACACCAAGTTCATAGTAATAATAATAACTAATAACAGTAAGTTAAACCCAAGATAATAATAATTATCAAAAAAAGAGAGTACCGGAAAGAAACAAGGTGGTGGTTGTTTTAGTTATCCAATTTCCCAATGAAACACTCAGTTTTGTTCGTCCTTGTCATGGGGCTTTCTGCAGAGGATCATGTGCATCGGCGAGAAAATGCCAGAGTCACCCCCTCTGGTCAAATAGTCAGCGGTCTTGAAGAGCATCTCATGAACATCGACGGTCCCCTTGGGCGCGATTCCCAAAGCAGCGAGAACAGTGACCACAATATGGTTCCGCCAGTAGGCGATCCTACCCATCTTCAAACGGCTCCACCACGGCTGAGCCGGCGGCTTAGCCAGATCCCGCTCCTTCACAACAGCAAACCCTACCTTACGCGCCGTCTCGGCTATGTCGGCGTAGCTTCTAAGGCCAGGCAACGCGTCCCCCCTCTCAATCCCCTGAATGACCTCCACGTGTTCAGGGTCATCGCCTCGGTACTTATCCGTCGTCACCCACTCGTAGGAAACGTAGAGCGCTCCCGGTTTCAGAACGCGGAAGATTTCGGCGTACACTTCCTCCAGCTTCGGCGCGTGACACGTGGCCTCGATGGAGTACGCGCCGTCGAAGCTGTTGTCGGGGAAGGGCATCTTGAGGAAATTCCCGCACACGACCTCGCAGAGGGAGTCCAACCCGGCCTTCTTGTTGTGCATCCTTGCGCGCTTGACCTGGTACTCGTTGATGGTGATGCCCACGACGTTGGCGCGCGAGTGGGCCGCGATGGCCCGCATGGGCCCGCCCACGCCGCAGCCCACGTCCAGGATTCTGTTGGCAGGCTTGGCCTCGATGAGATCGACGGCCATCTCCTCGTGGAGGCGCGTGGCGTCGCGGTGGGACTTGCCGGGGATGGAGGGGGAGAAGTGGAAGGACTGGCCCCACCCCCACTCGTAGATGTCGGTGACTAGATTGTAGAAGGTGTCCACGAAGTCCGGGACTTTGTCGGCGGTCTCGATCTCCTTGGGGCGGCGGAAGAAGGACCAGTACTGCTTGTAGTTGTCTTGGACTTTCTCGGCGGAGATGGAACCGCCGGAAAGATCGGTGGCGCGTTTGCCCTTCTGCTCGGCGGGGCCCAGAACGCACACGAACCAGTAGAGGCCGCAGGCGAGGAGGGCTACGGTGCAGAAGAGAGAGAGGGGGTCCATTGTGACTTTGTGAGAACAAGGGAAGTGAGGAAAGAAAAGAAAAAGAGTGTTTTGTGTGTGTTTGTGTTTGTGATTGTGAGGTTTACTTACTTTGGGGACTCGGCTAGTGAGTGAGTGGGCTGGGTTAAGTTGTTATTATTAATAATTAAGTGGGAAAACCATTGGTCCCGACTCCTTGTTTTATTTGATTTTTTTTAATCATATTATTAGTATAAAATTATTCTCATAAAAAATAATTATTATTTTTTGTCTAAATCATGAAAACATATAAAATAAATATTTTTATTTAATGTTATTTATTTCATACTAAAAATCAAATTTAAAGACTACTTAATTAGTGACACAAAAAGAGTGTCACTTGTGTAAATTGTTTGTTGTTGGCATTGGTTTCTATGTTTTGTGTCGCGGAATGTGGATCGATCGCTGCTGCTTCCAGTTCACGTGCTTCGCGCGTGAACCCTGCTTCAGTTTCTATTAAACAATGCAAATAAACACACAAGAAAACAAAAGCCATCATAAAATAATATCAAAATGATTTCATGTATGTTGTAAGGTCATTCGGTAATGAGTTACTATTTATTAAAGTTTACTGAAAATTTTAAAATATCTGAAAATATTTTTTAGCTTAATATTGATACAAAATATTCATAAGTTAAATGGTTGATTTTTGTCAAAAAATCTAATTAATTACTTTAGTAGATCTTTCTTTTTTAATTATGGTTTTTCATCTATATAGCTCAAACGAGATCTTAAGGATAAAACCTATAACTATTCTGATTATTTGAAAATAATCTTAAATTATTTTTAATACTATATATCTTTTAGGCGTTTATTTAGCATATCTTACAACTTAAATTAATTTTAAGGCAAAATTATTAATTTGAACTTTTTTTTTTTCATTTTTCAGTTTGGTCTTTGACTTTTTTCGGCGGAGGGGGTACTCTTTAATTCTCCATCTTTTACATTGTTTAATAAATTGATTAGTTCTTTACGATAATAAAAAATTGATTATTTTGTCTTTTTAATTAACTAAAAAGAAATGCTAGCAAAACATTTTATTAACACATTAAAATTTATTGAAAATTATAAAAATGGGTGGATTTTAGTTCTCAATTTTAATATTAGTTCCATCCCAAGCATAGGAAATGGGAGCTTTTCCTATAGAGATTTTTATTCATGAAGAACTAGTCCACGAAAAAGAAAAAGAAACTAACTTTGCTAAAACGTATTAGTTCTTGCTATAATTAGACAATCCGGTACCATTACAATGTTGAAAGAATCAACCATCCTTTTGAGTTACTTTAGATCTTTATAACAACTTGAAAATACATAAAACTATATATATATATATATATATATATATATATATATATATATATATATATATATATATATATTCTCTTCACGTGAGTTTAAGCATGGCAGCTGAACCTCGTGTGCATCTGTCTGAATCTACCTCGATTTTAACGGATTCTCCTATATATAAAAATGGGTTCGATTCGGGTTTGGGTTTTCCCCGATAGCCAAAAGTAGGGGTGGGGGCGGGTATGGGATTACTGCTACCTGTCCCGCCCCCGCCCCGTAATAAATAATATTAAAAAAAATTAAAAAAATATATTATTTTCTAATTTTTTTAAATTGAATTGATTAATTTTGTTTTGTAATTTTTAAATGTGGGTTTGTTATTATTTTTTTTTGTTACGTAATTAGCTTTTTCATCCGATTTTTAAATAAAAAATTTATATTATTTTTTTATTTTTAATCAAATAGCGGGGGTGGGGCGGGGCTGGGAAAACCCGACCCCCAGCGAGAACGGGGATGATGATGAGTTTTAAAACCCAACGGGGATCGGGAACAGGGGCAGGGACGAGGACGAAGAATGCAATATCCGCCCCGCCCCGTTGTCATGCCTACGTGAGTTGTATTTGTCTAGTCATTTTTATTAATTTATAGAATATTTTATTAGGTTATAAAGTTTTATTAGATGAAACTTTAGATAACATCTAAGTGAAAGAAGATTTAAAAATAAAAAACGATTAGGTTTTATAAATTGCAAGGAGTGTTATGCATTGCAAATCTAATACCCTAATTTAGCGAAGATAGTTTATTTAAAAATTTTAAAAAAACAATCAATATTATTATTATACATATAAAATAAAGACATAAGTATCTTTACACACATACAAATCTTTTTATTTATTACTTGCTGAGATTTTACTTTCAGATATATAAATTTAGACATTTAATTATGGCTAAGAAAATCAAATAAGCATTGTCATATTCTTTAAAAGATGTCTATGTCTATGTTATAGTTAAATAAAAAAATAAAATAAAAATAAAAATACTTAAATTCTTTGTTTATTTAGTGGCAAAAAAACTAGTATATATAAAGTAGATATGTTTAGGCATTTTTGACACTTTAAATTTCTCACATTTTTTGTCTCTTTTTTAGTAAATTTGCATCTTATTTCTTATTGAATAAAAAATAAAATTTATAAATATGTTTGGCAATTAATGAAAATTTTAATTGAAATATTAATTTCCAAAATTAAACCTTTCCTTTATTCTTTCAAGAAGACTATTGATATTCCCCACAATAAATTTTAAAAAAGGCAATGCAACAGTCCCCAAACTGCAGGTTGCTTTCCTCTTTCTTTATATAAACGAGCCTGTCTTCCTCTTCCAACAGTTTCTCGATTCATCTTTTTTTTCTTCTAGGTTATGTCTTCCTCTTCCCCTATACTTTTCATTTTCCAAAAATAAACCCTTCCTTACTTTATTCTTCCTTCTTCTTCGACCATGTCGTAATTTTTTCTGTTAAACTTTGTTTTTTCTTTTGTGAGTGATTTCATCACAAGTCCCGAGAATGCATATTTATAGTCGATCTTCTCATAATAATCTAATAGACACATCAGAGGACTAAAAAGAGTTTGTAAAAGCTTTTAATTTTTTAGAATTTTGGGATATTTATTTTCTTTCCTGTTATCTACGAAATACATCCCTATCATGGTTGGATTTTATTGGATTTGGATAAACCAACATAAAGTTGACACATTTTTTTTTATAATTTTAATTTATTTATATATTTTAAAATAATTATAATTTAATTTTTTTTTTTTGTATTTATCTCTCAAATAAGATGACTTAGATTTATCATTATTGTCTATCATTAATAAAATATTGTTTCATATTAAAGTTTACATATTTTTTCATTAATATACTATCATTTTATTTTATTTGTTTTATAATTTATTAAATTTTTGTTTGTATTTCTTTTCTTGTTAAAAAATCAAATATTTTAGGTCTATTATCATAGATCCATTATGTGTGAAATATTGAGCTAAAATTTCATTTATTGTCAATTTATGAAGGTAACACATAAGAAAAAACTAACAACCAATAAGATAATATTTTTAATCATATTACATTTTAATTTGAACAATAAAAAAGACATGAAATAAAACAATAATTTTAGTCTATTTGCAAAAGTAAAATAGGAAAATATTACACAACCATATAATTTTTTTTAAAAAAATTGGACCCTTTTAGTTGTCAGCCTTATGTCATTGCACCTTCTTACAAGCTCATCGACCCTGTCTATTTGGTATAAAAGAGATAAATAAGATAGATGAAAAGAAAAATATATATTAAAAATACATAAAAAATAAAAATAAAATTAAAAGTATTTAGTTAAAAGAGAAATAAAAAAGAATAAGAATAGATATTGAGAGGATAGTAAAAATAAGTAATTGGATATAAGTTGTGATTGTGTTGAACTTAATGTTGAATCGTTTGAATAATACTTGAGTATAAAATGAATGATTAATATATATATTTTTAAAATGTAAGAGTTAATTTTTTCTAATTTTGAATCATCATGATATCTAAACCAAGTTCTATTCTTTGAATAGAGGTTTTTGTAATTTCTCTTAAATTTTCTAATCCTACTTTGACATTGTTAAATATTCTATATATTTTAAAAAAGAAATATATAGATATCGACTCTTAATAAAAGCTTATCGTCTCTCGAAAAAAAATATTAACGAATTGAAAGTTTAATCGCCTAACTTATACGAGCTTTTTGTCTAGTTAGATACAATTAAGATACTTAATCATAAATTAAATCAACCATGAATTTAATTAGTGATCACGAGATGATTTTGGCCCCCCTGGACGATGCTTTATTTGCGTGTAGAAAAAAAGGTAAACATAAACTTGCACGCTTCAAGGCGTAAGTTGATCCTGATTATTTGTATTATCTTTGACGCCACGCATCCCATTCAATAGTTAGCTAATTAACGAAATACTTGGAAAAAATATATCAATAATCAATAGCTCTTCATATACGTGACTAAAAAATCTTTATTTCACGGTCACTTATTTGATTTAGTTGAAAGCTCACCATATTGCTCCACAAGATCAAAAGCAGTAGTTATGTATTTCCATCCTTTTTTACTTACTGCGAGTGTTTGATTGACCACATGCACAATTGTGAGCTCTACCACGTAAAGCAATCGCAAAAAGTACGCTACGCTTGCTCTTGTCGTGTGATTAGCTATGAGGTCCTACTCATTCATATATATATATATATATATAGGGTGCTTCTAAGTGAACCTTTATTTGTTGCACTGTGGCTAAGTAGAGAGGTAGCTTTCCCTGTAAGACTGTTACTTAAGATCTTACCAAGAATTCTAGCTGGTTAGTATCATGGACAAATTGTATGGGCTGAGTCATCTCTTCATGACAGTGTTTCTTCATAACTTCTCCATGTTCATGGTGGTACCAGCCATCACCGATGTCACAATGGCTGCTCTTTGTCCCGGACAAGATGAGTGCTCACTTGCCATCTACATCACTGGTTTTCAACAAGCGGTGAGTTTAACTCCACCAATATATTCCATACAAGTAAAAAACATGACCTTCTTCACTCATTCTGTTATTTCTATCTGATGTTTTCGTCCTTAATCAGTGATTATTATATATATATATATATATATATATATATATATATATATGTATGTGTGTGTGTGTGTGTGTGTGTGTGTCCATGTTGGGTGTTTGTTAGAGATCGCACCTCAATCAGTGATGTAGTTAAATTAAAATATACAAGTGCTTTTTTCTTCTATTTGATGTTCTCATTCCTTAAAGTGAATAGCGTGTGTTTGTGTAAGTATTAGCGCGACTGGAAATTGAGTTAAGTCAGTTGTTCTTAATTAGATACTTTAATTAACCTTTTCATATATAACTACCTTTTTTGGGAGAATCTAAACTACTCTTGCTCAATAACAGGTTTTCAGTAATAAGCAACACAAAACATACGTACGGTACGAGTAAGAGCTGCTATGGAACTAAATGAAACTCATTTACCTCAGTATTTAACAACAAAAACAAAATTAGTGAAGTGTATCAGTGATCACTTAATGACCCCTCCGTTGATTACCCATAAATGATGACTGTTTTAGAAAAACAAGTGAAACAACCTCAAAATTCAAAACCCCATCCCTTGTCACGTTAAATTGTCAACAAGATAGCGTCCCTTTCGTCTGTTTCGATACGCTCGACCCCACTTAGAGAAAGAAATTTCCTTGTGATTTCGCGAGTCTTATAGGCTCCCATTTTCCTTAACTTGTTGCAGAAGTTTACAACTTGACTTGGTTGGCCTAGCGTGTGTGATGCATTGGGACGCGGGACGCGGGACGCGGGACGCGGGACGCTTTTTCCTCGAGTTGTCGTGGTTTTGCTTACCTTTTCTATTATCTCGTCGTATGTGGACTAATGAGTTTTTTTATTTTATTTTGATCAACAACACTTTTATGTCCATCTTGGAACTATTTGTCACCTTCTATGGCCCGTTTTAAGTTTTAACTTCGGACGAGTCTCCAACTTATTTTTATTGGGCCAAATGGAAAAGGTGACTGGTCTTGTTCAGCACAATGCTAGCCTCCATCACTCGGTCCAGTCCACATATAAAAATAAAAAATAAAATGTAGTAATATAATATCTATTATTAATCACAAAAAAAAACAACTGAAGAGATTTAACTTTGGATGCATGCATTATTATAATTTTATACATATTTTTCATTCTTACAAATAAAGAAAACTCAAGAAAAAAACAATTTTGACATCTACGATGACTCATCCCCTTCAAAAAAAAAATCTACGATAATTCACCATCATGATTTCCAATCACATTTTATCCAGCGTATTATATATGAATCTAATGCAATTCGTAAGCTCTCTAGATTTTTGTTAGAAATAACAGCAGGGCAAATGCTCTAAGTTTATCACTCACTCTTTTCATTACAATTTATCCCCTTTCAGTCCTCATAACCTTTAAATAATATCAATGACGACAATTTTTTTTTGGAGTTAATTTCAATGACAATGTGCAGTAATTTGTATCCATGTCCATGTGAGTTAAAAAACGCGTCATTTATGCAGATGATAGGACTAGGCACGCTTGTGATGATGCCACTATTGGGAAATCTTTCGGATAAGTATGGTAGGAAGGCCATCCTCACACTCCCTATGATCCTCACAATCATTCCCGTAGGTACGTTTGCGTTCAATTTCTTCCATTTGTTTAATTGATTCACCTTTTTTTTAAAATAAATAAAAAATACCTCTTTTAAATACAGCATGCAAGTGTTAAAATTCAATCTATTGTTAGCAAGGAGTTTTTTTATATTATTATATTATTTAGTTATTATGTGTTAATACATTATAGGAAGATTTAAATTTATAACTTTAACATATAAAAGTTATAGTTATTTTGAAATTTAAGATTACAAAATTAAATAATAATAATAATAATACAATATTATTTTACATATTATACAAATGATAAAAAAAATTAATTGTCAATTAATTAAAATGAAACTGTTCTGCATAACCACATGACAATCAACAGATAAGTAATTCGAGTGATATATACTTGATTCCTTTTGAATATAGTCTTAAAGTAATTTTACTGTGTTGTGAATGTTTTTAATTAAAAAAAAAATTGTCTTCTACAAAAAATACCAATTGTCTAGATTTAAAAAACACATGACATGATGAACTGGTGCCTTTAAATTGTCAATTTTATCTTTAATAATGGACCGCTGGCTGTATCACAGGCATATTAGCTTACAGCAGGACGAAAAAATTCTTCTACGTCTACTATGTGTTTAAGATACTCATTTCAATGGTTTGCGAAGGAAGCGTTCCTTGCCTCGCTCTAGCTTACGTGGTAAGTCTTCATTATCACCCTCAGATGAAAATAAAGTAAAAATAAGTGTAGTTTTTTTTTTTTTTACAGCTAAAAGTAAGTGTAGTCATACTAGTTTATATATGTAACTATATTAAATTGGGTTAAATATAAGGTAAATAAAAAAGGTGGTTAAGCATATTTATCTTTCATTAAATAAAGTAATATTTATTTTTAATGCCTAAAAAATAAATATTTTCTCTCATTTATATATATGAAAATTTATTAAATGTGTTTATTGTCATTCATAAAAAATTGTCTTATTTTGATTTCCCATTTATACAAATAAAAATCACATATGATACATTTCAATTGACGAGTGAAAGAAAGTAATTTATTTTAGGACCAAAGTTAAATATTTACCCACTTTTTAGGAATACAAAAGAATATCTAACTCTATCAAATTTGTCTAAATGATAATTGTCATCAAGTTTTAGGTCATTTTTCTTTTTCTTTCTCAGTATGATCGGTTGTGAAACTGGTTTATCTAATGGTTGTTTTTCTCTCATTATGTAAAATTAGAATTTGACGTTCTAATTCATTTGAAGTGCGAGTAGGGTCCAACTCAAATATGATAAAAGATAAATTTATCTTTATTATCATTGTACTGAAAAATTTGTTAAAGTCATTTGCTTGAATACGAACGTAACCTAATTAAGACTAAGTAAATTAAGGATAATACGGGGTCAATCCTACTTATTGTCAAAATATTGTGTATAGTTAAATCATAGAATAAAAAGTATAATACTTGAATTAAGATATATTTTACAATATATATTTCAACATAAATGAGTATATCATATTATATTATAAAAAATATCTATTAAAATATATTTGTTCAAAAAAATTAAACTTTTTAAAAATATAAGATGTTGGAGCAGGTCAAGACGATCAAACAATATTTGAAACCATAAAATTTGACATTAAAAGCATATTGTTAATATTTTTCCATAACTTCAAGATTGTATATGCTTAACTTTTTTATTGATAAAATTCACGCAAGACTCATTAAAAATATAACTTTTTTTCATTATTTAACAAGTCTCATTTTGTATTCGATGGGTTTCTGCATAAAATTTTACTAGCATTAAATACTGTAATATTTATGAAATAAGTAATTAATTTAAAATTCTATTAACTATATAGAGTTTGTATATTTGCTCTCAAATGTGTTTTTGATTCCAGGCAGACAACATTCCAGAAAGTGGACGAAGCACTGCATTTGGAATTCTTTCAGGAATTGGGTCTGCCGCATTCGTGTGTGGCACCTTATCTGCTCGATTTTTATCTTCAGTCCTAACTTTTCAAGTATTTTGCTTTATGATTACTCCTTTTTCCTCTGTTTAATTGCAATGCATCCAAATCTCAATCTTCTTTCCCTTAATTGCAATGCTTACACATCTTTCCTTGAATAAGGTTTCCACACTTATCGCGGTGATTGGAGCACTATACATGCAGTTTTTCCTTCGAGATTCAGTCATTGATGACAAGCACCTTTATACCCCAATCATATCACAAGGAAATCCCATAGCATCTAAGGTCAATGGAAAGTTGGAAAGTAAGAAGCATCTTTTTAAAGCATTGCGTTCCATAAAGGACCTAACATCTTTCCTCAATAGCAGGTGCTTCAATTTTCTTTCTTATTCTCTAATCAGACAAGTATTTTTTATTTTTTGTCATAATTTTACATGTATGATGTATACTCACATTTTCAGCTTGACCATTACTCAAGCAGCAATTGTTGCATTCTTCAATAGCCTTGCAGATGTTGGCCTTCATGGATCATTGTTGGTATGCTTTTTTTTATCTCTTGATTTTTTTTATCCTGTTCATCAAGTCGTCCAAAATTTATTGTTTAGATATCACGTATATTATATATTGTTTTGTTTTTCTGTTTTTAAGTTTCAATGTTGGTAAAGGCTTATGCAGTTTGTTACATCATTACTTAAACATACATTGATGCTTACTCATATTCTGTATTGGTTGAATTTGGTTCTTAGGTTCAAACCAAAACATCTAGTATCCAAGAACATTGTATTTATATATCTTTTATCATTATATTTCTCTTGGCTATTTGAAGTCATACTATACTATAAGCTTTCAATATCCTTAATTAGTCGTTATTGATGTTTAATTTATTACATTTTTTAATCTAATTTGTAACATGGAGTATCTATGTCCCTTTGAAACTTATTATGTTATTCTCTTCGACAAGTCTTTGGTAACACTTATTTTGTGTGTGCAGTATTTTTTAAAGGCTCAATTTCACTTTGATAAGAATCAGTTTGCTGACTTGATGGTCATTTCTGGAATTGCAGGGACTGTGTCACAGGTATTTATTAAAAAGTAATATTTTAATTTAAATTGATTGTCCTTTTATCCTTTTATATATCTTCAATTCCTTTGAGTTTATATATCATGAATCTAAATATTAAACAATGATTGTCATAGCTTCTTCTTATGCCTATTTTGGCTCCTTTTTTGGGCGAGACAAGACTACTCTCAGTTGGACTATTCTTCCATTGTGTACATGTAAGCACGTGTTTTCATAAAATCATAAAACTATATCTCTTTTATGAAATTCTAAATTATTAAATTGATGGGTTGCAGATGTTCCTTTACAGCATGGCATGGTCCTCCTTGGTATGCCTTTAATTTGCTACTTTATTTATAATTACAAGTTTGTTTCTATTAATTAGTTACAATATATAATTAATATTATTATAAGGTTGAAGCTTGACCTAGAGTGGTAGACTTTTCATACTTGTATATTCTTCTCATATCTTTTTGTTGTCTATGTTTCCCTTTTTTTTATGTTGTATAATTTTTGGTGTGTGAATGTTGACAGGTTCCTTATGCTTCCGCCATGCTTTCAATTTTATATGTTTTCTCACACCCTTGTGTGAGTTTACTTCCTTATTTTGTCTTTCTATATTATTCTTTAAACGGGTGATTGCTTATCATTTTCACCCTTCAAATTAAGTTTTTTTTTTTTCAAACCACAATATTGAATAATTTATTTTTACATTTTGCAGATACGAAGTATTGTATCTAAACAAGCTGGTCCCCATGAGCAGGTATGACGTTAATTATACAAATAATATTTTTCATACAATGTACAAGATTATTTCACCATTTCAGTTTTTCTTCTCACTAAAAACTTCAAAAAAATTATAAGGAAACTAATTTTATATACAAAATATTTTGATTAGGATAAAAGGACAAAAATGGTACACTTAACAATGTTTATTTAAAAGCAATATTATTTTAATTTGAACAAGATAAATATTTTATTATTTTTCATGTTTATGTATGTTTATTAATTTTTTAATAGGTGTTAAATATATAAATTTAAAGCAATATACCATGATTTAGTGATGCTACAAACTCTAATATTAAAAAATGTCACTATAGTTATCAAAGACATATTTTTTTATGATTTATTTTTGTTATTCTGTAGTGCAAATAAATATATTCTAGAAATGCAACAATATTGCCACGATATGAAATGAATATGGAAAGATTCACAAACTGTAAAATTTATGTCAATTATTTGCTTCAATGATGTATATAAATGTGATTAATAAACTAAAAGATGTATAATTAATAAAAGTAAGTACTGATATAAGTTGTTGAGAATTTTTGGTAATAGCACATCAAAAGAAGTTGCGAGTTATTTATATCCAAAGATATCACTTATTTGTTACTTGTGTAAGCTATAACTTATATATCTAATTGATTATAAAAAATAGATGAGAGACATATTGACATACTATAATTAAATTTGGTAAATAGGTTCTTAAAGAATAATTTATTCTTCCATGATGATTCCAACTTGTTGAGATTATTATTTTTTATCTTTGTTAGTGGAATTGCATTTAATTATAGATGATTTCTAAAAATTTGAATTTTGTTCCAGTAAAAAAAATTGAATTTTGGTCTATGTAATAATTAAAGTCTAACTTCAAATTGCAAAAATATCATGTTTAAATAAGTTGGTTTCTATTAGTGTTGTATTGTGTGATGTGAAGGCATCTGGTAGAATAACGTGTAATTTTAATTATTGTCGTATTAAAAAATAAAATGCATGATTGTTGCTTTAATTAAAAAATGCATATGATTTTTTTTTATCTTATTGGAGTTTGCCTGTAAATCATATTTGAAGAGATAAACAATAGTATAATTTATTCAATTTATAATGAAGGCAAAATGCAACTTTTTATTTGTTTAGTTTTCTTTTATACTTTTGGTAGATAACTTCAAATTTGTTTAATTTTTCTCGTCATGCATTTATCTTTTTTTTAGGGAAAGGCTCAAGGTTGCATTTCAGGCATATGTTCAATTGCACATATTGTTTCTCCCTTGGTTTTCTCTCCATTAACAGGTAAGAGTATGCCATTATGTTCTATTAGATTTAGATTATCATTAAAATTTATTAACAAATGCGTCTTCTCAATTGCCAGCTCTATTCCTTTCTGAAAAGGCACCTTTTGATTTTCCTGGATTCAGTATAATGTGCATTGGATTTGCTTCGGTAAGAACTTGGACGAAAATGTTCTATTCCCCTCCCCCCCTAATATCGAAATCAACATTTCTTTAGTTTTCTATTGTCTTGATGAATCTCTACTATTACGTATCAACTCCAAAATTTAATTACATATGTGGATAATAATTAGCCCAACTATGGTATAAAGTTAAACTAGGATGATTCATTCACATAATACAAAAACGCATGAAAGATAATAAATAATATTCATTTGGTGTTTAATTTTGTAATCTTCAACCACGTCCAACACTGGACCTTAGATATCGATATTAATACATAAATTGAATTATAAACCTCAAAGTTTTATAGTTATACATTACATGTTATACAATTCTTGATTTAACTCTTCTATGTGAGGTTATCTCATATATTTTTATTAAAAGAATCTAGTTAGCATTTTTTATTATTTGTTTTGTCTAAAAATAAATTGTTCTATATATTATTATATTTGAAGTATATTTCAGCTAAATTTTACTTTATTTTCATTGACCTTTAATATTTATATTTATATGACTGTTTGTATGGTTGAATTATGTTTTACAGATGATATCTTTTGTTCAAAGTATGATGCTTAGAGTGGTTCCTCCCATTTTGAATTAGGCGAATATAAATTAGTTAGAGCCTTTTAATTTAAAAAGAGTGAATATTTATTGTGCTTTAGCCGATCCTCATATGTACAAGCTTTGCCTTTAATGGTGCTTTTGATTAGGAAACAATATATTGTATAAGTTCATAGACATTTGATAAACTTCTATAGTTTTTTTTTTTTTACTATTGTACCATGTTTACTTCTATACCAATTACGGGTTTTTTTTACGAGTAAAAAAACTAAAAAGCAAAGAAAAGAAAGCTAAAGCCTAGGAACAAGGTGTACAAAGAAATTGTTGAAAATAAATATGTATGTTCAAGATCTAATTTATTATATTATCAATTTTAGTAAATAATTGTTCTTTATTTTATTATTAAATTGTTAATGTGATAAATTCTTGATTAAAATTAGAGACTTATTATCATGATAGAGATTATGATAATAAAAAATAAGTCTTTTATAATTTTAATCTAAATTGTTCTTGATCGAATGATTATTATGAATAAGATATCGATAATCCAAATAAATTAATATATATGTAATGATCTTTATTGGATAAAGATTATCTCATTTATTAAATTGCATATATAGATAATCTACATGTGGATGTATCATTGAATTTACCCAATTGAGAATTCCTAATAATTAATATTACCTTAATATGTCAATAGGAAATTGTTAAGAAAAAATATAATAGTTTACTTTGACATCAGATTATCATAGTAATTAACAAGTTATTTATCGTGTTTTAATTTCGGACACATAGTGTCTTAGGACACTAGTTGATTAAATATTGAATATGATTAAATACTTGTAGAATTAATGATTAGTCAATAAGAAATCTATCAACTGTAGGTAATGAGTTTGAGCTCTATGATAGAATTAAGACCATGGTCCGACAATTGAAGGAAAGAAAAAAAAAAGTTTATTAAGTCATTCATTGATTAAATGTGTTAGCTTATTAGAGTTTGACAACAATACTATATTTTAGAGTTAACCTTAATCTGTACATGATGGAATGAAATATTACATTATTCTTCTATTGGTTCTTAAAGGTAAAATATGTTATTTAATACTATCCAAACGTTAAGGAGTTTTGTTAGACGTCTACCTTGATTAGTAAATTAATTATGAATAATTTATTGTCTTTTAGTATCAAACTTACAAGGTCATACACAATCAAGTGTTTCAATATTTGCAAAAGAAAAAATAATTTATTTGATAATTAAATTAGAGAATTTAATTTAATCAAATAAATATTTTAGTGAAATATTATTATGTTATTTGCTAGCACAAAAAATGTAATTAATATAAAAATAATATTTATTTAATAAATGTGAAAATTATCCATAAAATAAGAATAATATTCTATTGTTACATATAAGGATCAGATCATATTATTAGTTATAGTAATTAGTTATATGATTAATTATGAATTATTTTTCATCTTAAAATAAAAGATATGAAATAGTTTTTATTTTTATAAAGATAGAAATTTATGAAATTATTTTAAATAAAAAAAATCTTTTTGAAAAAAAGGCTCAAATCCAAATCTAGACACAAACTAGAAAAGTTCAAGCCTAAACCTAGTTTTAGAATTTAAAAGTATAAAAATGATTTATTGTTTAGAGTTTCACTCATCAAATAGTTGATAACAAATATTGATTTTGATGTAGATATAAGTAGAGTATTCATGTTATTGGAAAAAAAATTGTTGTTTCCAGAACATATATTCAGATACGCAAATATATTTTTCTGTATTTATTGTTATCATATATTTCTTAATACAAAATATATCATGATTTTTTTACTACAAATACTATAAATACTTTTATATATAAGTGAGCCATCAGCTTCCACAAGAGGAATAACATCCGCGGGAATAACTTCTATAGTTTTTTTACATTGTACCGTATTTACTTGTATATCAATTACGGGGTGAAAAACTTTAAATCAAATGAAACAAAGGTAAGTTTTATAGTTTTATAATTATCATTATTTTTTTTATGTTGTTGCAATTTGGAAATTATGATAAAATGCGTGAGTGCAACATTGTGTTTCCAAATGCTTCCTTTTCGGTATTGTACTTCAATAAAGGTTAAAATGATTTTGATTTCAAATATTTATTCAAATTTTAGTTTTAATTCCTAAACTAAAAAGATTATCACAACTAAATAATGACATGACAATCATATTAAAAACTAAGGGCGAGTAGGCAAGTAGCAACATTTTAACCATGTAATTCATTTTAATCCAAATTCAGCCCATTCAAGACATGAAATATATATGCAACAAAAATCAAGTCAACTTAATGTTTTCACACAATTTTCATTATTTATTAAAAAATATTATTAATGCACAATTATATATATATATATATATATATATATATATGATACTAAATTGGGTTGGAATGAACCATAGTATACTACCAATTAGGTTGGAATGATCTAAGATATGCATCGGGTCTATTTTAATACCTAAACTTATACAAAACAATCTCATATCGAAACAGGGCAAATGAGCTAGATCAGATTATGCTCATTCTTATATGTTTTTAGTCATTTATTTCTTTCACAAAATTCACTTATAATCTCTCACGGGATGTCTAACACATCACTTATACCTAAGGTTGCCAACCACAATTAAGATGATTTTCCAACATTCTCCTTTACACCTAGGGTTGTCCGCATGCATAGTTGTGAAACTTGATTCTAGTCATTAACCCGGTCGTGATATTGAACCAATGGTCAAATCGATGAGTTAATAATTGGTCTAATTTGATCCGATATGTATTAAAATTTTAAAATTATATATGTATTTGTTATATAAAAGTATATAACTAACTTTATTTTAGTAAAAAAAATTCATTTATACTTTAAAATTCAAAATCCAAAATTGTAAAAAAAAAATCCATTTTCTTTAATTTTTTTTTAAAAAATTGACCAAGTCGAACTAATCCAACCAGAATTTGGTAATCTAACTAATTGGATTTGACAGGATTATCCTAGGTCAAATACAAAATCGGTCCAATAGTAAAATCGGTCTGATTAGACCATCAAATCCATTTCAACCAATCCGACCACCTAGAACGAATTTCACTACACGGCCCGCATGCTTGTGGCTATTCTCATGTATCGTGACAAATGTTTATTTTAGGCAAAAAAATCATTAATTATTCATTTATTTTTATTTTATTTTTAAAATAAAATTTCACACAATTGCAAATAATCTACATTAGGTTTCCCTGATCATTTGCATGAATATAAATTCCATATATATATATATAATACTACATTTGTTACTTTTTATTTATGTTTATTTTATTTTTTGTTCTTATAACATTTTAAATAATATTTTTTGGTTATTTAGAGTGTCATCTAAAGTCTTTATAATCTAAAAACAAAACAAACATAATTTAAAGGATAAAAAACAAAACAATATTAAATTATAAAAACTAAAAATATATTTAAATTTTTTTTTATCTTTGTTATTTTACTTTAATGTTTATAATATACTCATTTTTCACGTCTATCCTTGTTTTTATCAATCTTTTTCAAAGACACTAACTCATTGAAAAATATATTACAAAAACTATATATACATATAAATTTATTGCAAAGAGTAAAACACATGATAAGAACCAAAATATATTTAAATTAATAGAAATTTATATATTAATTTTTTTAAGAGATAAATTTTAAAATGTTAACAAAAAGAAGGTGTAAATTTTAATATAAGTGATAAACAAATACTCGCATCTCTCAAAATAAACAAGAATAATTATACATCACATTTATACTTACAAGAAGAAAAAAATGAGTAATAGGATTTTTTTAAGGAAAATAAGGGGAAAAGATCACAAATTCGTTGCCCACTACTAAAAAAATTTAACAAAATTAACCATTAATATTTAGCTATAAAGAAGTTATTGTTTGATAACAGTTACATAATCTATCGCATTAATTTATAATCAAGGCCAAGATACGAATATCTGTTCTAGTAGCAAAATGCAAATGGGTAGGGAATGGAATCACATACCTTTTGAATTTGACGTCATTTAATGGCAAAGTAGGCCTGTCCTAGCCAAAGGCCCCACAAAATATATCTAGATTGGGCTCACCTGAACTTGAACTTGCCATAACTTTCATAAGCCAAACACCCAACATCGCCTTTCCTTCTAATCCTGCCACTTACACGTGTTCATATATCCTAATTTAGACGCCAAAACGGCAACAAACACAAACAGAACGAGTGGCCAATCCCGTTACCTTCTCTTTCCCGCTAAATAACACCACCATAACTTAATATTATTATTATTTATTGCACACACCGTTGCCAGAGTGTGTGCCATTCCCTTCGGTTTTGCCGCCGAACAAATCGCCAACGGATTAATGTTGTAGCTCCGTAACGCCGTTCCGTGGTAGCGAGCGTTCGCTGGTTCCGCTGCGCATTATTCATCAACGTAACGCTCCCTATCACTCTCTTCCCTCCGACAATAAATTAACCTCCTTCAATCTAATCTCACCCTACGGTGACCCCTCCGCGGTGACAATGCCTCACAATCCGGACCCCGTAGTCTACCTCCATGGCACCCTCGATTTGGTAATCGAGAAGGCTCGCTTCCTTCCGAACATGGACATGCTCTCCGAGCGCGTGCGAAGGTTCTTCTCCGCTCTCAACACCTGCAGCGCCTCCATCACCGGGAAACGGAAGCAGCAACAAGCGCGCCACCGCCACCGCAAAATTATCACCAGCGATCCTTACGTCACGGTGTGCCTCGCCGGCGCCACCGTGGCTCGCACCCGCGTGATCTCGAACTCTCAGGACCCGACGTGGAACGAGCACTTCAAGATCCCGCTCGCGCACCCGGCCTCGCAGGTCGAGTTCTACGTCAAGGACAACGACATGTTCGGCGCCGACCTGATAGGAGTCGCCACCGTCTCCGCCGAGAGGATCCTCTCCGGCGAAGCCATCAGCGACTGGTTCCCGATCATAGGCACGTTTGGGAAGCCGCCGAAGCCTGACTGTGCGGTGCGGCTGACGATGAAATTCACGAGATGCGAGGACAGTCCTATGTACCGGTCCGGAACCGAATCGAATCCGGACCGGTTCGTGGTTCGGGACTCGTATTTTCCGGTTCGGCACGGAGGTTCGGTGACGCTGTATCAGGACGCGCACGTGCCTGATTCGATGTTGCCGGAGGTTGAGTTAGAGGACGGGGTTGTGTTTGAGCACGGGAAGTGCTGGGAAGATATATGTCACGCGATATTGGAAGCGCATCATTTGGTTTACATTGTGGGTTGGTCCATCTACCACAAGGTGAAGCTCGTGCGAGAGCCTACGAAACCCTTACCTAGCGGTGGGAATTTGAGTCTCGGGGAGTTGCTCAAGTACAAGTCGCAAGAAGGTTTGCGAGTTTTACTATTGGTTTGGGATGATAAGACTTCGCACAGCAAGTTTTTCATTAACACGGTATTTTTTCAGTGATCGTTTTAAAGTGAAAATGGAATTAATTGGTTGCATGGTTAGGTTCAATCGAGTTTCTGTAGGTTTTTTTAAGTATTTTACATAGTTGTGTGGATATAATGGGAGTAACTCCATTGAGAACACTTTCTTTCTTTAACGTGAGAAATGATAACTATAAATATAAACGATTAGATTGTCTTTGAATGGTCAAGATTTTTATAGAAATGTGCTACGAATTTTTGTCACATATCTACCAACTAATAATGTAAATTTATTGTTTTTATTTTTCACAATAACATTTGTTTCTCACATACGTAAATACAGTTTTTACTTGTTTTTTAGCTTACCAAGTTTAAGGAGTAACATGTTAATGTGATTTTTGTTCCTTCATTAGAATGACTTGTCCATGGAACATACTTATGACATGTTAATATGATTGCTACCTTCAAGGAGTGGCTTGATGATGTTCCTTCCGTTATTAATATCGGGTTTTGGTATTCAAATTGGACCTTATTGTGTTCCTGCTCTTCAATTTTGATTCAAGTATACCATGACAGATTCCAATTTAAAATCACATGTTATATAGGCACATGACTTTGTGCTCAAATTTTTGAGATATAAGCTTCTATTCTAAGTTTTAACTAATCAGCATTCAGTTTTTGCTGCCGTTATTTTACTTTTAGTGTGTTTTGTGCTAACAAGTTGCTTGAACATCGACACCAAGTTGGGCAGATTTACTTTGTTTGCCATTCTGCCCAGTTAAATATGGTGTTTGTTGAGTTTTTCTTTTTACATCCTTACAAGTTAGTAATTTTAATTGCAGAGTGGAGTAATGCAAACACATGATGAAGAAACTCGAAAGTTTTTCAAGCATTCTTCAGTTAGATGTTTGCTGTCACCAAGATATGCCAGCAGTAAGCTTAGCATTTTCAGGCAGCAGGCATGCTTTATGCTATGGTTTAGTAGCTTTCCCAGATTTTGTCATTTTTCTGTTAAAAAGTTCTTGATACTTAATCATGCTTGCTTTCCATTCTTTCAAAATATCACTCTAATTTTAATACATGCTTAGGAGGGATGAATCCTACCGAGAGATTTTAACATGACAAAATAATACGAACTTTCTTGTGTCTTTGTCTTAGTAGACATTAAATAGGGAAGGCCTTATCAAAATTTATAAATGTCTATGAAAAGAGAAATAGACACAAAATTTTGACATGACAAGATCATGTAAAAATGTAATACGAAGTTCTTTCCCATGCACAGGATAACTTCCTTCCCTGAACTTCACATTGGTGTGTCAATGAATTAGTGGACACCCTTTCTTGTTTCTATTGCCCAAATCTGCATACCTGGCACGTGTAAACTGTTAATTTAGCAGTTGAGCCCAGAAAAGAAAATTTAAAATTTTTAATTGAGATTTCAAATCCCAACAGGGATTGTTTTTCGAAAACAAGATTATTTTGTTTTCCAAAAATTGAAAAACATATTTACTATATTACTTGGCACCAAACTTCAGGTTGTTGGCACTCTCTTTACACATCATCAGAAATGTGTGATTGTGGATACTCAAGCACACGGCAATAATCGGAAGATAACTGCATTTATAGGTGGTCTAGATCTTTGTGATGGTCGGTATGATACACCCGAGCATCGAATTTTACGTGATATGGACACTGTTTATCAGGACGATTATCATAATCCCACGTTTTGTGTAAGTTCATAATCTCTGAGGATACCATGCATTACTTATAAGTTGTTGCATTCCAAAATCTACATTGATATATACATGAGCTTTTCTTTTTAGCACGATATATGTCCAGTTTCTGTTTCTTTCTCTAATAAGAAAAAGCAGAGTTATTTTGTTTCAATGAGGTTAATTATTGACCTAATACCTCCTTTTGTCTATAAGCTGATAATGACTTCTTGGGCTGAAGTATAAATATTCATACGGACATTGTTTTAGCATATTTTGATTGTTAACATTTTAAAAGTAGTGACAGAAAACTTCCATGCCTTCCTTCCACTCATTCAGCAGGTTTGGCTTGTTATAAATACAGTACCGTTATTGGCACTTCGCATATAGTATAGTATCTTCATAAACATAAATTTGTTGTCTGAGATCTTGTTTGATACTGAGATTTAGATCACCAGTGTACTCTTGGTCTCTCTTGCTAACTGAAATTTGTCATCTTCCTCTTTTAATAATAGGCGGGAACCAAGGGTCCAAGGCAACCATGGCATGATTTACATTGCAAAATTGAAGGCCCTGCTGCATATGATATACTCACTAATTTTGAGCAGCGCTGGAGAAAAGCCACCAAATGGTCTGAGTTGGGTCGAAAACTCAAGAGAGTATCTCACTGGAACGATGATTCTTTGATCAAGTTAGAACGCATCTCTTGGATTCTTAGTCCTTCGGAATCAACTCCAATTGATGATCCTGCACTATGGGTTTCAAAGGAAGACGATCCTGAAAATTGGCATGTTCAGGTTGTTAGTTCACTGTCTTTAAAGTTTGTATTCTGTTTCCTTCTTTTCTTTCAACAGAGAATTTGTTTACTTATACTTTATTTACTTTTTTTGTAGGTTTTTCGATCCATAGATTCTGGTTCTTTGAAAGGATTTCCTAAGGATGTAGTTGTTGCCGAGACTCAGGTAACTTATCCAACATTGAGTTGCTCTATAGTTAGATAAATGTCATAGAAGTAGAACCTTTGGATTTCCCTGTCTCACTAATTTCTTTTTGATTGTCATTCATTGCAGAACCTTGTTTGTGCAAAAAATTTGGTCATAGACAAGAGTATTCAAACAGCATATATACATGCGATCAGATCTGCTCAACATTTTATTTATATCGAGAATCAATATTTTATTGGATCATCCTTTGCTTGGCCAGATTACAAAGAAGCAGGTTTTGGCAGAATATTGATGCTTACTCATGTAACTTGTTGCATCTGCTTGTTGCTCGTAATTTCTGTATAAGCACCTATGACTAGTATTTAGCATGTGACATGCATTTTTCTACTTTTAAGCTCAGAACACTACAAAAAATTGTAGACAATGCTAACAATATAGTTCCTTTTTGCTCTCACATATTGTCTGTTTGTATAAACTTCTTCGGAAACACTTTTAGTAGCAAAAATTACAAAGAGAAAAATGACATAAATTTCTTCCTAAGCTAAATTTAGCTTATGCATAAGTAAATTTCTAGAAACTCTCTCACATAGCTTCACTAAAAGATGATTTTTAACTTATGTATAAATTAATTTTATTTTATGTAGAAACTCATTTTCTGTTTTTCTTGTTATTTTCTTCTCTTATGAGTGCTTTTGGATAAACTTATCCATACAGGCAATCGAACAGCTGCTTAACATATATTACGAATGACAAACTAGCTCAAAGTAATTGCTAGCTATGTACTACGATTGTGTAGTCTTAATAACTACATCAATTGAAATATCATTGTTTTTCCTCAAAGTCCACCTAGTGGGGCAAGACTTTGTTATTGACATCGACCTTTTTCATCAATTTTTTAAAATAACATTTTCTACTTATCTAAAATTCCATTCTATGATCAGGTGCTGATAACCTAATTCCTGTGGAGTTGGCACTGAAGATAGTCAGTAAGATAAGATCCAAGGAGAGATTTACAGTTTATATTGTCATCCCAATGTGGCCTGAAGGTTCCCCTTCTTCTACTTCAGTGCAAGAGATACTCTTTTGGCAGGTAATATAGTGTAAATTACGTAGCTAGTTAGTCATACAAAATTTTAACATTGGAAATAATTTATTTATTGAGCAATTTTAAGTGCTATGTTTAT
The DNA here is from genome assembly GCA_013407115.1 of Glycine latifolia. Classification (NCBI taxonomy): domain Eukaryota; kingdom Viridiplantae; phylum Streptophyta; class Magnoliopsida; order Fabales; family Fabaceae; genus Glycine; species Glycine latifolia. The sequence continues at coordinate 1,807,178 of CM023944.1, read as the reverse complement.
TACGAATTAAAAGGAATTCACATTTTCAGGGACAAACAATGAAAATGATGTATGAAATCATAGCTCGGGAGTTAAAATCTATGCAGCTTGATAGTCATCCACAAGATTACCTCAATTTTTACTGTCTGGGAAACCGAGAGCAGTTGACAACTGAAGTTTCGAGTTCAAGTAATTCACCTTCAGAAAATGGCGAAACGGTAATCATTCAAAATATTTTTCTGAGTTTGGTGCATTATTAGTGGAATGAATCAATAACCTGGCAAGTGACGAAGTGTTAGGACCGTAATGTCATATATTTAGATGACAGTGGCCCATCATGTATATCATATACTCCTTCTAATATAAATATAAATAATGCATTGCCTCTTAAACTCTTAAACATCAACTTAGGCCAATTTTTTTATTATATAAAAATACTGTTTCAATTTATTTGTTTAAAGACTTATTTTAATAATCATCAGTATTATATTTAATAAAATAAGTCTCATCCTTCATATGTTTCCATGTTTTAACATGGGTTTTAGCCTCATTCTTTGAGAAGAACATTTGTGATCCTTTTCCTTAGGTTGGTTGATCTATAAGGTAAAGAAACGAAAAACTACGTGAGAAGGAGAAAGGAAGTGGAAAAAGTAAAGAAACGAAGGAGAAGGATTTAAGATCGTAATTGTTTCTAAGGGCTTATGTCTCTTGGATCTTGAAGTTCTAATATTCGGTCAATTTTCATTTCACATAGATCTTTCTTGCTACATTCCTCTAGACTACTGGTAGTATGAATGTGAAGTAATGACCAATTTACTCGTTGGTAGATATGTAGTTCAGGGTTAATATTCTTGTTGTGCGTTTGATAACATTAATATCTTTATGTAATGATCATCAGATTTCAGCCTCACAAAAGTTCCGACGGTTTATGATTTATGTACATGCCAAAGGAATGATTGTGGATGATGAATATGTAATTCTTGGGTCTGCCAACATAAATCAACGATCTTTGGCTGGATCCAGAGATACTGAGATAGCAATGGGTGCACATCAACCCCATCATACATGGAGTCAGAAAAAGGGACATCCACATGGTCAGGTTTGTATCATTAAATATATGATGTAAAATTAATTATACGTAGTAATCTATTTCTTCTTTCTTGGCCTTTTTAGAGCATCTCCAGAAATAGTTTTTAAATGGGTTCTTAAAGTTAAGAACCGTTCTTAGTTAGATTTCCCAGATATTTCTCTTTCCGGATCCGGAGGACTTAAATCAAGGAATTTGCAGGTATATGGGTATAGAATGTCTTTGTGGGCAGAACACACGGGGACCATAGAAGCTTGCTTCAAGGAGCCTGAATGTTTGGAGTGTGTGAAAAGTGTGAACAAGATTGCTGAAGACAACTGGAAGAAGTACACAGCTGATGATTATACTCCATTGCAAGGGCACCTAATGAAATATCCTGTGTGTGTAAATGCGAATGGGAATGTAAAGTCCTTACATGGATTTGAGTCTTTCCCAGATGTTGGTGGCAAGGTGCTTGGCTCCCGGTCTACCCTTCCTGATGCTCTAACTACATAATAGGCATAATAGCATACCCTCTTAATTTCTACGTGAAATAAGTAAACCAAGTCTCAGAAGAGAGGGATTGGATTGGATTGCTGGCGTGCTTGGTATATAAAGTTAAAAAGAGGCCTTGCCCCTGCATTTTTTTCAACCATTTACACGGTATAGTATGCAACAGGCTGCGTATAGTAAATTATTAATTAGTGGACTGTATGTCACAGCCACAATGTATATTTGTATCGATTTTTCTGCCAAGTGGTCGAACGCGCAATAAACCATTGTATCTTAACTCTTAAATCAGTCACCCCACCTGAAAAGCCATTGATTTCAACAGGGGTGTCACAAAATGGAAAATGGGTTGAACCCGTCCGGCCAACTTTGTCCATCCTTTTCAACTCGTCCTGTTTTCGTCTGCTAAAAAATAGTTGAGATAAAAGTGGAACCAACCAATCTACTAACTCGTTTTTTTATTAAAAAACAATATTATTTGATATTTTATACATATATTTATTTATTTTTGTCTAAATAAATTATTATTTAAAGTAATACATTAATTTTAATAAGTATTTTTATTTAATATTTATAAAAGATAAAAATAATTAAAATAAATTTATTATTTATTTTTTCTTAACATCTTAGTTTTAACATGTCAACGGCTGAATTGACTTATTTTTGACGAATTAATGGCGGAAACGGGTGAATCAGCCGGTTTTGCCGCTCCTAAATTTCAAGGATGTAGTTCATCACTGTATTAGTGCAAATTTAACACTTCAATAGAAGAAAAAAAATCTTAAGATTAATTTTATATTATAGAGAAATGAAAAATCTACTATTCCTATGCTAAAGTTAAAAGTCACTTCTCGAACATTTTCAATATTCTTTCTTTTACACGTTTTCTCAGCTAATAATAATTTTTCTCTCTTTCAAACATTTCAAATTATTATCTTTTTATTCTCATTTTAAATTTCAATAATGTTTTTAAAGTTCCATTCAAAAACAATATTTTTAAAGTAAACATCAATTATTAAAAACATTTTTATTTTATAATCTAAATTATTCATCATAAATATAAAATATGATTTATATATTAAAAACATGATAAATGACTATTTTGGTATTTGAACTTGTAAATTGGTGAAAAAATGTTGTAAAAATTACCATAGTTAAATCGTGTTGCTAAGTTTTGTGAGGCCAATTTAACATTAGGTTAATTTTTTTAAGATAAATTTATCATTAAGTTAAACAACAAAATGTAATTATTGTATTTTTTATATATTTAAAAATTAAATCAAATTTTTAATTCTTTTAAGGATTAAAAATTTGTACCATCGATTTTACACATTTAGATATTAATATGATTATTTATCCTTAAAAATATTTACTAATTATAAAGTTTATTAATAACATAATTTATATATTTATTATAAAAAAATTAATTATTTAAAATAAATATTTGTTTAACTTAACTGCACCTTTTTTTCCTAATGTTTAATTTTTTTTATGAATTTTAATCCATTAAATTAATTGGCATATTTTACCCCCAACATCTTATTTTAGAAAACTCACAATTTTTCCATTCAATCGTCTAGGTGACTTCACATGCTAAAATAATTATACTTTTTTCTTTTACTAATTTTATTTGCAACTTTTTGTTTTTGGCCGGAGCCCTCTGCAGCATGATAATGCATTAGCTTATTTATTAATCGATATAACACTTAAATTATAGACCTTATTGCACCAAATCCATAATCGAAAGGGAGAAATAATGAAGAATCTGAAAGACTGAAACCAAAGGAAGAAAATGAATTACAGAAACGCATTATATCGTTCATTGATCCCATAGGCCATAACAATAAAGATCAACCAAGCTCTTGTAGAAAAAACAAAAAAAAAAAATACAAGAAGGAACCCTATGAGAACTTAGACGTAGGAGACGGAGAAGCCTTGAGAAAATAATTAATTAACAGTGACTTTTCCCACCATACCAGCTCCTTGGTGAGGCGAACAGAAGAAACTGTAGGTTCCCTTAGCATCCAAAGTAACGCTGTAAGTCTCACCAGCCGCATTGAGAAGGTCTTCTTCGTTCATGGAGATTTTCCCTGCATCCACGCCGCTAGGAATCTCGTCCTCGTCGAAAACAACGTTGTGGGGGAAACCTGCGTTGTTCTTGAACACGATCTTCTCCCCAGCGGCCACGGAGAAATCGCTGGGAACGAAAGCCAGAGACCCGTCATCACCACCCAGCAACACTTCAATGGCCATGGCGTTGCTAGCGAGCACTGCACTCGCGGCAGTGGCCACAACAGCGACTCCAACGTCTTTCAGCGAAGCCTTGATGCCGAACCTTGCGGCTTGGGGAGCTGAGACTTTAACTGCGGTGGCACTAACTTTGCCTGCGCTTGCCTTGAGGCCAGTGAATGAGGGAATAGCAACGGCTGCAGAAGTGACGGTGGCCATGTTTATGGATGAAGATTGATTGATTGATTGATTGAGTCTTGGGTGTAGAATGGGGGAATCAATCAAAATGCAGACACACAAAGAGTGTTTTTTTATAGGGTGAGGGAATGGACAAAGGTGTGGATTGGTTTTTGTGTGGCTCAAAATGTGAGGAGCAATGGGTGATGTAGATAACGCGGATGGGGGTTTGGAGGGGGTTATCTCATCTCATCACCATTGCTGCGATTGGTTGGATTGGATGTTATCCACTGACGTGGCTAAGATTCTCAACTCTTACTTATATAATTCGAACCCACTTTCTTATAAAATATGAATTCGATTTTTATCAACTAGATTAAACAAATTATTTCTTTTTCTTTTAGTTTGAGGTACATATGCAAGCTCCTAGTATTCCAAAGTCGTGGCACTGCATGACTTAGGCAAACAATTATACATTGAGTAAGTTCCAAATAGGTTTAAGCCGCGACAGAAGATAATTAAGAGAGATTACTTTACCCTCTTCTATCACGTTTTAGAGAAAAATATATTTTTTAAAATAAATATCATTTTATAAAATTAATATTATATTAAATATATTTTTTCTAAGATTATTTTTAATAAATGCTTTGGGAGAGCAGTGTATAAAAAAATAAATGAGTCATTAATTAGAAATATAAAATATCTATCAGAAAGTTATCCAATATTTTCTTTAAAATTTAATAAAATTATATTTCTTAATATTTATGTAAAAATCTTAAATGTCATATATTATGGAGTAATTTTTATGTACAAGTATTAGTATAAATTTGTTTACACTAACAATTAATCAGAAATTCTTATAATTTTAATGTAATTATTTTAAAAGTAAGTGTATATATCAATTTTTGATTGAATAATAAAACAAAATTATTTACACTTTCAATATATAAATTATTTATTCCAAAACTAATACTAAAAAAGAAATTGAAAAAATTAATTAACATGTATTGTTGATATAAAAGTTTTTATGGTGTTAATCAATAAGAAATTATTTTTAATACGATAAGTTGTTATAAAATGAATTGTGATTATGATTGGATTACAATAACGACATGCATTATTAAAATCCTTTATTAATGTCAATACATACATCTTATATACTCTATAAAAAAAACTAAATCAATACAACAACTTAACCAGCCCATATGTTGTACAGAAAAAACGGAAAAACATTGTGTTTTGTGGAGGAAAAAGCTAGGAGCGGCAATAATGCATTAGCAGCCTCTTTGATTCGTTTCTAGACATTGCTGAGCATAGCAAATCCAAAGATATGCATGGCCATTTTTGTTTTGATGCATGAAGCAATAATAGACGTGTCTGGGTGTTGTTGTTTTGTTAGTAAGAAAGAAAGCCCCGAAGCCACCGCACAATTCGCAGAAACTTACACAGAAACACTAGCATGAGGTAGCAACACGATCAATCAAAGTGATTAATTGAAAGCAGGGCGTTTGAAAGAAATTTTCTCGGTTAGAAGTCATATATAAGTAAACTTAATTAATTTTATACTAATAAAAAAATTAGTTGTTATCATTTAATTTTTTTTAATCTCAAATAAAAAATAAAATTATTTTAAAACATTTTTCATTAAAACTTGTTTTCATGAATAAAAAATAGTCATTCAAAATAAAAATAGAATTAAATAAAAGGTTTTTTAGAAATAATATTATTAAATAAGTCAAATTAATTAGATTTATTTATATTTAAATTTAACGTACAAAATTATTTTTTTACTTATATATGAATCCAAGAGAGATTACATAAAAAAATTTGGTACATGAATTTTACATAGTTTATCTAGGTGTTAGATAATGAGTTGTTTATATTTTTTTTCTTATTTTTACTCTCTTTGAGGGTAGTTTAAAGTTTAAACTTTTTAACTGTTGACTTTATATTTTCCTCTTATTGTATAGTCAGATTTGCATTATTGGAATAGACCTCTAACTCTTCATGTCTCTTTGTTCTTCTTTCTTTCTCTTTCTCTCTGTATTTACATTGTTAACACTAATAAGTTTTTCTTTTTAATTTATCTCAATAAATTTAAAAACTAAATTTATGATATAAACTTTCATTCGATAAAATATTCGCCAAATAAATACTTAATTGAAAGGTTCATTTAAATATTGGCTCCACTTTCTTTTATCCAAATTGTTTTTCCTTCTAAGAAGAATATTAAACATTTATCAAGTAGTGGAGTGTTTTTTTAACAGAGTGTGGAGTGTTAATTATATAGGACTTACTGTTATTAATTAGAGATAGAAATAAGTCAAATTGTTATTCACTGTGGACTTATAACCTGATCCACATTAGACCTATTTATAAAATAACTCAAGTCAATAATTTTTTTCCCAAAAAAAAATGTATAGTTAAAAAAATCTTTTTTTTCAAAACATTAAAAAAAATCTAATGCACAGACCTATTTAAATAATAATAATGATGGTTTGACATTACATAAATTTTTGTTCTATTTAAATTAAGACATACAAACATTAACTTATGTATCACTTTAGACCTAATAACTCATTTAAAGACTAATTTTACGAAATTTAAAATTAAGTGTGTTTTATGAAATAAGTTTTGAATCGAACCGAACTTCTGAAAAAACTCATATCAACCTTTTAAAAAAGGAAGTTTATAGTACATAAATAAACTCAAACTTTTTTTTTTATAAAAAAAATATAGTAAACCTGAATCTTATAAAGCTAACCTTAGTCAAACACATTTTCGCCTACAAATTATAAGCCGACGGCCGATCTGGTCCTGGTAGCTGGGTCACTTGTATACTGTACAAGACCCATCAGAAGCAGGCCCAAGTGATCATATACTTTATGAAATGTTAAAATTTCACATTTTATAAATTATTTTCCAAAAGTTTTATAATATTTACATTCTACAAAGTAGTTTTTGAAAGTGTCAAAAATTTAAGACATTTTGAAAAGTACTTTTAGAAAGTTAATTTTTAGAAGAAGAAGAAAAAGGGTATCAATTGCTTTTAAGTTGCTCTTCTTTGATATACTCTTATTTTAATTTCTTTAAATGAAACCTAATAAAAAAAACAAAATTACGAGATTCTATAAGAAATGGTAGGAATATGAATCCCATGGCCATGGATGATATATCACTTTTAAATGAATTAATAATCAAAATTATGTATCGTCTGTAGGTGGAGTCACTCCTTAGATTGAGAAGTACTCATGTTCTCTGCGACTACGACATTACCGTCATGAACTATCCTTTGTTTTGTCAATAATTCATTTATGAAAATGCCCGACAAATACACAAGCATACAAAATGCTAAAAGAGGGTTACAATAGTGCAGCATATGAACAATGAAAGAGAACTCATGCTCAACACTGGCTACACTAACAATTACAACATGAAAATATAAACACCAAATATAAAAATTCTCCAATTACAAAGAACATAGGTAAAGCCTTGAGCTTTTTTTCAATTTTTATTTTCTTTGTAATTCTTTCTATTTGTTGGTAGTAACTTTTTAAAAGCAATTTTTTTAATCTATTATCTTTAAGTTTTAATTGATATTGATTATTATTTATACAATTATATCATTATAAAAAGTGTATAAAATATCAAAATAATAAATAATATTAAGAGATTATAAATAAGTTTAATAAAAATTACTCTTTTTTTATCATAAACAGCTAATAAAAATAAGAGTACAAGAGATCAAGCTCATAAGAATAGTATCAACAATAAACAAAATTTTATTTCGGATATGGAAAGGTAGGTGTCTCCAAATTAGAAAAATTTTAAATGAAAAGAAAAAGATAGTAGTACAACAATCAAGAGAGAAGCCACGCGGCGTCCACGAGCACCCATTCCGGCATTATTGAGTTTCCCAAACCAAAAGAGAGACAGGTTAATAATAACTAAAGTAGATTCAGCAAGGGATCGTTTGGGGTTTGCATTGATTAGAACATGGCGTGTTCCGGGGTGGAATATGCAAGGAATGTGGACTTGGCTGAGGAGCTAAAGCCATTGAAGTTAGTACCGGACGACGTCGTATACGCACCCATTTTCGGGAACACAAGCCAATCGTTCACTTGCAGGTCCGGGAGCTGGTAATCCCTCAGAACCGTATCAATAGAATCGCATGTGGGTCCAAACACGGTGCTAGTGTAAGTCTTCAAATTCAAATCCCTGCAACATGTAGGATTCTCCGGTTTCGAGGTGCACGCTAGTGGCATGCACGTGACGGTAGCGTAATCAAACATGATGTTATTAAGAGTTCCGTAAATCCCATCGTCAATCCAATACTCCCTCACGTCCCCCCTGACACGCTTTCCAATAACTCTCGTCGCCAACGTGAAAGCCGTTTCCGCGAAATAACGACCCGGCTCGCCAATCACCACCAGCCCCTCCTCGTTTCCGAAGCTGCCTTCAATCGCGGCGTTTATTTTCCAAGCCGCGGCTTCAAACGACGGCCCAGAGGTGAAGCCGCCGCCGATGTCGAGCACGCGCATTCTGGGCAAGCCTAGTCGAGAAGCCGTTTCGAAGACGTTTTTAGCGGCGGATATGGCTCCGTGATAGGCTCCCGTGTCGGCTCCGCCGCTACCAATGTGGAAGGACACGCCGGTCACCTTGAGCCCCGCCTCGTGGGCCGCTTGGAGAAGCTCATGGACTTCCTCAGGAAGTGCGCCGTATTTGAGGCCCAAGCTGGTTCGCGCTCCGCTGTCTTGCGGGGGTTTAATGCGGAGGAGCAACTCGCACGTGGGGTGGTATTTGCGGATTTTCTGGACCTCGTCTATGGAGTCGTAGGTTGTGACGTTGACGCCAACGGAGGCGGCGTATCTGATGTGTGACTCGGATTTGCATGGGTTGGCATAGATGATTCTGTCGGGTGAGACTCCGAGGGAGAGAACGGATTCGATCTCGGCTTTGCTGGCGCAGTCGAAGCTGGAGCCGAGCGCAGCGAGAGCGCCGATAAGGGAGAGGTTTGGGTTGCACTTGACGGCGTAGAAGGGCTGGACCGTGGGCAGCTTACAGGCCCATTGGTCCATCAGGCCCATTACGACCCCCAAATCGAGGACGCTGAATGGCGTGTCGATGTCTGGTTTGTCAGCAATGATTGTTTGAATGAAATCAGTGAGGCCATTTTTTTCTGCTGACAACGCAGTCACTCGCTTGCCCTTGATGCCTGAGGCACAGAAAATGGGCTTCGGGCTCAAGGGTTCTGCGCCATTGGCTTGGAATGCCTCGGCAACTAGTGAAGGCATTTTTGCTAACTGGAAGAGTAAGTACGTAAGTAAGTAATAGTCAGGAGGATTGATTTGGACGTTAGAGGACGCGGATGATGAGCTTATATATAAAGATACAGCTAGAGAACTAGGCACTGATCTCTGAACAGCATGAGCCACCTACCACGTGTTGCATGTTTGAATATATATATTATTTGCATGAATGTGATCCATGCATACCTTAGAAACCATGAATAAAGTATTACTTGCTCTCCTTCCAGCGCGCGACGAATCGAGGAAGCATCTGAAAAGGATATCAGATCTAGTCAAATTATATTAAAAAAGGAAATTAATTGCAGGAAGGTTGATATACTTGGTATAGAAAAGGAAAGGACATCTTTTGGTCATGAAACCTGTTAAATCATGCGAGTTTACCATATTTACTAGAAACGCCTTTATAGCTACCTGGCATAAGAATACCAAAGACACGTACAGTGAACTTATCACCCAAAGGTTACACCAAACATAAAAGTACGATTTTGGTTCAAGATGAAAACTGCTTAATATTTTTTTTTATGTGCGTGTGTGAATACTGCGTAAAACTATTGTCGTGTGATTTCTGTCAATATATATCTACTGTTTTTATTTAATTTACTATTCTAAATAAATAGAATGTACGTATCCACGTAGGTTAACAATATTTAATAACAAATGGAAGGACTGAAATCATTTGCAGTGGAAAACGCAAATTAAAATAACATATTACATAGCACGTGGTCAATGTAAACTATTAGGGTGGTTATTGGTCAGTCAATTAATTTGTGGCATTTTTAATGTATTTTAAATTAATTTTATTAATTACGAATTTTATTTCTTATTTGGTGAAATTTATATAGATTCATTCCATGGATTAAGTGTGTTGACTATTTTTTATATATCATAATTTACATAAAATTTACTTAATAATAAAAATACGTTAAAAATAAAGGTGGTAGAGAATATGTTAATAATATCCTTCATATTTCTTTGTTTAAATATAAATAATGTCTTTTCTTATTTATCTGTTTAAAATTTATGAAATATTACTATTTTTTTATATTATTAATAGATGAAACTTCCATATAATAATTACAAGGATATTACTTTGGTATGACTTTAAAATAAATAGCACAAGTATGTGTTATATATTATTTAATCATATAATGATATGTCATTTATTTTGTCACATCACATAATTAAGTTTAATTTTTTAATTTTTGCAATTAAATTTTAAGACTATTTTTGCTAATTTGATTTTTCATTTTTAATTTAATATATTTAAAAAGAGACTTTAATTCTTAATTAATTAAAAACATCTTTAGTGATAGATTTCAAATTGAAATCTTAGACCACTTTTTGGTGCATTCCATACTGTTATTTAAGATTGAAGATCTCTCCCATTTTTTTCTTTAGTAGTAGATTTCATTTTGAGATCTTATAAGAAGGGAAAGAGAAAAAAAATTATTCTTTTTTGAATACTGATCTTCATGATTCTTCTATAATAACCAATTTTCTACATGAGATTTGTTCACCTCTTTTATTGGGAGATCTAGTAAAGACCAAATCTTAAACTCAAAATCCTTATTCAAGATCTGTCACTAAAGACGTTCTAATTTTCCTAATTTTAAATTTAACATTTTCTTTGTGCAGGTGAAAAATGTTGAATGAACTTAATTAGGAAGATACTATGGAAGGCTAGGTTTAGAATTAGGAATATTAGAAATTAATTAGGTGTTAAAGTGTTTTTTGTTTAAATACATTAAATTAAAAAATATATTAAATTTGTAAAAAATTCTTAGACTTTAATTGCACAAAACAAAACAATTTTTTTTATCTAATGTACTAAAATAAACTACATGATATTATATAATTGGACAACATATAACATACCAATATAACTTCTTTTAAAATCACACCAAAATAATTAATTAACGCCCTAATTATTATTTAACATGTGGTATCTTATCTATCCCTTTTACTTTTCTAATTTAATTCGCTTTTCCGTAGTGCATCGTATCTTTCTCCTTTCTCCTTTCCCCTTTCTCCATAAATGACTTGACTAATCCCTATATATATATATAATAATCTTAAAACGAATTTGGTCCGTTTGGTAGTTTCCGTAGGAAAGCAATAAGAGCATCTTTAGTGCTAGATCTTGAGCAAAGATCTTAAGCTCAAGATCTGATCTTTATTAGATCTCCCAATAAAGGAAGTGGAGAGATCTCCAACATGGAGGATGAGTTCTTGTACAAGATCCCTCAAGATCTGCACATTATTCAAAAAAGAATAAATTTTCTTCATTTTTCTCTCTCCCTAAGATCTTAATTTGAGATCTACCATTAAAGGAAAAAATTAGAGAGATCTTGAGAGATCTTTAATCCTATGTGGTACATAGGGTCCACCAAAAAGTAGTCTAAGATCCTAATTTAAGATCTACCACTAAAGATGTTCTACGATAGTTGAAGATAGAGGGTGAATATTAATAATTAAGTGAAAAGAAAAATAAAAACATAAGTTTTTTATAATAAAAAAAAGAAAAAAATAGTATTTTAACTTGTGCAACGTATAGAATAAATATTTGTTTAATATATAAATTATATGTTCGATTTATGATAAAAAATTTATATTATGACACAATATTATTATTGTTAATAATTGATAATTTTTTAAAATAGATTGAAATACATAAATAATTAAGAAGAATTCCTAAAAATAGATAAATAGGTAACTTATATAGAGAGGATAGAGGATTAAAAAACATAGATAAATAAGTGAATGAAAGTATATGAGAAATAGTGAAAATAATTAATGTATTTCAGATTTTTATTTATTTTTCTTCTCTATTATTTTTTTTTATTTTCTGCCTCTTTCTTTACACCCTCTTTTTCCTTTAGCGTACAAAAAAAGGGAAAAATAATTGAAAACAGTGAAATTTGATAATTTATAATAGCATATTACAAAGAACGTGGTGATTCTGGTGAATATATAACAGTGGCATATGTTGTCAGACTATTATATTGAAAAGATAATAACAATTATTGAGATTAGAAAAACAAAAAACTACCAGTGCCCCGTCCCCAGATACGTAATTTTGGAGGTCTTGTGAAATTATGCGTATCTTTTTATTAATTATATTTTTACTCCCTTTACTGTATTTTGTGTAATATTTTAATATTTATAATATAAAAAAATCAAAAGAAGAAGTTGAACCCGATACAATGAGGTTTAGTGGTTTACAATAATTTACACCTCAACCAATTAAATTATATTCTCTTTATATTAATTTTTTTTTGCTTATTTGTAAATTTTGCCCCCAAAATGTGATTTTGTTGCAAATTTTGCTCCCATATATTTTTTTCGTGAATTTTTCCCTAAAGTTTAAAAAGGTGGCAAATTCTAACCTTCCTTCAATTGTCTGCTAAATTCATTTTTTGTACTTTCAAATTTTGCACCCAAAAGTTTCACAACATTGTATATTTATCCTCATATTTTCCTAATGTTGCATTTTTTCCCCACATTTTTATGGTCAACTAACAAGTTTAACAAACAAATTGAGAAATAGTTACAATTTTGGGGGGAGGGGTGTGTGGAAATTGCAACATTGAATAATACACAATAATTCATGCCTCCAAATGAACTATTTAGAGTGTCTTTATGAACATTTAACGACTATTTCACGTTTTTTAAACAAGAAAACAAATTCAAGAAAGAAAAAAACATTAGCGTCGCATTCGTTTAAACGGAAATACAAACAGAGTTTAAGTGAGTATTTAAAAAACATTAGCGCTGCATGCAACTGAACAATGCATGTTTGAGTGAGTATTTAAAAAATTGATTTCAAATAAAATAAAATTTGATGAAATTAATTGTAAAGTGAAGTATTTTATGTTTATATGGTTTTATTATAAAATTAAATTAATAATAAATTTCGATATAATTTTTTTATCTAACAAATAAATAACTTAAAAAAAATTTAACTCAATTAAATTTTCAACCCCAAATCAAATATATAAATATTTACATAAAAATGGTAAAATTATATTGATAGTACACTTATTTACCTGCGACACACGGAGTTATGGTTTCTTTCTCTCTCATGATAATTAGGCGGCGAACCGAACTTGTGTTAGAAAGGAATAAAATATTCCTTTATTTATTTGGATTTTGGACTTCGTTTTAGTGCGGAGAAACCGTCAAAGTAATGTTACAGCATGAAACATATTCTGGTCTAGATATTTGACATAATTATTCTCGTATAATGTTGTTCTCATTTTTTATAATAATAAATGACTGGCTGATAAAATACTCTTATACTTTCATTTGGTAAGTCTAACGTGTTGTGATATAATTCACAAATAACCTTGTTCTTTAGAAATATTGTTACAGACTTTTAAAAAAATATTGTTAGAGATTTAATCTATAAGTATGAAAAAAGTAAATTGTTAGAGAAAACTTCAGTTTGAAAAGAAAACTGCATTAGCTGTAAAAAAAACAAAAAAGGACTGCATTGAAAATACCATTAAAAAATATTAAAAATGCTATCATCCTCTTAATTATTAGAATATACTATATAAATAAAAAATATGATATCTTATTTTTATTTTAAAAAAATATTTATATTATTCTTTAAATATACTATTTTCTTTTCTTCCATTCTTTTTTTCACTCACTTTTTTTTTTTAACCGTCCTTTCCCAAACTAGATAAGCATAAGTACATGTTTGAAATCAGATGGAAAAATATATTTGAATCAAAAGTACTTTTGTAAAAGAATTATACTCTTATTTTTACTTTTAGTCGTTCAATTATATTAAAACACGCATAGCATAACAGTAAATTCAATTGTAAATGTCTTATATATGCTGCATCCAAAAGAGGTTGTGGTGACACCGCAGTTGGTCTGGAACGGGACATTATTTCGTCAGAGGCAGATGCTTTCTGTCTCCTTTTTATAATACTATATAATATCCTTATTTAAAATTACAGCTCAGGATGTGATTTTTTTTTTTTTTTTTATAGGGAATGTACATCAATTATTCAATGGGCACCTTTCGTCCTTCACTATTTGACTTGAAGCATTGAAGCCGACTTGCCGCCAGTCACAAGTTTACAAATTAGACCAGATCTATCTAATTCAATTTAATTATTACAACGCTCTTTTGAGTGAATATTCATCAATGGACAGGTATATGCCTCCGGCTCCCGATGCTTTTCATCAGTGACTTTAAAGCCTACTTGCTTTCTGGTAAAAGAAAAAAGAAAAAGTTCTTTTTGACACCCAAAAATAATATACATATTGAGAGAGATAAAAATAATATTAATATGATAAATAATATTTAAGAATATTCATGAGATATTTGATATTTAGGGGTAAAAATAATTAAGGCTTTAAAAAAATTACTATAAATTACGCCACATTTGTTAGTACCAATTAATTAGAATGTAATAAGTGTGTAAAGATTATTTTTATATTGTCAATTAACTATTTAATTATATGGTAATTTTTTATCATGCTATAGATATAAAACATTTATTAATTTCATTAATAACTAATCTTAAAAAAAAAATTTGATTAACTAACGTTTGGTGATATTTATTAATTTTTACAATTTTATCAATAATATTTATCCTCTTTACTACATTCTTTTCATTTATAAAACCTTAAAAAATTTAAGTCTCATTTTACTTGAACCAACTAAATGTTTACAATTATATTGTTGATTTTAGTAATAATTGTTTAAAAAATATATCTATTTTTTAATTAATAATATAAAGTTGATTATCTTGATGGTATATTACAATTAAGTATTCAGAACAAAATATTACAATTAAGTTTTAACCTAAATAGTTGTTTCGTCACAACTGTTTAATAGAAAACATCAATACCACTTAAAAAAACGCATCTTACAACTAGTAATGTAAGTGAATTGAGCTATTCATGAATTATTCAACTTATTTATTTAATTAAATAAAATTAAGTTCAATTATTTAAATGAGCCAAAATAAACTTTACAAGCTTAAGATTAACAACTTGTGAATAGTTTAAATTTGACTCGTTAAATACTTGATCACGCTTAATTATTTAATTAAATAAACAAACTGAGATTAAATTTGATTACTTAAATAAATAAATAAATAAATTATAAGTTTAACATTAACAACTTGTAAATATTGTAAATAGTTCGTGTGTGTCTATACCCAAACTAAGTTTGCATATTTATGTATATATCACAAAATAAAAAAAAAATTATATGAATTATATTATAATACCACTTGTTTACCGTATATTTATATTTGTAAATTATTATTTAGTATTAAAATATTTTTGTAAATAATTAAATTTAAATAAATTAAACTCAAGCTTTAATTTTTTTTTAAATAAGTTAAGTTCATTTAAATAAATGAGTTAAATTTAAGTTATCTATTTTTTTTAAAATAAAATCTAAATTTTTAGTATTCACCATCCATCTCAAACAAATTAAATTGTTAAGTTTATTTAAATAAATGAGTTAAATTTAAGTTATCTATTTTTTTCAAAAATTAAA
Source organism: Glycine latifolia (assembly GCA_013407115.1). NCBI lineage: Eukaryota > Viridiplantae > Streptophyta > Magnoliopsida > Fabales > Fabaceae > Glycine > Glycine latifolia. Next base: position 1,791,379 of record CM023944.1, on the reverse strand, counting down.
TTAAAATTTTAGTATTCACCATCATCTCATTTTTACCCCTATCCTTGTTCTCTCTATTCTGCGTGATTATTCTTTTAACAAGTTATATCCTTGTGAAACACGATGATCAATAATATATGACACCATTTAGGATTTTGACGCACTATGAAAATAATGTTATTCTGTCATATGATATATACACATGTTCTAAAACACATTACTTTATCACCTATAATTTATTAAAATAATAAAACTTGTGTGAGTATCATAATGAGTCTTATTGAAATATTTATATTTTTTTGATATAGTGTGATATTATGACTTAGTACATCCTCTTCTTTCTTTTTATTTTTTTATGCCACCATATCTGATAAGGTGATACAATAGTACACCGTTTGAGTATTTTTTATTTATTATTATTTTATTTAAAGTGCTACATCATTTTAGTTTATACTTATATGAATAAAAAACCAATAACTAGTTATTAATTAAACAGTTATACGTCAGAGAAAATGTTGGGAGAAATGACAAAAGATTGCTATTCTGATTGCGAATCAGTTAGCAATGAGCAAACCGCATTCACACCTATAAAAGTATAAAATGGAAAAATGAAAGAACATAAATACTAGATATTAGTATGTTTTTCTTTTATGATGACATGCATGTGGAATATCGACCAACAGAATATTTCTTAATTTTTTTTTTTATAATTAATTTGAATTATCATTTTTAATAAAATCTTTTCATCCAATCATGATTTTTATCCCATCGTAATTTTTCATCCACACAATTTAAACTTAAAATTTTACTTAAAATATTCAAACTTTATTGTACTCCAATCAATTAACATTTATTAATAAAAAATACTAGTTTAAATATTCTATAATATTCTGTTTTGTACATATACTTTACTATTTCCTTGAAAAAAAATATACAATTTACTATTGATTAAAATCTATAAAATTTTATAGATTTCATTTATTTAATAAGCTTCACTCATAATTTTGTGGTTTTTCATAAATTTAACTAATAAAAAAATGCATTAGAGATGTGTTGTTAACACTTAATTGAAAAAAATGGAGATTCTGCTTTGCGCAAAAAAAGAAAGAAAAGGAAATCGTTAGTCAGTTAGTGTTCTTTCATGGCCACAATATTTGCCTGGTGACTCGCTTGAATAATTTTGTTTATTCAGAATGTTGGTTGTGAACATTCAAAGCATATGCTCATAAATATTTAATATCATTTAGAATCATGATAATTTACAACTGAATTCCATTTATTTTTTGCCTAATAGCTCACCTGTGAATATCACTCTCCTTGTTTTAATGAGAAATAGCTTCACATATAAGTTTATATACATCTCGCCAATGGGTAATATCAACTTCATATTCCAATCACGAACCTTTACCTTAAATTGATATATCTCACATTTAGATGTGCACTTAGCCTCTTACCATGTTGAGGGGTACCTCGGTGAATATTCATTTTCATGCATTCCCCTAGCCTTCACATTCCCCAGTAACCTGTTCAGGGATCTTTTAAGTATGGTCGAAAAGAAATAGTATCGTGGAAGCTTCAATTATTCTTTTTAATGTAACAAAAATTTTCAAGATTCCCCTCAACATACCGTCTTGGTCACACGCAGCAGAAGTTCTTGAATTTCTGAGAAGTTAGGTCTCAAAGATGAATCTTGGTGCCAGCACCAGTGAAGCAATTCCACTAACTTTGAATGAGTAGGCCTTGGAATTTGAGGCCTTAAACCCTGCAATTCATATCCACAATTAACTTCTTCAATTTCAGAAAATTTTGTGGCTTGGTAGCTTGAGCTACTATAGAGCTTTCAAGTTAGTAATATTTCTTGCACATTACCTTGTGAATTCTCTTTAATCATAACCAACATACATCATCCAAAACAGTATATGTAATTCTAGTTAAGGAATACCTTCTGGATCACTCCAACTGCTGCTTGCAATGGGGACAAATGCTCATAAGGAAGCTGTCATTCAGTCATAAAACATAGATGAAAGATGTGAATTCTAAGCAACCACAATAATACTGAATAAAAACATAAAAACAAGTGTCTAAAGCATACTTGCTAACTTTAATTTTCCATTTCTGTTAAATACATTGTTACTCACTTTTATTCTTCCATATATCAAAGTTTGTACATCATCAATTCACCATACATGACTTAATAATGTGGTCAACATTGCCTAGAAGGTTTTGCTTAGTAGTTCTTCAGCTACGGGAAATAATCCAGCTAAAAGGATTGAATTTGCATATACTTTTGTTAGAAGGGTGTAGTACATGTTATTGGTCACTTTATTGAAAAGGACAAAAGTCGTGCATGTCAATTACTAAGCTCTGTTAATTCAGTCCCAACTGAAAATGATAGTGTTGCCATTAAAAAGGGGTTAATACTATTACAAAGTAGAGAGAGTAAATCAGTTTTCAATTGGACACGAGAAGTAGAGTGTTTAATTCTTGGTTCTATAGAAGTCAAACAAGAGAAAGCCAAAGAGGGGAAAAAGTCACAATGCATTACCTTTCCTGTGAGCATTTCCCAAAGAACAATGCCAAAGCTAAAGACATCGGCTTTCTGATCATATGGTTTATGTTCAATAACCTTCCATGTGCCAAGGAATCACAAGTTAATTATAATAAATACAATGAGCAACAAAAAGGCAAGACATATCAATTTTTTTAGCTGTCTTACATAACCAATTAAAGCATTCATAGGAAAAAAGCCATAGTTTTGGTTTCAGCCAACAGGAGAGAAGGTAATTTGAGAGCAATAGCCTACCATTGTCTTCTTTTATTGGAGATTGTTACAACATTTTTCTTTTGGATGGGAGTTTTACAAATTGGGGGACAAAATTATTATTATCCATCTGCGGAGCACATAAGCAGCCAAAAGCAGTACTGAAAATCATGTTAGCTTTGAGTATTGTTCACCAGAAAGAAAAAAAAAACCGTCATTCTCATTCCAACCTGTCTAGGTTCATCTTATTACATCACAAACTGCTGCCTATTGTGTCCTTAAACAGCCTCATCCATGCCTGTAAGTTATACAATTCATAAATTTAAAGTAATCAACTTTATGGAAACATTCATAAATATTCACAGACCTCCGGAGCCATCCACCGGTAAGTTCCAGTTTCTGCAGTCATGATACCAGACTGATCATGCACTCTAGCTACACCAAAATCGGAAACCTTAACTACCTGTTGGAAAATATATTTAAAATACAAACACAAAGGCATAAATTCCCCAAGCCATAAGATCAAGTATACCTAAACTTTGTGAAGTAATTAAATAAAGATGAAAACACACGTAGCAGACAAAAATGTCGAAAAAAACTAGAAAAAACATTACAGTATATGAAATTTTGAAGGCTTTATCATAAGCATTACATGGTTGGTAGATCATCCATTACAAGAGAAGATATTTGAAGCATCACCTTATTGCATCCAACTGTAGCCTTGTATTAGGTTTTCACCTTAAGGCTTTTTACTCTACCTCAACATGTTCATACAGTGGCTAATTTTAAGTTCTGAATTCCTGAAGTTATCAACCCAAATTGCGAAAACTCTAATTTTAAATAACTTGAAACTTATTTTGACATGTTATAATAATAAATTGAGAGGATGTTTAACCCACAAATACACTATATTGATTCCAAAACTAAGCAAATATATTTTGATTCCTTCATCTGCCAAGGATGATTCAATTAAATTTGCACAGACTTTTAATTGATTTGCATCACCAATCACTTTATTTTCAATATGTAATCAGATGGAAGACATCTAATAATTTACCCAACTAGAATTGCAGAGCAGTTAACAATAATGTGGTATAAAAGTTGACAGCATTAACAAAGAAGTACTAGCCAGTGAAGTCCAAAGTAAATATACAATGTAAACTTACCCCATTCTCATCTATCAAAAGATTAGCTGCTTTAAGGTCCCGATGTATGATATTATTCTGATGCAAATATTCCATTCCTTCGGAAACATCAATGGCTACTTTGAGTAAAGATGGAAGAGCAAGGACAGTCTTCTGTTTATGCAAAAAGTCAAACATACTTCCACCAGACATGTATTCTGAGAACAAATTATGCATTGAAAATGACAATGTTTGTGTCATTACCTTGACCTTGTACAATCAAGAAGCAAAAAGTAATGACAAATTTCACCTGTGACAAGGTAAAGGTTTGGGGGTTTTGTACAAGCGCCAACAAACTTGACAACATTCTTGTGCTGAATTTTACTGCAAGAATTAAATTTGAAAAAGCCATGAATTGGCTACAGACTATTTAACTCAATGAGATAACGTCCTATATTGCATAAATTATTGACAACAACAACCAAGTCTTTTCCCACTAGGTGGGATTGGCTACTCATTGATCCATGTTAAACAGATTCAACAAAGTGTTAAATTGACTGTCAACTACCAAACACAACCCTCACCTAATCACCTTTTATCCAAGCTTGAGGCTGTTCATGTAAAGAATTGCATTAAAGCACAAATAGGCAAGTTTCTATATTGCAGAAAGGAAAAAAAGATTATTAATGTAATTTTTCCCTCTCTCTCTCTCTCTCTACAACTTCAGCATAGAAGCATTTGGACAACAGATTTTATATGAACCATAATCATTTGAACCGACAATTTAGGAAAAGAACCTCTGAAATATTTAACTATTTTATTTAATCCAATTCAATTGTTAGACAAGTCTTTACATCTTGTTTTCATGCAAATACGGAAATTCGAAGAAGAACAGGCTCAATGGTATAGGGGTGATAAATGGAAGTTGGGATAAAACGAACCTTAGGATATACACTTCCTGAGCAAACTCTCTTAGCATATTTTCATTTAAATTCTCATGCTTAAGGAATTTGATGGCTACATCTTGATTGCAGAACGTACCTTTATACCTGTTTCAACTAATAAGTAACTCAACATTTACTGATCCACATACAAATCAAGAAGAAGGAATGATAATACTAACAAATCACTGAAAGGTCCAGATGCAATTTTATTTTCATATCTTAAACACCCAGCACCAATTCTCCAGATAAAGTTCATCCTGGTTTGCTCTTGCTTTGCAGTAGGAAGACTCCCATTTTCTTTCAATTGAGGTTGCTTCCGGATTTCCACCCAAAAAAAACAACTTATAAATAATCCTCTATTATAAAAGTAGGAGAAGGGAGATTCAGGCAACACTTTATTTGCTAAGCTAATATTCATCTAGAAAATAAAAAATTCTACTACCTAACTAATATATGTATATTTCTCCATCAATTAACTTCCACTCAATCTAAAGCAAGAACTACTGAACTTTTTAATGTGTAAGTAAATGTTAAATATGATAAACTTTTGTTATTAACTAGGGAAATTGAACTATTAAAATGAATATAACCGGGGAAGAAAACTGCCGCCATAAACTAGATATGGAATTTTGGGTGCAAATCATGATACTGATGGCAGGGGGCTTGGGGGAACCACTGATCTTTTTTCATTATAAGTAAAAGGATTTTTACTTGCATATCAATATTTTTACATTTAACTGAACAAATATAGGTAAAAGAATAATGTCAGAATTATTTTTATTTTGTTATATAAAAGAGAAATGGTAGGAAAAAAATGTGTAAATAACATTATTGCAGGTAAAAGTTTATCTTCAAACATAAGCAGTAAACATGTAACCACAAGTGGCCTACCTGGAGTCTCTGAACTTTCTTAGCTAGTTGATATTTTAATTTCTCTGTTTCCTACAATCTCAGACATGGACATATGTCAAGTAACCTTGTCATGAAGAAATGAGGGACAAAAATAGAGTTCAATAGTATACTCTCCTTTCTTTTGTTAAATTATAAAGTGTCAATACTCAATAGTACATCCTATCAAAGTCTGAGAGCTAGTAAGTTCTAAGTTGCCAAACTTAAAAAAGGATTGCAATTGCAATTCAATTCAAACCATGTTTTTCCCAGTTCCATGAGAAACACTCAATTAAATGAACTATTGTATTTCCAACAAAAAAGAGTAGAGGAAAATACCTCAACTGCCCAACCACCAACAACAAAAACATCCAATGAATAGCCATCTATTGTCGAAAAAGCATGTGCTTCTTGAATGTCCAACCCAGTCTCAGATAGTAAGGATGTCAACTGTAGTTCAACACAAAAGCTTAAACTATAAAAACCTTGATTTCTGCATATATATAATGAAGGAATAAAAATCGCATGCATTTTCTGGAATCTGGATGGTGTGAAGGAAATGAAAACTAATGCTGCATATTACATCCCTATCCCCTATTTGTCAAAAATATATACAATATGTGCACTGTAATATGTATTGTTGAAATTGCTGTAGCGGCCTCAAGTCAGAAAAGTATACTAGTATCATTAGCATCCATGATACACAAACAAGACTAAACATCAAAATGTCTGTTGTTAAAGCTTCAAACGGAAATGCGTAAGTTCAGTCCTCACTAAATGCCTGATGCTTGGAGGAAAAGTATGCTTGTGCCTATTTACAAAAACAAGGGAGATATCCAGAATTGTTCAAATTATAGAGGCATCAAGCTCATGAGCCATACTATGAAGTTGTGGGAGAGAGTTATCAAATATCGCCTAAGGAGGGAGACAAAGGTTTCAGTAAATCAATTTGGATTTATGCCAGGAAGATGTACCATGGAAGCTATTTTCTTGATGAGACAATTAATGGAAAGGTATAGGGAAAGGAAGAAAGACTTACATATGGTGTTCATAGATCTTGAGAAAACATATGATAGAGTTCCAAGAGAAGTCTTATGGTGGACTCTTGAGAAGAAAAAAGTAGCATTAAAGTATATTAATGCAATCAAGGATATGTATGATGGGACTACCACATATGTGAAATCCTGTAATGGAACATCAAGGTATTTCCCTATCATGGTAGGTGTCCACCAAGGTTTAGCTCTTAGTCCGTATCTTTTTGCCTTAGTGATGGATGAACTAACAAAAGATATTCAAGAAGAAGTGTCGTGGTGTATGCTTTTTGCAGACGATATCGTACTTATTGATGAGACCAAAGATGACATGAATAGGAAATTGGAATTGTGGAGAAGCACTTTGGAGTCTAAAGGATTCAAGATAAGCAAGAGCAAGACGGAGTATATGAAGTGTGAGTTTTCGCGGGTTAAAGATGGCAATCAAGACACAGTGCAACTACTTGATCAAGAGGTATCCAAGAAAGATGTTTTTAGATACTTGGGATCAATGTTGCAAAAAGGTGGTGAGATCGATAAAGATGTAAGTCATAGGATTAGAGCAGGGTGGATGAAATGGCAGAGTGCATCGGAGTTTTGTGTGACCGCAAGATTCCCCTTAAGCTAAAAGAAAAATTCTATAGAACAGCTGTTAGACCGGCAATGATATATGGAGCGGAATGCTGGCCAGCACATAGGCAACATGAGCATAAAATAGGGGTAGCAGAAATGAGGATGTTAAGGTGGATGTGTGGATATACGAAGATGGATAAGATAAGAAATGAGAATATTCGATGAAAGGTATCAGTGGTACCAGTATGTGAAAAGATGAGGGAGCATAGATTGAGATGGTTTAGGCACGTTATGAGACGGTCACTGGATGGTCCTGTAAGAACAAGAGTTTGTTACTAAGAGTTAGACACAAAAAGAGGAAGAGGTCGACCGAAACTTACTTGGGGAAATGTAGTTAAACAAGACCTAATGGAGTGGGATATAGATTGGTGGACGGTATGTCTTAGGACGGAGTGGAGAAAAGCGATAAGCTTGGTAGAGGGTTAAACCCATTAGTAACTCTATGTTTCAGTCGTTCCCTTGTTTTAGTCATTCTCCTCTTCTTTTCTCCCTTCTTTCTTTTCACCATTCTTTTTTTTAGCCTTTTTTTTCTCTCTCTCTTTTGTCTTATTTTTGATTTATCATTGAGTTCATCTACCACCGACCCCAATTAACTTGGGTTAAAGGTGTTGTTGATGTTGATGTTGTTATTAATAGTTGTATAAAACTAAGATCAATAAAATAAAAATAGAGATTATGGGAGCCTTCACATCATAAGCATTATGCAATGGAAATCAAAGATATGCTACCTGTCTATTGTAAATTTTGTTTGCATTTTACTAAACATATCTTGTAAGTGTGATTAGAAGACTCCAAGGCCTTGTGGCTCACCGTTTGGCTCAAATGAGGGGAAGGAAAGAGAAGAAAAATTAAGTAACTTACTATTATATCCTTAGAAGTTAGAATATGGCCACATAAAATCGTTAGAACAACTTTAGTGGTAGATCTTGGAGAGGGATTTTCAGCTCAAGATCTCTCATTTTTTATATCCACCACTAAAGAGGGAATGAAGATCTTCACGTGAAGATCCTATTCTTCTCCAAAAATATTCTTCTCCAAAAACCCTGAAGATCTACACGGAGTTAAAAAAAGGATATTTTATGTTACAGGATGAAAAAGAATAAAAAAAATAAAAAAAATGAAATTAAAAGTTAAAATTAATTACTTAAAATTAATTATATGTTTTATAAATATTCATATATTTTTCCATGTTTTATTAATTATAATTAATTAATTAATTAAATTTTAAATATTTAAAAGTGAGGTCCATGTGAGACTCATTAAAATTATCAAAGATCTCAATTTTGGATTTACCACTGAAGAAAAAAATATCACAATCTTAAGAGATATTCAATTCTAGGTGACACTATGGAGTCTACAAAAAAAATATCTAAAATCTCAATTTAGAATCTACTAGTAAAGGTGTTCTTAACCCCTGAATTTGAGGGGCAGAAAGAGCCAACATTCAGTGAAAACTGAGAAGGAAAACTAGTCCCCTGTCCCTCCATTCCCTTCCCCATCAAACCCCATTAGGATTGTTAAAGAAAAAACATAATACATAGGTTTTCCTCATTAGCTAGAAATATTTGCACCACAATAATAAGATTAAATACCTGAGAGAGAAGTTTTGGCTTGTCATTTGTTGAAATTGTGATTTCATGCATGGGCATGCCGCAAGTAGTAGGATGAAAAGTTATAATTATAAACAAAAGTTTCAAGCAATAAAAAAAAGACCCCCTTGATCAAGAATACAAATATTATAATAACCAAGGTTAAATAAATAAAAGAAAAAGAAAGAAAAATTTAAATTTAACTATATTCCGTCACAAAAAGTGCTAGCGGCAGAATTAGCAACGGATTTTGCGACGGCCAGAGAGTGGCGCCCGGAGTGCCAATTTGGCACCAGGTGCACTGGATATTGGCGCCTGGAGCGCCAAAATGGCACTGGGAGTGCCAGAAATGGCCAGAAGGCCATTTTTCCTCCATTGTTGAGTTGGTGAGCTTCATACCCGCTTATCCTTTGACCTAAACACTTGATAACCAACTAGGAAAGTGATTAGAACCTCTTGATGAGCTAAATTTCAATTTTAGTTTCTATCAAGAGTCGTCAAACGGCAGGATCGAGTTCTCTAGAGGATTTCTCAGAGCTTGGATTTTGAGAAGAAATGAGCCATTTCAGAGGCGTTCAAGCTTGGAAAAGCTATCCTCTGACCTTTCTCTACAGTCTAGAGGTAAGAAACTCGAGCTTTAACGGCTTAATTTGTGAAAATGATTCTGGATGAGTTTGATGAGTTTTTGGATAAATAAGTGAGTTAGGGTCGAAACTAGGCTTGGATTCTGTAGAGAAGTATACTCAGGAGGCTGTTTAGATGAATGTTAAGCTTTGAATCTTGAGTATTGATAAAGTTTAGTTTGACTCTGACATCTATATGAGTAGGAAAAATGTTGATATAATGATGAGTTTGAGCCTAGGTACCATTACAAAAGATGTTCAGGAGGCTAAATAAACGATGAAAATGTATTGAAATAGTCGTTCTGATAAACTTGACAAGTATGGATATTTGGCCTGGTTAAGGCAAGTGAATCCTTTGAATTGGCTCATACAAAGTCTTGTAGGGACTCTAGTACGTTGAATAGGTCGAGATAGATCCTGTTGAGGGTCTGTGAATCGCCTTTGAGGTGATTAGTCCTGATAACCTTAAGATAGAGAACAGAGAGGTTAAAATGGAAAGGAATCGCGTTTTTTTCATTCTAACGGTCGAGAACCGTTATATAGTGTTTGAATGCCTTGTAAGGTTATTGATATTTGTGCTTGTTGCCTTGATATAGGGCGTGACACCGAGGGTGTCGGTGGTGTAGACCACGGTCCAGGGATTGGACAGCAGAGCACTGCCTTGTCAGGTAAGCTCTTTGCTCTTGGGACTGTTTCCCACTGCTTGTGTTCCACCATACTCCGAGGGAGTGATGGTTACATTCATATTGCATGTGCATTACATTGGTTATTACAGTTTTCTCATAATGATATGTATGCATAATGCTATGCTTTGTATGTATGATTGTGTTCTGAATAGATCTTCTGGCCAGTAGATAGATATGGACCTCCCTAGGAGTAGAGCGCACCTCCTAGTTTGGTTTGCTCACGTAAAGGGTGATGATGATCCCTTAAGACCAAGAGATAGGTGGGCCCGTTGCAGATGAGACCTATTCTCGGAGGTACCATATATCGTGCATCCATGCGTAAAGAGGTAGCTCCCGATGGGATAACACGGGGTGTGAGTTCCGGCCTCACACTAGATGCTGATGATGATGCATCTTTTTGTAAGGGTGATGATGATCCTTTAAAGACCAGAGATAGGTGGGCCCGTAGCGGATGAGACCTATTCTCTGGGGTATTCTGTACAGGGTGATGATGATCCCTGTTGTATACATTAGAGCTAGATGATGACTATGTATTGTTGTGAGGGCCGGGAGGCCTAGTAATTGTGATGTTGTGTGCCTTGAAAGTGAGCCAGGGGGGGAGGAAAAGCCTCCAAGAGTCCTGAGCTTACTGAGATTTTTATCTCACCCCTGTTTGGAGATGTTATTTTCAGGTGATGCTGATGGCAGAGATGACAGGTCCCAGGGCAGGAGACCCCAGTAGGGACAGACTTTGTGTAGCTGTTGGGACAGCATGTTCAGAGCACTGTTGCTCAGTTATTTTGCTTATGTTTATGGTTTTGTACCCCTGTAGAGCGAATATATGCATGTGTATATAGTTTTGATGTGTATATTGTATTATGTACATATGATTAACTCTCCTGGTATATCTGCATAGATACTATAATCTTATCTGTCGTTATTTTGAGTCATCTGGATCATTGAGACTTTTGTGATGTCTTGGCATTTGTTTCTGTTACTTTGATTTAGTACCATGCATAATAAATCAAGAAATATGGTTTCGAAAACGCTTCCGTGGTTGTAATTAATTGATTTTATATTAATTACTGCACTTATCTGATTAAGTAATATGTTAATACACTGGATGCATACGGGTGTTACAAATATACAGTGAGAGGACTTCTAATGTATTTTTTTTACCTATAAAAATTGTAAATAATTACTGAAAGTTCACAATAACTCAGACGCTCATCATCTTAATTAATTAAGTTTAACTCCTCAATATAGTGAGAGGGTGTTTAATATAAAATTAAGAAGAATAAATATTTTTCATTACTACTATTAAGTTTATTGGGACACATGAATCTTGTCATTTTAAAAAAAAAGCTATATGGCATGTTTAAGTAATCTCATGTATGTATGGTTTATGACCTGATTTATTTCTCTTAATCTCATGTAAAAATGTATCACTATACAAATATCACCATGTTTATTGACATAAGGAAATGGACATAAAGAAAAAAAAAATTATTACAGATGAAGGAAAAGTCCTGATATTAAAAAGAAAGGTAAGTTTAACCAAATGAAAAGTAGATTAGGAGCAAAAGGAAGTAATAAAAATTAAAGTTAAAGATTATGATTGAACATTTTACCGGGCATAATGTGCATAAAAATTCAAATAGTTATCCCTGTCTCGAACTTGTAACTGGCTCTCGCCAAGAGCAAGTTCCATATTAGTTGGCGAACCGAAGGACGGTGGAGGATGGAAGCTGAGACAGCATGAATGATAAAAATAAAAAATAAAAAGCAACCGTTGGAAATGTTTATATAAGACATAAAAGATATATAGCTGATAAGAACACTGTATAAAACCATAATAGGTGTATAAATGAAAATGACAATTAAAGGCAGGTAAACATTCACATAATCATGCCTCATGTTGCCTGGAATACCAGAATCTTCAGGACAAACTTTACTTTGTGAGTTTGAATGAAGGGATTTACTAGAATGACCAGCTGAAGCAGAACGAACCTGCATAAAATATATATTGCCAAGGTCTAGCAAAATCAATCAGCACGTACCCGCAAAGTTTCCATTGTCTGATAAAGTGAATAAATTAATGTTCTTTATAGATACAAATGAAATCAGAACATGATAATTTCTTAGGTGTATATATTTTTTATTAATTTATTATTTAACCTGAGATTATTTTTGGAAAGTATTGTTATAAAAAAATGGATATATTTAATGAAAATAAAATATTAATAATTGTTAATAATTAAATGAATAAATTATAAAAAAAATAAATATAACTATTAAGGAAAAATATAATCCTAAATAACGTTTTAAAAATTACTATGTTTTTACGTTTTTTGAAATGAATTGTTTTTTGAGTGTGAGAAAAAAAAAGACAAAAGAATAGGACCTTACTAATATAGGTGAGTATATGGGCTTGTTTGGTCTATTTTGATCTGTATTTAAATAAATTGGATCGGACTGACCCACTTATTAAATGGATCATATTTTGTTGGGTTCACATTCAGCCATTTAGTCTGCAAACAAATGGAGTAGTTTGCGGGCCTAATTTGAAAACCTAAAATGGTAAAAATTGAAAATATCTAATATACGATTAAACAAAAAAATAAAGAAGTCAAAATCCACATAATAAAAAATTATAATTCCATTTATATATTATCATAAACTTTTTTTGTAGTAATGGAAGCGTGACGTAGGTTCCTTCTCCAACAATGTTGCCTAATGCCAATGGCCATATTCAAATGCGTAATAGTACATACAGACATACAGTATAGTAAGTGGAATCATGGAAAAATTGACTGATGAAGGCGAAGGGAAAGGAAACATCAGAGGTCAAAACTTTATCTGCTATTAATTAATAATCTTATTAAGAATATGTTTGAATAAACTTTCTTGAAACTTATTTTAGAAAAAGAAAAAAAATAAAACAATTTTTTAGTAAGTTAAAATTAGTTTTTTATAAGTTAATCATTTGATTAATTTTTAAATGTCTTTTCATCTTTTAGAAAAATTACATAAATTTTTTTATTATATATTATTGTAGCTTATAAAAGCTTACCTCATTTTTTTTTCTTATTTTTTCCTCTTAAAAAGTGCTTATATAAAAACTTATTCAAACAGGTTACAGAATTAGTTTCTAGATGAATTACCTGTACAAGACGGACTTCAACTGCAGGTCCGGTTGCTATAGTTGGGGCTCGAGCGATGTCCAGTAACCTTTTATGCATAAGAACATCTTGTGCCCTCTCCACATTCATGTCCAATGCATACCTAATATTAACATATGCGCATATTATTGACAAAATTAACAATTCCAAGTCTCCACACAACTCCGTGAATATAGATTTACGAGTTCCAAACAGAAAGATAGAAAAAGAGTAAACATTCTTGTACGAAAAACACAAATTAAATAAGAAGAATAGCGGTTTAAGTATTGAACTCAAAAGTAAGAACAAAAATCAACATTTTGAACCACCCCAACCAACAAGTAATTTATTTTTTCTTTTCTTAAGTTTTCTATTTTTCTGAAAAGACAATAATATACAGCGAGAACAAGAGAGGATTCGGCGTACCTAGAAGGAAGGAGATAGAAATGTGCCCAAAGCTCATCCTCAAAACCAGGAACCATAGCCTCTGGGACATTCAATTCCCTAAGTCTACATAGAACCTCGTTATAAACTCCAACCTTCTGCCTCTGTTTTGGACTTAGGTTCCATCCAGAATTGAAAATTCCGCTATTGCAAGATTCTGTATGATCTCCCATATATGTATTCATTCTGAGTACCACCAACTCAAAATAAGAAACTAATTAACGGGACCCCTCTTATATATGGCTCCGCTCACGTTCAACTTCAATAATAATCAATACAATAGTAATATGACATGAACAACCAAAGTGTGATGAAGGATATCATCAATTCAAAAGCTCTGCATGAAACAAAAATGGCATTCTGCTACCCTATATCAACAAGGTCACCACTCGTGTCGTGAGATTAATTGGAAGTGAGTTTAAAATAACATTTAGTGAAAATGAGGGAGCGTAATGCGCGCCCCTAGCTAACCCATATTGTACAGAATAATATATATACAACGAAAGAGACTTTGCTTGTACCTCCAAGAATTAACCATTTCGATTAAGTAATGACGATAAACACAATAAAAATCCTTTTTATTATAACAATATGAATCTTTGATAGCATCACCCACCCACCAAACACTCGCGCCCCTTGTTTCTCTCGTTTCCCACATAAACTAGCACAACATCACAGTCAGACACAACTATAGTATTTTACTGTTATTTAATTTGGCGCGGTAGTCCTTCTTCTCTCCTTATTGAGGAGTCGGAAGATACTACTCTTACATTAATTTATCCACTGATCATGGAGTCTGTGATGTCTTTACTTTCTTGTTTTCTCTTCACGTTCTACTTTAGTCCTTAATTAGTTCAGTAGAGATCCATAGGATTAGTATTCGGATGACTTTTATAGTTTTTTTTATAATAAACAAACCAATCTTCTTTTCTTTTTTAAATTAATAATTTAATAAAATTATTTATAATTTTCTTAAATCAATATATAAATGGAATCAATCAATATTAAATATAATAATACATTATTAATCATCTTTTTTTGTGAAATAATTTTTATTTAATTAAAATTTTTATTGCACGAATTACTTTCTTTCGTGTACAATATAGCGACAACAAGATTTTTATTTTATGTGTCATCATGATAACAAGATTTAAACTTCCCTCACTGCTACATCTTGTGCCAGAAGAGGGTTCTTATAATATATATCCAGTTTTGCCTTTTTTATAAACAAAAACAAGATTTAAACTTAAGATATTGTACAAATTACTTTAATCGTTTATCACTAGCTCAACTCTAATGAGTTAAATTTTATGAACTACTTATTGAATAGGAAGTAGCTTATCCGAGGGTTTGTTCCTGAGTACAAATTTTTTTGTAGGTGCTCTTTCTCTTGATTCTTATATTTTTTGAAAAGCAAAACAATTTTAGACGTGTTTCTTTCTCTCGATTCTGATTAATAAGCATCAGTGTATTATAAAAGGTTTTTTTTTTTTTGTAAAATTCAGTTTGAATTAAAATAACTTATTTAAGAAAAAAAATATGTAAAAATTAAAATTGGATAATTCTTTTAAAAAAAAAAACTAAGATACAAATAGAGCAATATATGTTAAGTAAAATATTGATATTTATATATGTAAGGTATTTGATTAAATTTATCATCATATGATTATCTTAATACCTCAATTCAAGTTTCATGTAGTCGCTTTTTTCTTTTTCTTTTTCTCTTTCCAAATTTATTCTCAATTGCTAGAGGTGTGTGATTTTATAATTTATATTTTTTATCCTATCATTTATTTGATCTCATATATTATTTTTCGTCTCTTTCTTATTTATAAAAAAATGCGAAATTATTTTATGACAGTATATGCACCAGATTGCCATTACAAGTTACAACAGTTCATTGAGATAAAAGTACAAGCTGTGAGATAATTTTAAGAAGGCCAATATTATAAGAGTGAAAAATATACTTTAAGAAAGGTTTTCTTTTTGTGATGATACTTTAGAAGAATGGAGAGTACTTATTTTATGACAGTATACTTTTTGTGAAGGTAAATGGAGAGTACTTATATGAGTTTCTTAGAATTATTTATTTATTTTTTTGTGGTCCCTATATTGTCATGTCATTCATAAGAACTCTAACCAAATTTTGCTCCAATGCAAAAAATTGCAAGAAATTCCAAAAAATCTCTTTGATTGGTGATGTTTGAAAAATAAGAAACTCTAGAAAGAGTTTCTTATATTAGAAACCCAAATTTTTTGTGAAGGAACTCTCATGCCACCTAGATATTCTCCAATGCATAATTTCTTCTAAGAAACAATTTTTTATCCTTAGAAACCCACTAAGCACCTCCCATTGGAGATGCTCTTGGTAAACAGGAAACCTTTTGAATCAAGTATGACGCACAATACAAAAAAAAGCATACAAATCAAAGTAGGACGCACGAGTGACTTACAATTTAATTTAATTTTAAATAAACTTGCACCATAGATTCATAGGAGTACAATGATTTGAAACTAAAAATCCTTATGTAACACGCTCAAAGAGAAATAGTATTCCCATGGTTTTTTTTGTATATAATTACATCAGAGGTGCTGAAACATCTACACAAAGGATTGAGATGCAGCCACCATGGCTATAGAATAACATCGGGAGTATGGAAAATAAACCCCCTACCCGAGAAACAACTAATTGCTGCCCACCAACAACAAACTATTGTCAGAGCATGAAAATCCACCACATTGAAGAAAACGAATCTTTACCTATATAACTAAGAAATTGCATATGAAAATATACGTACTTTGAGAATCATAATAAATTAATTACCACACCTCCTAAATAAGATAGCTCAAGAAATAGCCAAAGAAATATCCAGATTCACTTGCCATTGTTAGAAAGAGACATCAAAATCATTTTGATATGTCTTTAACCAAGACCACATATCAAAGAGGATTTTATGTCATAAATTATCTTCAACTAATACTTACTCTTCAAAATTTATATTGTTCTTTTGATGCCATAAATTCCATACAATGGAACTCCAACCAACAACCCACCAAGAATTCTCTTTTCTCCCTTGAAGCCATGTGAAATTTGACGGAAGTCATCGCAAGGTATAATGTGGGATACCGTTTGGATTTTCAATAATTTATATTATCTCCACCAAATATGTTGTGCTACATTGCAAGAAAAAAGAATATGTGAAATGTCCTCATCACTTTGTCCACACAATTCACAAGCAAGACCATCCTCTAGAAAAGTTGAATTTATTTTTTATGAAGATCAATATTTGTAGGTAATTTATCATGCAAGACTCTTCTAATCATAGAATAAATTTTATTTGGAATTTTGATTTGACATAACCGCTGCAGAGAGTTGTTTTTCTATTATTATTGCAGATGGTGTAACTACGGGATGAAGTCCCAAAGAATTAACTTTTATTCTCATTTTTTTAATTTCAAATCATTCTTACACAGTTTTTTATATTCGATTTCCTTTCTTTGTTACTAATTATTATTTTAACTAATTTAATAGATCTTATGAGATATACAGTTGGAAACTACCATTGTCAACGAGGGAATTTATGAAAAAAATGAGGAGGAAGAATATTTTTTCAAAGCCAAATTTATTGTGATTTTACTATGATAATTAATTTTTTTATTTTTAGTTGTGTTATCCATTTTTTTTTATTTTTTTCATCTAGAAAATGTCATTCATTGAATAGAATTCAAAAATTGTAATTAAAAATTATTGTAGTTTATTATTTTTAATGCAATAGTACAATAGAAACGCAAATACACAAATACAACAACACTTATGTTTATATTAGTATAAAATAAGTTGATTCAAACATATGACCACCTCTATGATTAATTGCACTTGTGCATTCAAATGTTCTTTAATATTTTCTTTAGATTGAAAGAGAAACAAAATATGAAAATAATAAAATTAAAATTAAAATACAATATTTGAAAAGATAAAAATAAAAAAGAAATACAAATTTTATTTATTTGAAATCTAATATAATTTTTCTACAAAGTATAATTTGTTGCCTATAAAAAAACAAAGTGTAATTTGTTAACACACACTATCAGTTACATTAGTTTGAAAGTGAAACATGATTTATTTTATAAGATTTACATGAACCTTATTCAATAAAATAAAAAGAATTCATAAAAAAATATAAATGAAAACAAGGTCAAATTGTCTACTAAAGACCTATGAACAAACTTAAATAAGGTTTGACTTATTAATTAAAAAGTTCATGCCAAGATTTCTTTAATATCGGTGTATTAGTCCAAATAGACTAGTAAATCTACCAATACAGACAGGACAAAAAGTCTAACAATGTAAGATTTATAGACTAACTCACTAAACAAGAAGTCGTATTAACATAAACATTATTCTTTTACGAATAATACTAATAATAATTCAAATATCATTAGATTTCACTAAGTAATAACTATCGCTCTAGACCATATTACGAAATAAACCTCACAGGTAATAAAAACAAAACAAAAAGCCTAAAAGTGTGCAAGTCAATCTCAGTTCCTAGCTACGTCAAAAAAAAAACTCAATTCTTAGGGATTAGGAATTTGACCACGCTTAAGCCTTGAAAAGCCTTACATAACTTGTTCCCACTCCTAATTAAAAATGGTGTTAAAATGCATTTGATAATGTGTTTTTTTAAAAAAAAAACTATTTTTATAAAATGAATTCCAAAAATTATTTTTTATAAATTAATTTTTATAGGATAGGAATAGAAAAGGTGGAAGTACAAGAAAAATAAAACTTACGTAAAAATAAAACTAAATAATCAAAATAGTCTAGAGAAATTCTAATTCTTTTATTTTTAAAACTTGAATAAATTAAAAGAATTGAAAAAATAATTTTTATTTTTTAAGACAAAAAAATCATAAATAAAAACAAATGGATGTGTTGCAGTTGCTATTAGTTTTAAAAAAATAATTATAAGCATGTGGACCACGCTATACTCTACGTCTGTCATTGAACTATTCAGTCCACAGAGAACAAACTTGGGGGGATAATTGATTTATTAAACGAAATCAAAGGGCCTCTGACGAACAATAGACACTAGTTTTCTTTTTTGTAGACCACAGTCCAGTGGACCATTATCCACAACAATATGTATGTAAAAGTCAACAATTATAAAAGTTTTCTAAGCCATTCTTTCGCTTCCACAAAAGGGTACCAATGAGATTCTATGGACGTCCAACTTCTGGGGTCTGCCTAAGCTTCATCTTCTCTTTGTACTCCGTCAATTCTCTCTTGTACCTTTCTTTGTCTCTTAAGCCAATGTTCTGATAAACCTGCAACATTATTAAACAAGCATGTAATTTACATATTACCCTCAACAACCATGTAAATAATGCAAAAACCAATAAAGAGAAAAAAAAGAGAACCATTCTTTCTTCTGGGCTAAGACTGTTCCATGACTGGCCAATCATTTTGGTAAACTCCCTTTCTCTGTTTGGGTAGAGAGTTTTGAGAGTGTAATGCTTTTCAGCAAAGAAGAAGTTATAGCCACTCCTATTCGGCTTCGGATAGTTGGGGTCCCACCTTCTTTTGTTTTTCCGCCTACGACCAGAACGGTGAGTTTTGCGGTTGAATGGTACAATGGCACTCTTATGTTTTGGAATCGATGGAGGAGGAACCAATTGCTCAGGATGGTAAAGCACCCCTCTAAGAACCTCCGAACCAAGCTTCACGGACACTAAATAACCACAGTCAAATTTTCCCTCGATGGTTCCATTTCCTGAAAGACATGAAGTATCTACAGACAACAAACAGTAGTACATTTCAGCATTGAAAGTGTAGAGAACTTAAATAAATAAGCACACTGCACAATGAAAGTTACAACATTTTTCTAATCAAGCCATTATTCATTTCAAATTACAACTACATAACATTATAAGATTTTTGTGTGTTGTAGCCAACCTTTACAGCATTCAACAAGCATGCATCGAAGCAGGCACTCAACGAAGCCTCACATGAAGTCGAATAAAATGTGTGGAAGACATAAATATGCAACCAATAGTCTAAAGACTAAACTCCACTACACATGAAAAATGGAGTTTTATTAATTAGCTACCAGATGAGTTTATTATAGAGGGCAAAGACATCCACAAGTGAAATTGAAATTAACTAACCCATTCCACGAAGATTAATTAATAGCTAGTTTCTAATTAATAGTAACCCCAGAAATAAAACAATGTGATATTGTGAATTGCTTAATTACCTTCAGCACGAGATTGAGGACTATTATCCATAGGCTTGGGCGAATATTCCACAATAGCTAATTCAGGTCTCCACGAAGGGCTGTTGCCGGAAAATGCATCTGCACAATAAATAAAGTTGGATTCGCAAACACGAATTTCATTAGTCAACGAATTAAGAAGAAGAAAAATTAAACCCACGAATGACCAAAATATACATAAGACACACACACACACAAAAGAGAGAGTAGTAAAATAGTACCTGCTGATGGAGTGTAGATAGGACCCCGAGCTTTAAAAAAGTGAACTTGTTCATAATGATAAAGAAGACTGAAATAGTGTTTCCTGAGTACAAAAGAAGCGCTGGTGGTGGTAGCGGAGAAGTTGAAAACACTACCAACTTCCCTCCATTTCTTCTCTCCAACTACCTGCACTTTAGGAAGTAGTTACAAAAACATGTACCAACTAGTTTATTTAAATATTTTCACTGGAAAGGAGAGTGCTACAAATACAGGTTTGTACGGACGGATCCCACCTTCTCGTAACCACTTCTTCTCGTAACTTCCACGTAAAGAACGTGCAAATCCAGCTCCTTCCCTCCAATCACAGGAATCCTTCACAAGTTTATGAGGGCAAAACGGTCAAACATTTATTTTAATAGCACAAACCAAAACGAAACGCTAAAGCTCCGTAAAACCAAAGCCACATTTTCATTGATGAGGATAATAAAATAAAACAAGATATAGAAAGCTGCTTACATAAATTTGGTACCCATAACAAAGTGAAAGCGCCTTAGAGTGTCCCAGAAGAGAGCGGAGTCCTTAACGACGTCCTCGTGAGGAGCGAGTGGAGCAGGGTAGTGTTTTCCCTCCTCGACGTGGGGAGTTCTCGCCGCCGATGACATTCCGAGCGACGCGACGGCACCGGAAAACTGAGGTTAAAGGTGAAAGTTAAGAAGGGAAGAGTTGTAATGTTGTGAAAGCAAAGAAAAAAAAGGATATACTAGTAATTAATAAGTAGTAGGAAGATGGATATGTTTGATGTGACGAGAGTAAATAAGAAGGGGTGGGGGAACGAGAATACCGAGACGAGAAATCGAGAATGAGAATCAGTAAAGAAGAAGCGTTGCCGCGTGGGGGGAAACGATTGGGTTTTTTTTTGTCATTGCGGATGGCATAGTTACAGTACAAAGTCCCATAATATTAGTTTATTTATTATATTATATATGTCTGAGTCACTCTCACTGAGGCTGTTGTGTGTTGATGAATACTTCCTTTACTGGGGTTGGATGTTTGTTTTCTCTTGTGGTGTTATTCGTAGGCTGACAGAGGCACTGTTTCACCTTTGTCTGTTACCAGCTTCCGAGCGTTGACATGCACTTGTGCTTCTGACTCCTCTGCTCTTCAAAGCTGAAACGTATCTTCCCTCTACATCAAAGAATCAAATGCATCATACACACGCATCATACATTTACTCCAATTTATACTATTACTTTCATATGCTCTCTTTCACTTTGCATTTTAAATGTGAAACAATATAAAAATGTGTAACTGTTCCGCTCATAAGTTAATCTTTTCGTACCCAAATCAAAATATTTACTGATCAAACGTAAGTTATTTATTGATATTTTATAAATTAATGATAAGAAGGCATTTAAGTTAAGTTTAATGTTCATTTATTGTTAATGAAAATATTTTTATTCTACCAATCAGTTAAAAATTATCTTAAGAATAACTCTTTAAACAATTATTTTAAAAGTTAACGATTTTATTAGTTATTATAGAGAATATTCCTTCCGTCTATTTTGTTTAACATAACACTGATAACTTTTTTCCTTCCAACATACCAAACGACCTTAAATTAATAACATATTATAAATTGAAAGTTTGTTTTTTTATAGATCACATATATATTTTATAAAAGACAATTCTATTTAAACTGGGTAAAATTGTTAGAGGTGATAAAACATTTTTTTAAACTATTTAACAAGTTGCATACTTATAATTCTTAAATTCAAATTTTTTTGTTAAGATAAAATAAATCTTGCACCATTATTTACGACTCAATTGTATATTATCATTAATATGTATTGAATAGCATATTATATTTAACTTAATAGATGAACAAAACTTAACATTTTATTGTATGTATGCTTGTGAATTGTGACTTGTGAAGATAATTCTTTTGTTTTTAAAATAAATATTGAGAGAATTATCTTATGTCTATAAAAATAAATAAATAAACTTATTTAACTAAATTTATGCTAATTTATTTTCTTATTTTAAAATTATTAAATTAGTTTTTTATTATAAATCAAAAAGATATATATTTTTCATACTTTTTTTAACTTATAAATAGTTTATCAGTGTATCCTTAAAAAGTATAAAAAGTTATAATTAACTTTTACTGAGTTCACTTTCTTTTTTTTGGCAGATTTTTTTAATCGAGTTCATTTAACAATATGATATTAATGACTGATTAGTTGCTAGGATTTTAAAAATATTTGGTTTTATTGTATAGTTTTCATTTAACAAATATTAACACTTAAAAGTAACATGAATTGTGTAAAGAACAAATTAACTGAATAAGTAGTACCATTTTATGTGATAGAATAATTTTGGACCCAGAGATAGGACGTAATATTTAGCAAGCCCTGTTCATGCAAAACAAAATACTATATCAAGAAGTGGATTTTTTTTTATGATTATGAGAATTAGAATATCCAGTATTTATCCTCCGACTCAAGCCAGTCAGTTCATGTGTTTGCTAGTGATCTTATCCATTTAACATTTAACATGGTTTCAGCCGTCCATCTGTCACCTGCACTGGGTGGTCTATCACTGCCGACCTGGCAAATGCAAGATCAATATTGTATTTTTACCAATTAAATATTTAATTAGCTACCACTTAGCAGGAATAATATCCGCATCTCTAGAAATTTATTCACTGGAAATTGGTGTAGAGAAGTTTTTTTTCTTTTCTTATTCGATATCTTGTTAATTCAACTTAAGCAGAGAAAAACATTTACGAATAATAAAATACATTAAAGAACTCTAAGTTCAAATATTTAAAACTACGCTATCGAGAAAATATATATTTAAAACTACAAGTTAAGTCCATATATTAGTATCTAACCTAGTTTTTGTTACACAGGTATAAGGGTCGTGTTAAGTAAGAATTTTTTCCGTTGTAAAAAAACAAAATTGAGTCATAAATTATATATGGATGCTTAAAAAATTAAAAATCATATAACCACTTTTTACACAGGCCATTTGATTAAGGAAATTTTAAAGAATAAAAAAACCTTATTAGCTTTTTTTTACACGGGCTGGAAAGCAAAGCCCAAACAAAAGCAATTGAAAAAAGGCATGTTGCTCTAGATTAGGGGTAGAAACTTGACTAAATCAGGCTTTGACAAGTTTAAGGGCTGACCTATTTATTTATTATAAGTCTTTTTTAAACTTTAGCTTTAGCTTGACCTTTTTAAAACTATGCCTGAAAGCCTATTTATTTTGAGGAACTATTTTTCCGCAGAATTTTCTTAATAATATTATCACCACAGTAGAGTTTAACCACTAAATTTAAAATGGATTGACCTGTTTTATATAAAGGTCTATAAACAAACTAATAAACTCATAGGTCTAATATGTTAATAAGTGTAAATGAACTTATATATAATATTATATATTATTAATTTATTATATAAATACATCAGTCTATCAGATCTCAGATCTAATAGAGTTTTATTAAAGCCTAAAATTTGATCATTTTAATTTAAAAAAACTTTTTAAAAAGTTTAAGCTTAACTTTTATAATAAACAGACTTTTTGCAGGCTAAACTACAGACCTCTGATGGTCCGCTGACCTATTTTCATCCCAAAAATCCTTAACACAAAGAAAAGCCCAAACCAAATTGTAAGAAAGAGGCACGGATGCTTATCAATCCAAAATCATATAAATTGCTTTAATGACCATTAACAACAGAGGACATTTGGTCTGGTAGTATGATTCTCGCTTTGGGTGCGAGAGATCCGGAGTATGATGAATGCCCCTATATTTTACCTTTGTTTATTGCAGTTTCCAACTTTTCATGCCCCAACATTCAACGGGATCATAATTCTTTTGTATTCCACGTTAATGCCAAAAAAATATTAACCAATAAGTTTGAAGTCTAAAACACCATACATTTTCAATAGCTTAAAACTCTGATAATGATTTATTGGTTGCTAATTATCTGTTTAATACCGATCAGAATTGTAGTAGGTGTCGTTAGGAGGTAGCTTTGTTTGTTTTGGAGTTTACTTCCCCTCCTTTATACCAAAAGATCCCAATCAGAATACTTTCTTCCCCAACCATCAACAATCTCTATCGCAATTCGCAATCTAATTCCAGAACAAATTCACCAAGTAGTCAAATTCATTACAAGTTCACAGTAAATAGGTTACTATATATAGCTTTTAGTACAGTGCAATCTTGCTCTTCCATCCGGATCCCTGTTGAGACTTCCCCATAAGAAGAAAATATTCACGACTTTGAACACCAAGTGCGGGAGGTGTTTCTAGTCTTTAAATTCGAAGTTCATAGAGTAGCTCTCTGTTTCCATAGAATGATGTACATTTATAAACACCACACAATAAATACTAAGCCAAGCTGGTCTCCATGATCACATACATTTAAAATTATAACAAACTGAAACTTGAGACTAAACTTGCAAATTGAAAGAATGAAATCAACAGGGATTTGGCGAAACCCAAATTAATAGCGGCCACCCAAGCCGAGAACAGGAATTTTGATTAAAACATGGCAACGGTTCAATGCTCTTATCCCGTAACCTAAATACGCCCAAATCATGCTTCCCAGACGCATCATCGTCATTGAACTCCGAATAATCGTCGGTGAAATAGATGAAATCCGCAGAACACAAACAAAATCAGACGCACAGAACGAAAACGAAGAATTCACACCTACAAACAGCACTCGCTCGCCCAAAGTCTCAACTCTCTGCCACGTCAGCAACCCCCAATTCATCTTGAAAACCTCAAAACCCACCGTCCTATACACCAAATCCGACTCCTCCGCCGCGTGATCGGAAAGGTCCTGATCCAGAACACGTATCAGCAGCAACATGTCTCCCACGGAAAACACCGCAGAGTGGATATCCCCAGAGAATCCAAACGGCGTCGTCGTCGTCTAAATTATCGACAACCGAGGCGGAAAACAACCCTCACCAGCATCACACACCGCAATAGTCCCTCCCTTACTCACCGCGAATAGCGAGCGCGGCGAAATCATCGTTCAATGGGGGACTCGCCGACAAGACAACCCTTCTGAGGAAAGAATTGCACATCTGTCGTGAGAGTTGAAGGCGTAGAGGCCGCCGTTGGGGTTTTGGAGATGGGGGCGAATTTGGGGGGGTTTCGTGGAGCATGACGAGCCAGCCGTGGGAGGAGCCGGAGACTCGGGTGCAGTGAGAGAGGGTTGAGAATATGGGGTTTGTTGAGGGAGAGGTCGAAGAAGGCTCGGCGAGATAGCATGAGCCATGGGAGTTGCGGAGGGAGGTGGAGAGGGGTTTTGGGAACGGAGCATCGCCAGCTGCGGCAAACGGAACGGAATCGGAGGTAATCGACGTAGATGGTTAATTTTTTCGAGATTGATTCCCAGAGTTCTGGGGGTTGTTCGCCCCACTGTACACGCATCCTTCTAACTTCTTCCCGTTTTGCTTCTCAAAACTCAAAATATCGTGTGGCTATCACCCTGTGGATGGTGTTGATGATTGTTAGACCACTTTGACACTTTTGAAAAATATAAACTGATAAAAAAAATAGATGTGCATATTGTGTTTATCATAAACAATGGGCTAAAATATATTTGGAATGCTTCTAAGAAATTATTAATTTCATTTTCATAAATTTATATATTAATTTAATCTCTATTATAATAAAATAAATGTATTTTTTATGATCCTTAATGATAATTCTACTAGATAGGTTTATTACTTGATTAACAAATTTAATTATTTTTTATTTCTATCTTCTCATACACACTCAAAAGATATATCAAAACTCATTATTGTTTCATATTTCTCCATAATTTCATTAGAAAATGCAAAAAAAAAAAATTGCTCAAGAAGAGATGAAAAATTATAATTTTTGGGGTTTTTTATCTATAAAAAATTATTTAATTTATTTTATGGAATTTTAACTTACACAGATTGTTTAATCTATTTGTAATAAAATTAAACGTGTAAATTTGTTAGATTGTCTAACGAAATTATCAATGAGGATTAGTAAAAAATTATTTTTTTATATCAATACGAAATTTTTTTATGGGAATGAAACTAATACTTTTCAAATCTTATGGGGACTCTAAACATATTTTTAACAAAAAAAAAATACATCCTTATTTTAACTCTTAATAATTTAATAGGTGGAAAGAGAGTTTATATAAAGCATTGTAGATGGATCACATATAGCATATAGTCTAAAACCACCTAAAAATATAACTATAATAGTAGGCCTCAAACAATCAACCAATAGGATCCATTACATTAGAGTCTATGTATATTTCTCAAAAAAAAGCCAAGCAACTGATTGGGTGAGAAGAGAAGACTTGGAAGTGAGAATAGCAAAGCCCTAAACTTCTCCGCTGTAGATACACCAACAGTCTCTGGGCCTTCATTTGGAAGGAAGTGCTTGGCCCAAAAGCAGAATTATTTCAAGAATTAGAACATGACATATCATGACCCAAAAACTTTTTAAGTAGAAAATGAAGAACTTGATGGCATCTTATACGAGGGTTTGGATGAGAGCTGCTCCACTTGGACGCCAAATACCCATAATCATGCATAATGGTGGATTCCTCTGCATCGAGTTCTGCAAACTAAGTGGAGTCTTGCAAGTCCCTAGCTCCCAGTGTAGGTAAATTGCCATTTTAGGTTGGCCTCTTAAATTGCTTTGATATTCAACCACTAATCAACCGAATCTGCATATTTAATAGCCTAATGAGAGTACTACTTTGGAGCAGTTTCCATTATTAACCTTTTGTGTCATCCTAAAAGTTAAAAAAAAAAAAAAAAACCATGCAGCAAAGAGCAACATAAAAGATAAGCATCCTCTCTATCCTTTTTTGTTTGTGTCATCCTAACATTTATACCTTGGACAATGGACATCCTCACATCGCCATTATATTAGTTGGCTAAATAGAAATTTAGTCCCCCCCTTAAAAATGCCTTTCAATAATAAAGGGAACAAAACAAGAATAAAGGTTGACGCTTACCCTGCATAGAGGGCAGGGAGCAAAGCGCATGTACCTTTTTGAAAGGCTAAACTCAAAGTGGACAGGAAAGTTGTTTCTTCTGTATCTCCTCAAGTCAATTTCAAAAAATTAAATAACTTTTCTGTGTTCCTTTCTCTCTTCTTCATTTCTCACTCTATAGTCTATATCCTTACCATAATAATTTTACGTTCTCTTAATAAAAATAGAGTTTTATTTCAGTAATTCATATTAACATTTAATGTCATTTTGTTGTGCATGGATTATCAATAAACTTTAGTTTTAATTAATAACCAGTAGCAAGCTAGCTACTCTTCTAATTCACCTTTTTTTTTCCTTCGTATCTAACATATTTTCATGTTTGATATTCTTTCTCATGTGGAAGACACTGGGTTAGTTCAAATGTTCAATGATAATACCATTTTTAAATCTTTACGGTCAAAGTACGAAAGATCTATTGTCATCTATGTTTCCTCTGATTTTCACTTTACACAGCTTTTGACATACTTTCACGATTTGTTGGATGGTGAATGTTGCATTAGGGTGCTCACCGATAAATGTGTTTGGAAAGTACTTGAATCCAACATCAACAGACTTTTCAATGAAAACTATAATATATTAGTAGTTACTTTGAAATTTTTGCATTAGAACTAAATATTAATCCAAACACACACTACTGCTTTAGCGTGATAACTGATTAAGCAATAGGCACAATTAAAGCTTACACTCTGTTTGTACAAGAACGGAAAGAAAAAAAGAAAAAAAAAGGAGAGTTAAAAGTAGAGTAAAAAGAATGTGCTATAACTTATAAGAGTGAGACAAAAATTATGCTTATTTAAATAAGTAGAAAGGAAGGTCAAAAAATAATAATTTGGACAAAAATAAAATTTATGATAAATTAAAGCAATAAATTTAATTTAACGAAGACATTTGAACATTTTAATATACTCAAGAGCCCCTCCGCCTGAAACTATATCCTCTCAGACTCACCCACAGGCCACTCTCCCAACCAAATAAATCATTAGTTATGCAGCTAGAAATTCTTGATTTACTTTTAAAAGCGTTGTTCTCATTTCATAAATAAATGTATTACAGTGGTAATATCAAATATGTGTTAATAATACATAAAATCTATCAACATACATTAAAGCATTATTCGTTCTCATCCGTATAATATGCATTTAGAATTTGAACTATTAGTATAAACATTAATTATGAACATATATTATTAATAAAGTGTATTATATTAATATTATGATGTGTATTAATGATATATATATATATATATATATATAATTTTTATACTAATAAAACTAGTAATTAATATAATATGCATTATACTATTACTAATATATAGATCTATAATATCCATCTATATTAAAAGTTTAGTTAGGAAGTAAACAAATCAAGTAACCCGCTCTCTAGTTGAAACTTCTAAGTTTAAAACTAGTCATGTTTATGAACATATTCTCATATATATTTATGCTATTGTTTACAATGATATGAAATAAGTTTGTTTTCTCTTAAAAAAATAGAAGTTTAAGTTTGTTAAATAATCTAGACCAACAAAGAATAAATCTAATAACAAATTGTTGGTAAGTATATATGTTCTACATAGATGGATGAAATAAATTAAGAATTTCATGATTACTGTTGTAGAGTGGACAGACGTTTGGATGATTACAAATAACAAATTGTTAGTATATACGCTCTAATTTATGAGTGTTTAAATTCAAATTGATACAAAAAAATATATTTTAAAAAATCAAATTAATTTTTATTTTATTTTTTTAATGATTTTTTTTCTCAATCTATTTGTTTTGTAGTTTGTATTTTAAAAATTGATTCAAATCAAACAAAATTATAATACTTATATTAACACTTATATTACTGTTATCTGTTATGTATATTAATTAAGTTTCATAATATTTATATATTATTTTTTTTTCTCAAATAACTTTTTTCATACATGCTTGATTCAAAATAGATAAAATTTTACAAATTTTTATTATAGAAATTATAACATCTTAATCAATTTTATAGATTGTTATCAATAATTTTTTAATGTAATTTTATTTAAATATAGAAAAATATTATTTTAATCAAAATCATAAAAATTAAACGAAAATAAATCACAAAATATTAATTTAATTTGATTGAATTTTTATTTTAAATAAAAATCAAATAAAAACAAACCATATCTATTTTTTAAGTTTAATTAAAATAATTTTTATGAAAAATCAAACAAAATCAAATTACATAAATTTAAATAGTTACATAGATATTATCTAATCAAATATCTTATCATTCACATATATATAAATATATGAAACAGAATTATTAAGAAATTTTCAAACACCCCTCTTCTAATTCATCCTTGTTTTGGAGCAGTAGTTGAAAACTAACTTGATCGTTTCTCATCTAATCCTACTCCTATATATAGGAAGTTGGGAATTTTCACAAAAGAAAGAAAAAGGAAAATGTAATACTAATACTAATAATTTTGCATTGTTCCAATGATTTAATCATAGCTCTGACAGTGATTCAGCAGGCCACTGTTCTGTACCTCGCAGACTAATTAAAACGGAGATGAGACACCTTAGACTAAGAAAAAGGCCATCGTCATCGGTTGCAGTAGATGTGTACGTTCCTGGGAACAACGGATCCTGATTTCTTCTGGCTTTCTTGTTTGAACTTCGAAAGTGTGAAAGAAAAAATTAAATTGGGTAGGTGTAGACGATAGTTGGAGGGTTGGTTAGATTTGAAACAATTAATAAGGTGAGTAAAATGGGTTGGTCTCATAAATGCACATAGAAAATAAAGATATGGTACTAATTATTTGTGTGGGAGTTTGTTCTTGTGATTTATATTGGGGTTTGGAGTAGCTGGTGAGTTTTCCTAAGGGCGTGGCTTTGTGCTTGTGGGCGTGATGAGTGCGACGTATCGGACGACAAAATGGAAAGATTGAATCATCTCTCTTTCGTTATGTCACTCAGTATGTATTCAATGGAAAAAAGGAACCTTTCAAGACAAAAAGTGTGCAGTTAGCCAGTTACTACTTACTATAATGAAACCTCAACAACGGAGTATTTTAAGTATGTAGTAAATTCAGAAGTTTAATATAATTTTTTTATTATTGAAATCTATTATTAATACACCTATACCTTATCATTATCTTTAATCTGTTTTTAATTAGAATATTTGTAACATGCCGCATACTTGCGGAGAGTAATCATGATAAGGTATATTAACATGGACAAAGAATGACTCTTGGCATGCTTCCAGCGGGAGGGATACATGAATGAATCGAATACATACCTAAATGAGAGGAATTCAAAAATTGTGCAGGTATGAGATTAAATAATTGAGGATAACTTAAAAAGAAATAATATGCACTACCTATACCAACAAGTTGTATCTACTTTTTGGTAACCCATAACTTAAGAACTCCATAATTAAACATGTAAACATGTTTAGAATATTTCTGGGATGAATGACCTCCTGAAAAGTTTATAAAGAAGTGTATGAATAAGAAAAAAGGGAAAATTGCTATATGCCTAATGTGATCCTGGTCAGGCGTTACAATATTCTTAAACTGACCATTTTCTTTTATATTTTCATGGCCAAAACAAAGGGAAGAATTGATATATGCCTAATGTGATATTAGTAGGTAAAAAGCCTTTTCTTTTACTGGAAATTTTAAAGTTTTTCGGTTGAGTTGAACAGATGATACCTTGGATTCTAAGTAGGGGGAGGTAGGTCCCATCCAAGAAATGAAATGGTAAGCTTGGGGTTGGGGGCCTCCATCTTCTATAACGCTCACTCTATCTTATTTTTTATTTCCAAAATATTAACTATATTTATTTTTATTTAATCCTTTCATCATAAAATATTAAAGAGATCAGCTGAAAATTCAAGATAAATTATATTTTTATTAATATTGTACCTTGCGGTTTCGTAGTACACGGGCACCGCCAGTAAATAACGTTTCAACTCAAACATAAACAGGCTATAAAATTGAAAATACTCTATCTTCGGCCATCGGCTTTTTTCGGGCAAACACTTGATGTGTACGCACACCTAAAAACTTCTACTCAGTGAGAATAAATTCATACGTATTGATTATTTTATTGACTAACCTTTTCATTTTTTATTATTTTTTAACTTTTCAGTATTCATTTATTTTACCAAACACGCCCTCAATATATTCATAGTTGATGTAACAAAAAAAATATTCACGTAGTTGACCTTAAGAGTCATATGAAGTTTCAGCTTGAAGAAAATGGGTTACTATTCGTTGTAATAATAAATGTCCTTCGCTGTCAAAAACAAAGTAATGAATATCCGTCTTAATCTTACAGCAAATATTTAACTACACTTGGCATTTTTCTTGTTATACAAAATCGATAAAATCTTTCATGAGTTGTTTATAATCACTGTAACTAGACCTTAAATTAAAATCTTTTTTATAATTTTTTTGACATGTATTATCAACTAAACTGCATTCTTTCAGTAAAATTCATGATTTGAAAACAAGAGCAATATATACATTACATCAATCACATGAGATAATTTCATTTTAATTTAGTAATAATAAAAAAGAACTAGAGACGATAAAATTTGAGTACCATAAAATATAAAATGTCTCGGCTAAAAACGTGTTTTGCTAAACTCAAGGAAACGCTCAATCATCTAGTGTAAAAGGACATTTTGAACCTTCATTTTAGGTCACAAATTTCGGCTATTGAATTTGCACCTAGACCTGCTTGGCTGGTAGCTAACCATTTCTCATCTAACTCCACAACATATTTCACTCCTGAGCCTATAACATGAGGGGCCTTCTCCCCCTTTTAGAGATGTTCACTTCTGTATGCTTTTACACTTCATTGAATCCATAATTTACTTAAAGAGTATTTGTAGGTAATTTGCTGTGTTTTGTTGCACAACCATTACCAAGTAGCTGAAGAACCTCTCTAATTGACATATGTAAGTCCCTCTAACTTGTTATA
Organism: Glycine latifolia; assembly: GCA_013407115.1. Taxonomy (NCBI): domain Eukaryota; kingdom Viridiplantae; phylum Streptophyta; class Magnoliopsida; order Fabales; family Fabaceae; genus Glycine; species Glycine latifolia. Next base: position 1,759,022 of record CM023944.1, on the reverse strand, counting down.
TACAAGTAAGATGAAATAATTATATTTATTTAGACAGAGTGTAATTATAAAAGGAAAATTTTAAAAATATTGAACAAGTCATTGGTGAAACCTTTATCTATTTATTAATAAATAATTCCATCATTTTATCAAATTTGATTTTTCTATAAAAAAAATTACAGTCATTCATTCATTTTAACTTCCATCTTATTTTTACTTTGTTTTCTGTAAGTTATTTTTCGTGTTTTGTTTTTCTTTCAGCATCGTAAACACTATGAGATTATTTAAAAATATATATGAATTAAATTATGACAAATGTTAACCAATATTATTAAGACATTAGTTAAAAAAATATGAAAACCAATTATCAAAATACGTAAAATTATATTTTTTATAATTTTTTATGCTCTCTTATGTTTAACATAATAAATATTTTTTTAGTTTCTTAATGAATATCTTAAAACACTAATTAAAAAAATTCTTAAATTACGAACAAATGAGTAATTTAAGAAATAAATAGGTTATTTATTTTATAAGAAATAAATGGAACAAAAATGGTACCCATGCTCGTGTCCAAGTGTCGAAGGTAGAGCGTCAGCAGATAGATTGAAGTGCGTTTCGTGGGCATCAGAATCGAGAGTGTGAAAGGGGAGGGCAGGTAAAAGAGTACTAGTAGATTGTTGGAGTGAAGCTAATAAGCTAGAGTGGGTTTGGTTTGGTTTCATCAGGAACGAGGGAAGAGGGAAGGGGGAAGAACAACTATGATGATCCTTTGATCTTTCTAAATATGCCTTCTCCATCAGGAATGAACCATCCAATCTCATTGCTTATCAAATCTTTTTGAGTCTGCAACAACATTTCTATTTCTATTTCCACCCCCCTCTCTCTCGCATTAATAATATTAATAAATTAAACAATAATCACTCCCACCACACCACCTTTTCTTTCTTCTCTCTCTTATTTATTCTCATGCTCGGTCACATCTTAAATACGCCACACCACATGCTTTCTCTTACTTCTTCCTTGTAGTGGTAGCCAAAGTAAAACCCCAATTCTGGCCTTGCGTTGTGCCTGGCTTGTGATTTCTTCACGTGGGTTTAACAAAGGGTTGCTTACAGAGTTTCTTGGCATTCTGTCCACCTCCACTTCCAGTTCCATGGATCTCTCTCTGGCCCTATCTACGTACTCGGAGGTGGACATACTGCCAATAGAGCTGTGTTGGCTTCTCTTTGTCAAGCTTCCGTGATACTATAATCTCAGTTACATACGATAATCACTTTTTTTTCCATATTTCTTTTCTGGTTATTAATTATGAGGTAAACTCTCCAGCTACCTCCTTCCTTTTTTCTTTCCTTTTTTTGTTTTATTTTTGCGTTTTTTTTTCTGTTTCTCTTTAATACTCGCTTTCTATTTGTCTGATAAATGCTCTTACACGATGTTGTCTCCTGCTTCTTCCTTTTTATCGATTTACTATTATTTTTACTTGTAGGTAATTACTAGCACGATACTGTGTCTGTGTGCTTTTTCCCCTCATTTTTTATTTTGCAGGATCCCACTGTTCGCTGGCAAATTATTTTGCTATGGAATCAGATAAAGGGTAGCATGCCTCAGGTCACTTGCCGCTTGCATCTGGTGTTTGAAACCCTATAATCTCGCTTCCCTCCATTCTCAGTCAACCTTATGTTTATTGTTCTTAGAGGTGGAATCTAGGGTTTCTACTTTCTTAAGGGTGGTACCATTTGCAACTATGCATCGCTTTAGGAGTAAAGGGAATTTAATGTTTTTCTATTTTTGATAGCCAAAGCTTTCTTGGCTAGGTTCTGCAGTTTTTTGCAGAAATGAATATTTATTTTAGGAGGGTTGCATGCAGAAAGATCTTTCATTCTTCTGTTTCAACGATTATAAGATTTTAGACTATGGTCATTTTCTTATGTTGATTATTTTATGCCCACTGAGTTAGTAGATTTCAGCGTCTGTTAGCTAGTTTCATGCATGATCGTAATCATTTGTGCTCTCACTGCCGATTGGCAATTGAAAATTTGGTTTTGCTTTGGTTTTAGCAATTTTGATATGCATATCCAGCAGCAGGCAGCGGGGACTATAGAGATTAGATGATACTTTAACTACTTGCATTAATTTATGACTGACCTTTCCATATTGCCGAATACACACACATTTACAACGCTACACGAGCCCTCTTAACGTTAGGGGAGGCTCATGATTTGAAGACTGACACTAACATCTTGTATATTCAATACAAAGAAAAAGTAGGCACAGTCTTTAGTAGTGCCTGGTGTAAATAAATACAAAACCAGTTTTAGGGAAAACTCAGTAACAAACAATCATCCCATTAAGAGGTGAAGACTTGGAAGTTAAAAACACTCGTCTACCACTTTCTCTGTTGGGATGATCAGGTTTTGGTCGTTTGTACAAGTGAACATCTTAAGATTGACTTTTGTAGAAATTTATATAATGGCTTTGGACTAGCAATACTGTATTCAATTCAATTCCCATTTTCCCCTAGGTCTAGATTTCAGTTAGCATTACAACTAGGTAATTGGGGAAAACCGAAAAATTATTTAAATGGAAGTGATGATATATCGAAATTAGCTTTCATATGTATCAAATATTATATTTCATCATTTTTTTATTGCATTAATGGTGTTTTGAATAATGCATAAAAATCCCTTGTTTCTTCTTTTTGTATGATTCATCTGTTTTATCAGGATAAAAACAATTCTGAAAGACTGAACACCAAAATTCCTTTATGATATTTTATCTTGTTTTCTCTTTTTCTTTTCCTCCCTTTTTTTTATTAATTTTTTTTATAAATCATTAACTTCATCTATGATCGATCTAATTAACTTAGGTTTGCTAAATAACTTAGGTTAAGATGCCGATGATGTTTCTCTCCCCTCCGCTCCCCCCCTCGCCACATTCCCTATCAAACTTTTTTCAGCTATTTGTGTTTTGTAGATTTGAATTTGTTTTCTTCTGTTGAGAAAGTAACATCACTTCATTAAACTGTGAGTGAGGACTGTACAGGCAGGCCATGGTTGGTTTTGGTTTACTTTCAGAATATTTTTGGTAGTGTACATGTTTCTACCAATGGTAAAATTCTATAAAAAAATTAAGTTAATGTCTTGTTACTTTTATATATAGATTAAAAATAAATATACTTCTTTGGGTCTATATTATATTATACGCAAAAATATATACTTAACACTTTTTATGAAACTAATTAATTTCATTAATTATGTTATTTTTAATTTTAAAATAAATATTTTTAAAAATTGTATTTAAGTGAAAGTTTGTTGTAGCAAACATAAAATATTGTAATCTTATTATTTTGAAGGGAATTTCATTAAATATTTATATATTTGAAACTGGAGGAATATTTATTTATGCTTAAAAATGAAGTGACACGTAATCATGAATCTGATAGGTAATGTGATTGGGTTGTGTAAAATGCACGACAGCAGAGTCACTGTTTATACTAGTGGCGGCCCCTCAAACTTGCGGTGTAGGCTTTGAGTCGCTGCTGTGCTAGGTAGTAGTAGACATGGCCTATGAGCATACTATTTGCATTTTGAAGCCATGTTTTTGTACGAGTCAAATCCTTGAATTTAATTTTGGTACAAGTGTACGACTTGCAGGAGTGCTAGGAATTAGCCCTAATAATAGGGACCATCTCATCATTACACGACTACAGCACATATATGCCTGCGATAGCCTCGTACTCTGAGCTTTGAAACTTGTCCGTTCCGTTTGGTCATGGCAAAATAAGCTAAATCCAAACCAGTTCACTTCCCCTAATAATAATAATCCAAATTCCAAATCAAAGTGGAATAATTAGAGAACGAATTCATGTAAAGATTAAAATAAAGGAGTTTATAGAGACCTACTTGGCTGGACTCTCATCCCAAGCAAAGTGGACCGAGGAAAGTATAAAAATAAAGTGGGGAGGAGATTCATCTTCCACCCTGAAGTTATTATTAGGCACAACTTTTTCGTTTTTTTTAGGGTTTGGGTTTTGAACTTGAAATGATATCTTTTTCTAAACATTTAATAAACTTTACACTTTCTTTAAGAGAAAAAAAAAATGGAGGGGAGAACAGAGAAGAGAAATATAATATAATATTACGTAGCAAATTTCAATATGAAAAATGGAAGTCTTTGTTTCTGAATAAACACAATTGCGATTAAAAATAAATAAAATATAAAAAATAATATTAAAAGAGTTTTTTTTATGAGTGTTGTCCTTGGCACTAATTGAGAGATGAGTGGAAGATTAAATACTTAATGGTTTTATATTAAAAATGTGTTTAACTTTTATTCCTTGTTAATATAACATTTTATAGTACCAATTTAAAAGGTATAAAATTTAAATTAAAAGTTTCTCTAAATATAATTTTTAAAATTTTAATTCATAACAAAAAACTAATTATCTTACTATGTATGAATGACAATATAATTTTTTTTATATTACTTGTGCATTTTAAGTGAAGAGAAAAAAATTATGCACTGTTAATATATTTCATAATCCACCATGATATGTGATAATTTTATAAAATTACCTTAGAAGTTAATGATAATTTTTTTATTGAATAACAGTATAAATTTATTTTATATTATTAATATATTACCATTAAACTATTAATTAAATATTAAAGTCATTTAGGATACTTGTAAGAATTGACAGTTTATTATTTTAATATTATATTTAAGAACAAATAAGTAAATGAAAAATCATTAGTAAAAATAGTTATAAAGTGTTTTTAAGAAAATATTAGAATAAATTACGACAACATTCTTGAGATTTCTTGAAAAATACACATAGACCCTTTGTGTTCTTTTTACCATTAAAGTTCCCTTAAAGGGTATACAATATAATATTTTTAAACAATTAAGTTGGGTTAAGGTAATGTGTAAGTGTAATGTAATGTTTAAATAATTTGGAGGTTTAGTGTAAGTGTTAAAAAATAAGAAATATTATAATTTTAAGAAACTTTAGGGGTGTTATTATAGTTTATGCAAAATATTATAACAGAATTTTTAATTACTCTTTTGGTTTGTACATCACACAAAATAAATATTTAGTTTTGCATAACATAGAATATAAATCAATATTTATAAATATATAAAAATTTCATTACATTAAATTTTACAATAAATAAATATTTATATTTATAAATATATAAATTATATTCTAATTAAATTTTTGCAATTAATATATTTAATATAAAAAACATATTTTTAATTGAGAATAGACAATTTAAATGATAGTATATTTTCCTTCGCATTAAATGACAAATGGGTAGAAGAGTAAATACCTAATGGTTTTATATTGAAAAGAGAAAAGGGGTTATGTGCATTTACAGTGTAAGAAATTCAAACGTTGTCCAATTATAACTTATTATTTATAATAAATTTATTGATTTTTAAAATAATTCAAATTATAATTTGTAAATAGATAATAATGTAGTAAAAATATTTTATACTATAATATTAAATTTTAACCAAAATGTGTTTAATTTTTATTTCTTGTTAATGTAATATTTTATACTATATATTAAAAGTCACAATTTAAATTAAAAGTTACACTCTGAATATAATTTTTAAAATGATTATAAAAAAAAAACAGTTTCTGTAAAATAAAAAATCATACTACGTATTCCCTATCCTATGACCTGTGCTGATTGACTGCGAGTGAACTTAGTGACTTGTACTGATTGACTGCGAGTGAACTTAATGGTTCATTTTACTAATGAAGAAAAATAGTTAATTCGACTTAGTTCATTAAGTGTGTTTGCAGCACAAGTCTGCTGCCGAGTTAAATAATTTGGATCATTATATTTTTTAGGCCGTTGAAATTTCTATTCTGCATATTTGAAATTATAAGCCATATAAGGTCAACAAAAATGGAGAATCTAGAAATAGATTCGATTTGGCATTCAATGAAGTCGTCATTGTAATCTTTCTCGAGTCTATAGATGTGTCAACGAATCTTCTACGTAAAAAAAAATCTTCCATGATATTAACTGAATAAAGAACAAGAGAATAAAATGGGGCAAATATTGAAAAGAAGATTTCCACATGTTATGGTTATCACTTATTATTAGGGTGGCCAGCACAGGGAAAAAATGAGTTATATTATTATATTATTCCTTTTTCTAAATGAGCTAATATCTCCTTATTCATCTTGACTAAAACCTGTAATAAGTCAAATAAATTCTGGATTTATAATTCACTTGTAAAAAATGGAAATAGATTTCCTGTCTACTTATTGGAGTGAAAAAAATTATCATTTTAAGATTTATCAATTATTTTTTACTATTAGAAAATTAGAATCCTTCATTGAAATGAGACGAAATATTTGCAATATTTTTAAAAGCAAACAAGTCACTTGATGTTTAGAGTTTAGAATCAAGCTAGTCTCAAGATTCAAGAATCCTTGTCTATCAAAAAAAAAATCTATAAAATAAAAGTAATAACCTATTTCAAATCCCTTGACAATCAAGCGACAGTGATTTGAACGACCGACTTAATTTAATGTAGAGCTTTTTGTTAGCTTCACAAATTTCTTGTTAACAAATGTGACTACAAATAATTTTTAGTTTGGTTAAGGAGTGTGATACGCTGTTGATGAGAGGGAGGAAGCCCTGATATCCAAGAACCCAATCACACAATTACAAAGTCCATTCACGAAGAGGTGGATCCCAAGGTTACCCAAAAATGACACGAGTGAAACTTCCTGCACACCATTGCATTGGAAACGTCCGATTCGTATTACATTACCATCGGGGGACGTTACTTCCTGGCCTCAAATATTGTTTTTTACACTTTCCATTCCATTATAAAAACTCATCTTGAAATAAACTTTTCATAATGTAATAAAAAGTGTAAAAAATAATAATGGGAGTGCAAGAAATTTTACCCACCATTGTGTTGGCCGATCAACCTAGCGGATTGGTTTGACCATTGTGATGTCCATATTCTCTCCAAAAAATAAAATTATTATAAATCATTAGAAAATTAAATTTGAATTAAGGTATTTGATTAGAAATGCATAGCATTAATAAACAACAAAGGTGAATCATTTTTTTAAATTGCTTAATTTTATTGTAAATATTTTGATCAGAGTAATTAATTAGAAGTTATTTTGAATTTTAATTAAAAATAACATTATAAAAATAATATTTTTTAATCTAATAACAAATTATGTTTAAACATAACAACAGTGCCTTTCAATTAAATTTAATATCTTATACAAGTGGTCATATATTTATTGTATTAGAAAAATAATGCATTGTCTAATGTAAATTTAGTTTCAACATCAACATCAACATCATCTTTAACCCAAGTTAATTAGGGTCAGTAGTAGATGAATCCAATGATAAATCGAAAATAAAATAAAAGAGAGAAAAAAAACAAGGTAAAATAAAATAAAAGAAGGGTGAAAGAAAGAAGGAAGAAAAAAATAGGAAAATAACTAAGACAAAGGAAATAACTGGAATATATAATTACTAATGAGTTTAACCCTTCATTAAGCTTATAATTTTTTTCCACTCTATTCTAAGACATATCATCAGTCAATCTATCTCTCACTCCATTAGGTTTTATTTCACTACCTTCTCCCATGTAAGTTTTGGTCGACCTCTACCTCTCTTTGTATCGAGCTATTGGTAACAAACTTGTGTTCTTACGGGTGCATCCAATGATCGTCTCATAACGTGCCCAAACCATCTTAATCTACGTTCCCTCATCTTTTCACATACCGATACCACTTATACATTTCATCGAATATCCTCATTTCTTATCTTATCCATCTTCATATATAGGTTCATTACATAAAAATAGTTGATTTTTTACGACCGATTTACAACTGCTGACGCTAACTCTTCTCCTTTATCCTGGCTTGAAACAACAGGTCATGCATACAAATGCAAACACATGTAAGTGAAGTTTAATGTGAATTTAGTTTATTTTCATTTTTCTTTTTTTTAATTTTGGTTTAGTAATTTTTTTTGTTCATGTAAATTTTTTGTAAACAAAAATCAATTCTAGAAAAATAAACAAAATTCAATAATACATTAATAATTCGTCATTGCAAATGCTCAATTCATCATTTTAAACACCACATTTAATACTCTTTAATTTCTCTCTCTCTTTCTCTTCTTCTGTATACTCTTACTTATCACAATATCTATTATTCTTCTGTTTATTTCTCTAGGCATCATTTTCCTATAACTTTGGTTGTTTGGTTTCCTTTTTCCACATCATACGTACAAACAGTGAATAGTGATTATTCCCGAATCACCCTACTACTGCTACCAAACCTCGGAGTATTCAACCCGGTGCCGCTTTTCCACACCACGACACGTTGACGTTTACCATTTCAGTTCTCTTCGTCTCGGAGTGGCATGGCTTCGCTTTGTGCCCTAAACTATCCTCTTGCTCGCAGAGACGATTCAGTCGTTGAAGATTACCATGGTGTCAAAATTGCCGATCCTTATCGGTGGTACTCAAATGAATTTCAATTGTTTCTGCTGTTCAATTTGCAAAAATGATTGAACTCGGATTAGGAAGTCATAGAGACGAATCTGGTGGAAATGTCGTTTATATATGATATAACTTTTTTATTTTTTAATTTGTTCAAGGCTCGAAGATCCTGATGCGGAAGAAGTGAAAGAGTTCGAAGCGAAACAGGTTCAGCTGACGGATTCGGTTCTTCAAAAATGCGAAACGAGAGGGAAGCTTAGGGAAACGATAACGAAGCTATTTGACCATCCTCGTTACGACGCTCCATTTAGGCGAGCCAATAAGTACTTTTACTTCCACAACACTGGCCTTCAGCCGCAAAACATTCTATATGTGCAGGGTTGATAGCTAATTAGTTAGTAATTGTGCGTTCAATGCTTTGCTTGGTTTTTGAGTTTCTCCTCTCGGATTCTTTTATATGTTGATTTTTTTTTCAGGAGAGTTTGGAGGGAGAGGCAGAGGTTTTGCTCGATCCCAATACCTTCAGTGAAGACGTAACCGTTTCCCTGAGCACATTTTCGATGAGCGAAGATGCCAAGTACTTGGCTTATGCTCTTAGTTCAAGTGGTAGCGATTGGACTACTATAAAAGTAAATGCGGATTGAGGACAGGAATGTTGAGCCTGATACCTTATCTTGGGTGAGTATCACATTGTACCTTTACTAGAAATTAAAACTGGCATACAAAATTCCCACTGATGGTTGTAATTATAAATGAATATATAGTATATGCACCAAGTCTAAATAATTGTTGTTTTTCACAATAACTATCTTATAAATGATACCAACTATGGTTTCTGATTAATAGACACTGTTATGCTGACATAGCATAAAAATTAAACTCATTGTAAATATTATGTTTCAGGTAAAGTTTTCCTCAATTAGTTGGACGCACGATGGCAAAGGTTTCTTTTATAGCCGCTATCCAGCACCCAAGTAAGTGATCTCCTATGTGCTCATTCTTTCCCTGAAATACAGGATTTGTTTTTTCTCACTTTTGGAGGTTCTTAAGTTTTAAATTGTTACGTGTTAGTTAAAATGGGATAGAATCTGGTCTTTTGACTGTTGGTCATAAAGAAAGATAGAAAATGGGAGCTTGTTATTCTAATTTGCTATTGCTATTTTACAAATATGACTTATTGTAAACACGGAGAGCAAATGGTCTTGAATGTGCTTGTTCTGATCAAGACGATTTGAGTTGGTCTTATTTCTAATGGGAGATCTTGTAAATAACTTTTCATGGTGATGATAGTAGGATCAGTTCAAGTTTTCTTGATTTAAAACTTGAATTAATTGCTCTGCTTTTACACTGTAGAGATGGAGAAGTAGTAGATGCCGGTACTGAAACAAATGCTAACCTTCATCATCAGCTCTATTATCATTTTCTGGGTACAGATCAATCAGAAGATATTTTGTGCTGGAGAGATCCTGAAAATCCTAAATATACGTTTGGAGGAAGTGTTACTGATGATGGCAAGGTGCTTCATGTTTTGTCATTGTTTTAGAATTATGAGACATTATCTGTATTCTTTTTATTTGCACATAAAATAAGAAAAAATGTTTAACTAATGCATTTGTGCTTTTTACTAAATGTTACTGATGCTTGCATGTGTAATGCCCTGCCTTACACATTTTTTTAGAAGGCATCTATTTACCTGATTTAACATTGAAGTGTCTTGCTTGGGCAACCTGGATCTCTACTGTTTTGCTTTGCCTAATTTCCATTTGGCTTAAATATGTTTTTACTCTTTGAAAATGTGACAGTTTTTTTTTTTTTTTTTTTGTTTTAGTTCCTATAAAATTTTTATTCATTTGTAGTCTATATTCTTAAGAAAAATTATATGGTCCTAGTTCCTCATTTACCAAGGACTAAAAGTGCATGACTTTTGTAATTTTTTATAGGGACTAAAATCAAAATACATTTTATTTTCAAGGAAAAAATATATTTAAACCTTTCCAATTTAGCATTATGGTATGGTTAAGTGGCTGAGTATTAATATATTGAATATTACTATGATAAAATGTTTTTGCTCAATAGAAATCTGTTTTTCTTGAAGCATCTTGACTTAAAAACCTGGAGCTTTACTCTGATGGTTTTAAAAATTTCTTACAGAAAAATATTATCTTGAAGCATCTTGACTTAAAAAAATCAAATTCATTGTAGGAAATATGATTAATTCATAACTTTGAAGCCAAGCATGTAGTGAGTATAATTTGATTTTTTTCATCAAGTGCAGTAACAAAACTACAATAAATTTTATGCATGATTTTAAATTTCACAAGAATCTGACTCAGTTTTTGTGGATTGTGCAGTACATCCTTCTCCATATTGCAGAAGGGTGTGATCCATTTAACAAACTTTACTACTGCGACTTGTCCAAACTTCCTAATGCGCTGGAAGGCTTTCGGAATGGAAATTCCCTCCTCCCATTTGCCAAACTTATTGATAACTTTGATGCACAGTATGAAGCCATTGCAAATGATGACACCGTGTTTACATTTTTAACTAATAAAGATGCTCCAAAATATAAAATAGTCCGAGTAGATTTGAAAGAACCAACTGCTTGGGCTGATGTTCTCCAAGAGTCTGAAAAAGATGTACTGGAGTCAGCATGTGCTGTAAATGGCAACCAACTGATAGTAAGTTACTTGAGTGATGTGAAGTATCTTCTACAAGTAAGAGACTTAAAAACAGGTTCCTTGCTGCATCAATTACCAATTGAGATTGGCAGTGTTTCCGAAATTTCTGCACGACGCAAAGATAGTGTGCTTTTCATTAGCTTTACAAGCTTCATAACTCCCGGTATCATCTACCAGTGCAACCAAGGAACGGAGATTCCTGATATGAAGATATTTCGTGAAATTGTTGTCCCTGGGTTTGATCGGTCTGAATTTCATGTTAAACAGGTAAAAAATTTTAAAAAGTATTTTCTGACGCTGCTAAGATATCTGATTTTTAGGGTAACATTATTAAATAGACAGTTTGCAATCACATTATTCTGAACTAGTAAGAGCATGCTTTCTCTTGGAATCTGTATAGTTGCTCAACTTGTTCTATTCTTTGATGTAATTTCTACATTTCAGGATTTTGTGACTAGTAAAGATGGTACCAAGATCCCAATGTTCATTGTTGCCAAAAAGGATATTATTTTGGATGGTTTACACCCATGTTTGTTATATGGATATGGTGGTTTTAACATCAATATTACACCATATTTCAGTGTCAGTCGGATTGTACTCACAAGACATTTAGGTGTTGTTTTCAGCATAGCAAATATTCGTGGTGGTGGAGAATATGGGGAGGAATGGCATAAAGCAGGCTCCCTTGCAAGAAAGCAGAATTGCTTTGATGACTTCATTTCTGCTGCTGAGTACCTTGTATCCACTGGTTATACTCAACCCAAAAAGATATGCATCGAAGGTGGAAGCAATGGTGGACTTCTTGTTGGTGCTTGTATAAATCAGGTCCAATTTATTTCTATTGTCTTCCTATTTTTTCATATATATCTTCGCATTCAACGTCTCTGTTTATTAGATTCTTATTTCTCTGTACAGAGACCTGATTTATTTGGCTGTGCTCTGGCCTCTGGCTCATGTTGGTGTTATGGACATGCTACGGTTCCACAAATTTACCATAGGTTCCTTTCAATCTGTAATGTCCAGTATGTTGTTTATATAAGTTTCACATATTGATTTTGAATAGTTATTCAGGTCATGCTTGGACCTCTGATTATGGTTGTTCAGACAAGGAGGAAGAGTTTCATTGGCTAATCAAGTAAGGTTTATCCATAACATGATGTAATCATTTTATTTGTATTTGTGGCATATTTGACGTAAAAAGTAACATTTGTAATAATTTTATTTGAATGTGGCAAAAATTTCAAAATTACTGGTGTCATGATGCTGTAACTGTGTGGTGACGGTAGGGTTATGTTTGGACAATTTAAATGGACTGATGGGTTGAAAGGTGGCATTTCAAAATAGTTATATATTGTCGGACATGGACAGATTTATCATAATTAAGGTGCATAATGAAGTGATGAACAGAGCCATAGCTAAATACTTACACTCCACCTGGCTCTACCACATTTCTTAGTTGGACTATCATACTATTCACCATCCTTGGTCCTTAATTTCAAATGCATTTGATCTTTCTTTTCTCCCCTGGAATTCAAGCTCGTTATGCTTTCTACTGAAGAGATAGTGCCATTAGACCTAACTAGCATTTTTATATAGGATTGCATGGCTTCCACATGCCTTTGTTATTTGATAGATTATCATTGATCAATATAACAAGAAAGAATAAGGAACTCTAAACATTAAAAGGTAATTTGGTCATATTATATATAGGCTAAACATTTTGACTCTCATTGAGTGGCCTGTGTAGATACCTGGTATGCTCAGTATACAGCTTACTATGCTTTGATGCTGAAGCTGAAACTATCTTGATAGATATATGTACAAGGCATAAAGCTATGCATTTCGCATGAGTTTCGTAATAATTCTGTACGGGGATTGCTATTTGCTATGTGGTGTAATTTTTACTAACACTGTAGCAGCATTAATATTTAGAGTTTCTTCCTGTTTGTTGAATTTGAGATCTCCTGTTCTCATTTTATTCTCATATTTTAAGGCTCTCCAAGAAAAATGTAAAGAAAGAAGTAAATAATACTTCATCATGTTGTTCTTTAAACATATTTTGTAAGCCATATTGCTTAATGAACTACTGTGATTTCCTACTCATTGGATATGTAACTTGTATGTCTTGAAAATATGATGGTTCTGTTATCGACTGTTCTAGATACTCACCATTACATAATGTCCGGAGACCGTGGGAACAGCATCATGATCAGTCATTTCAGTATCCATCAACCATGCTGTTGACAGCTGATCATGATGATCGTGTTGTGCCACTGCACACGTTGAAGCTATTGGCGGTTAGTCTGCTTCTCATTAATGCATGTACAGATTGAAGACACAAGTTAACTTCTATTTATTGAATTATGTTGCAAACTACAGAATACGTGGTTATAATCTAAAATATATTTACAAATTGTGGTTGCATATTGGAGGGGTATCTGACTGCCACTCTCACTTGACTACTGTATGGGCAAGAACCTCGTGCTGATAGTCCTACTCCCTTTTTTCTTACCTTCTTTCTCTGTGAACACGTTTTCAATATTTATCAGACCATGCAATATGTCCTCTGTACGAGCTTGGAAAAAAGTCCCCAGACAAACCCTATAATTGGTCGCATTGACTGCAAATCTGGTCATGGAGCTGGTTGTCCAACACAGAAAATGGTAACGATTTCACATCCAAGTTGTTTTGCACGTTTTTCAGCTTTGTTATATTCTGTCTCAAGTTGGATATATATATGCCAGATCGATGAAGCTGCTGACCGGTACGGCTTTATGGCTAAAGTGTTGAAAGTGCATTGGATTGAATAGAACCCACTCAGTCACAGGTTAGAGAGAACAATGGATTATTTCTTTCAGACGATACCCTTGAACCATTTTATTTCTCTGTTTTTCACTTCTACCAAGAAAATACATTGAACATGAGATTGTCAGAAAAGTGGCCAGTGGGGGTTAGATTTTAAGTTACTAATGCTAACGCCCCGATGGATTTGTCAATCATTTAATTGGCATTAGGTTCACTAAAGTCCGTTAAAATATGTTGCCTAAATATTGATTCTTAAGGAATTGTTATGGTATATAATGATATTATAGGAGTGCGGTTACTCATTGTTAAGCTTTTGTTTTGATTTTATAATAAATAATTTTAAAAACTGACGCAATGTTTAATGAATACTATGTTCAAGTGGAAAAAAAGTTACGCGTTATATCTGTCTACAATGCCATATAAAAGGTAAATCCCAAATTTCATAATCAAAACTACAAAGTAAATCCTATATAGAAAGAAAACGACTAGTATAAGAGTAAACCGTACATTTTATATACTTGAAAACTACAAGGTGTAGTAACATAAAACTAGATCCCCAATGCGTTGTTTCATTTGTTGCATTGGTATACCCATCAGTCTTGTATACTATTTTTCAATCTGAAATTAAAAACAGAGAATTGTATAAAGTTTTTTTGGTGTAATATTAATAATTTTTTTTACCACTTGCAGAGGTAGGATCGTTTAAAGCTCAATTTTTTCACATTCATATCTCTTATTCCCCTTATTAGCTTCAATATGCCCATTCAAATGGTTTTAAATTGTGATCCATAGCTGAAACTGTAACTGGCTAACTGCAGAATTGCAGCTTTGGAGATATCTTCTACTTGATGAAATCACAATGCATTAGCCGCATTATCTCCTACAAAGTAAATAAATAAATAAATTATTACAACATAAATCAGAATATAATATGATGTCAAGCGTGACACCCTACTTTCAATATGGAATTCATACTTTTTTTATGGAATCCGAAATTCATACTTAATGTGTTGGCAATTTTGAATGCTTGAAGATTTGTCCTTGCTATTCTGCACCTCTTTTTTTCACAATTAAATTTATCGATTTTACACTCTTTTTATCTGATCACTATTTGCATTCCCAAATCAAGACCATTCAATTATCTAAAACTTCTCATACATGCTCTTAATAACTTTTTTTCCAATAAACGCAAAAAAATTATGGTATGTAGGTATTCAACGTGTAAGATACAAGTAGAGGGCTGCTATATGGTACGAACGTAGGCAGTACGAAAGCACGAAAGTGACTTGTTATTACTTCATAAGAAATAGTTGGCGTGTTGTGATTTATGATATGTAATTATTTTTTTTACATTATTTAAAAGATAAGAAAAAATAAGATAACAAGATTTGATTTTAGAGCAATGCTATTTGGTTAGAATTCCTTTTGTACGAATAACCTGAAATGTGCTATGAGAATCGGTATTTGTTTTTAAGTTAAAATATGTTTTTAGTTCCGTAAATATGAAAACATTCGCAATTCATTTTTATAAAATTTAAATGTGTTATTTTTTGGTTAAAAACAAAAGATTTGGACATTTGAATTTAAGTGCATTAAATTTTTATATCAATTATATATGTAATTAATGAAAAAAAGTCATATTTCACATCAATTTGTAAAAATGTCACATTTATATCGTATAACCGATAAAAAAATTATTATCATAAATTTAGATTTATCCTTATCTAGATATGTCCAAACAAAAATATGACACATTTTAATTTTTTTTCTTCTGAGAATAAATGTGAAAACGTATTAAAATTTTTACTGATGGCAAAATATTTCAACTTCTTTGAAAATAGATACGAATTAAAGAAACTTGAAATATAAAATAAGCGTTAGTGGGAAATTACATTCGTTCAGATTTTACGTAAATATTTTCGTACTAAAGAGCATTTCCCATTTAAGTATTAACGAAAAAAATATATTTAAGTTGCTACTTAGGCATACACGAGTCTTGATTTGCTTTAGTAATGAGTTTAAAGACCACGATGAACTAACAATACAAAATATTTTTTTCATTTTCATTGAATCACAAATCATGTCTTTTTTCTTTTTAAGTAATTGTCTCAGTTTTTAAATATTGAATAATTTTGAATTTAATGTTACCTTGAAACATATAAAAAAAATCTGCCTAAAAAAAACAATATTCAAGTTGCTACTTAGGCATACAGGAGTCTTGATTTGCTTGTTCTAGTAATGAGTTTAAAGACCGTGAGCTAACAATACAAAATAATTTTTTCATTGTTATTGAATCATAAATTATGTCTTTTTTTCTTTTTAAGTAATTGTCTCAAAGTTTTAAGTATTGTCCGTTTAATTTTTTTATCTATTCAAATTTTAATTTTAAGGTGATACTAAATTCCTACGAGCAAGAGCATGAATCGGAATAAGTCGAAACAGAACTATACTTTTTTCTTCTTCTGGTGATTGGTGAATAACAAAAATATATCATTTATCAAATTCAATCAATTTTTAAGTCTAATTTGAGTGTCCTATTTCGATAAATTTATCTATAAGTACTTATTGAAAAAATAAGTTAGTAAATTGATTTTTTTTATAAATTAAAATTAACCAATGAACCTCAATTTTTGAATAAATTAAATTTTTATCAAAGACAAAATGCCTAAGTTAATTTTAATTGATAAAAGTTTAGTTCATTTCATCTTATTTTTTTATCTTGAGTATTAGAAGTTTATCTAAATAACACCTTACTATTCTACATAGATGCCCATTTTGTAAAATTTAGTCATCTATCACACAATTAATTACGTTTTAAAATTATCTCCAGTGCATATAGTCATTATTGATTTATTGAAATTGAACACATAATTAATGGCAAACCCTCTGCAAATATTATCGACCTACAGCCTACATGTAATTGAATTCTTTCACAGTGACGAAGTCAAATGACGCAGATCAACGTAGCCAGAAAGAACTGCCCGCTTTCGCTCTTTCACCTTAGTCCGATAAATAACCCTGCACAACATCAATTTTCAGTCACTATAACAATTCCCAAAGCTTTTGAATATGTTGGAGGTGGATAGTGCAAGATAAATAATATTTTTTTAATCAATGAGACAAACAGTGATTCTACCTTGAGCCTTCAAGCCACATCTCAGTAACTACAGTTTCACCCGGGTAGACATGTAGAAGAAATCTGCCTGCTATGCTTTTTATCAAGTCTGGATCTCCTCTGCATATGCATTTGATGATTGCCCTAACTGCAAATCCTAATGTGCACAGACCATGCAATATTGGCTGCGAGAATCTTTGGCAACAAGTTAAAAATCAAAATTAGTTTAGCCGAACAATTGAATACAATCCATATGATAGAAAATGACCACAAAAAGAATAGTCACAACACAAACTGATAGCATTATATCTTAAAATGCGACATAACCACTATTTCTATAACTCTATCTATGTATTTGATTCATATGACCAATCCAAATAAAAAGCTCCATGGCTGAAAAGGAAGGAAAATTCTCATTCACCTTAGCACACCCCAACTTCTACCGTGGAAGAGCGAGAGGTACAATCTAATTAGAAATTTCAAGTATTTAACAATCTGTTCGCATTCAGAAGACAGGATGAGAGTACTAACCCAGCAACTTTTGCAACCATGGGATCTGAATGCAGAGGACTGTAATCACCAGATAGCCTATAGAGCAATGCCTGCCAAAATGAACATCATTCAGAATCTGTGTAGAATTTATATAGAGGCATATCAAAAGTTTTCAAAGATGTGTTAGGCTTCCGTGGCTTCAAGAATCTCAACAGTGTGTCAGGACAGTAAAAATGTGTAGAGATAAGAATGGGTTCTGTTATTAGATAAACACATGAACAGGGAAAACTCTAGTTGTATTTGGGTGTGGGGCTTGAGTGGTTGAGCTTGATTCTGATCATCGATGTGCTGGTAACTACCACGCTGTTTCTTCCACATGTAAGAGATAAAAAATTGTGGCTACTCAAGTTGTGGAAATGGGAGGTGACAATTCTGGTTCTAATCTGTGGCAGGTTGGTTTCTGCTTTGGGATATTAGGGTTGTTGTATTCTTTATTGAAAGGAATTCCCTTTTGAGGAAGAGGGTGCTCCTGCTTTATGTATGGTATTAAGAATGCAGTTCAAAGTATCTTAAAAGGACATAACTTAGATCAAGTTACTTGTATTCTTGACATTACTTGCCAAAAGTTTCTTAAGAAAACACATTTCATGAATGACTAATGTGGTCAAAGACAGTTGACAACTAAATATCTAAGGCATATGACTAGAATCTGATAAGCTGAATCGATGTAAAAGTTCAGAGAGGGGAAAACATATCATGAAATTTATGTTTAAGATGTTATTATATGCAGGTAAGCTGGTTCCGAACTGAAGATATATATCCTACATTGCTTTCCAAATATGTCACAAAGAAAGTAATAGAGCACAGACAAATGAATGAGGGTAGGGCCAAAAAAAAGAAAGAGATGCAGTGACGTTAACAAAAAATCCAATTTATTCCAAACAATATTGCATAGTTATAACATGCCTGAGATGGTTGGGTACGATCCTCAAACACTGAAAAAGGTTTACTTTCAGGAATTTTCACAGCTGGATTCTGATTCACAGGGTAGTTTGTATAAGAAAATGACTTAGATGACTTTGAGAAGCCACCAGCACCACGTAGAAAGAAAGTTGTCCTGCAAGCAACTAGATAGTTGAGTGTGATGATAACAATGGATTAAAGGGAATGTCTTCAGCTTTACCTGTTCATGCACAATAAATCACCAGATTCTTTCTCGTAGCTTTTTGTTTCCATCTCCAAAATTGCTGCTTTACCTGAAATTAAAGAAAAGACAGCCAATCTTTTAGAAGCAGAAAAAAGGAATATAAAATAAATAAATATGTATGCATACATCAAGTAGAAACTGTTTTTACAATTCAACCTTTATCATGTAATCCGGCAAGGCTTACTATATTGTGTATCTGCAACAAGAATAACAACAAATCATGAGTCTATTTACAAAGAATTAGAGAGAAGTCATGATATGAAGTTAACCTTAGCATGCTGAAGAAAATCACAATTGTAAAGTCCTGTGGGCGATGGGGAGAAATTAGAAGGATGTCCATGTTAAGATTAACTCAGATAGATATTAGATTTAACTATATAGAACCCATTCTTCATCTGTAACTCACAAATGATCTTTCTTTCCCCAATTAAATTCAAACCAAAATCAAAAGGCCACTCTCCTCAAGTAAATGTGTTTTGCTACAATTGTTCTTCCTGTAAGTTACATTGGGATGAAAATGCACGAAAAAAACATGGCTATTACACGTGTAGAAAAGATGATATGTAACTGCCAGATGCTTGAAGTTCATAGTATGTCTAAATGCTAAAGATGGAACCCTCTAATAACTAATTGAGTAAAATTTAATTCACGTCTACCATAAATTTGAGAAAAGTTTGATTTTCCAGCAAATATCATCTGACATGTTGGTGTATGGAGCTAAAATTGGACAAATAAATCATTAGTTTCACAATTTGATCTAAATGTCCAGTATGTCAATTTTTCATTAAAAAAAAAAAAAAAACTTACATGACAGCTTGAAGGAAGTGGTTTGTACAATTCTATGTATTGTTGTCCATGAAGTAGAAGGCGTGGATCATATCTAGTATACATAAAGTTTTACTTTTGGTTAGGCAGCAGAAGGGGAAAAAAAGGAAGATAAACATGACAGAAGATGGAGCAAAAAGTGAAGGAATTATACATTCACCTACAACATAAATGCTAGAGTTTATATGAAAATAATACATGAAGTATAAGTATAAACTTATTGAAAGTATTAAGCAGCACTCACTCCAAGCCTGGGAGATTATAACCACTCGCCCCAGATCTAAGTACAAGTAGAGAAGCAAGCGTAGGCAAGACCTATATATAAAGCAGAAAATGATGCGTAAGTCAGAAATATTTTGAAATTATATGTCAAGAGAGACGGCCTAAACGGGCGATTTACATAAAGGGGATAATTTTTTTTTTAATTATAGTTTGGGGGTTCATTTCAAATTATTTACAAAAAATGGGTAAGTCGTAATAGATATTACGATTTCTGTAACTGAAATCGTAAATTTATTTATGACTTCTATTTATTTATTTATTTTAATTAAAGTCGTAATTATTTTTACGATTTTTGTTCATTTTATATTTGTGCACTATTCATGAAAATACAACATTGAAATCATATGCATTTTAATTTTATTTATTTATTATTATACTAAAGTCGTATAATCATGTACAACTTTAGTTTTTTTTTTAGAAGTCGTAGTTGCATGTATGACTTCTATTTTTTTTTTAAATTCTGTTATTTTTGTTTTGATTTTTTTAAAATTTTGTTTTTTTTTAATTGTTAGTTTTGTAATTTTTAGTAAATTTTTTATTTTTTTATATTATGTTTTACGTTGTTAAAATATATATGATTTTTTTTCTGCTTTTTTGCACCCCAGTAAACTTTGAAGTTGTGGGACTGCCCATGAGTCGTGACATTGCTAAATGCACCTTCTTTTTGATAAGTTGCATACTAAAAATTGAAATTCGCTAATTGCACCTGACTTTTATTAAGTGTACTCCAAACTTTTTTTTAAATCTTAAATTTTAAATGGTAAAAATTTTAAAATATACTCCAAATAATTATGACGATTGTGTTAACAAAAGCAGAAATAATTATATTTGTAAAAATTCATTAACAAAATCAAAATAAATATATGTTATTTCATATTTTACAAGTTAAAATTATTACAAAAATATTTTCATCCAACAATAAATCTCTAAAAATTTAAATTTTAACATCACTACAAAAATTTCCAAAATTAATTAAAATATATTAACATATATTTTCATTTCAATTTAATTTTGTCAAATAAATATCTTAACATTAATAATAAATATAAAATATATTAAATAAAATCATATAGTCAAAATTAAATATGCCAAATACCTTAAGAGTATTAAATCAAACCATATAAAAATTAAAAAATATATTACATCAAATAATATTAAATAAAAACATTTAAAAAATATAAACAAAATATAAAATCACAACAAAATTAAAACATATATTAATTTATAAATTTTGATATTAAAAAAAAGTAATTTTTTTACTAAAATTTACGAAACTAATACTTAAAAAAAAAAATTTTAAAAAATCGAAACAAAAAAAACAAAATTTAGAAAAATAGTATTTAAAAAAAAAAGTTACAAAAAAAAAGTACATGATTATACGACTTTAGTATAATAATAATAAAAAATAATTAAAATGCATACAACTTCAAAGTCGTATTCCAATGAACAGTGTGCAAATATAAAATGAACGAAAATCATAAAAATAATTACAATTTTAATTAAAAAAAATTAAAAAAATAAAAGTCGTAAACATATTTAAGACTTCAGTTATAGAAGTTGAAATATCTGTTACGATTTACCTTCTTTCAGTAAATAATTTGAAAAGAACTCCCAAACGGTAATTAAAAAAAAATACCCCTTTACGTAAATCCCCCGCCTAAACAGAAATAAATTAATAGCAATATCATAGCATTAGCTAATAGTTATGGTTGAAGCAAATTGTGTTACATTGAGCATTTACCAAGAGTAATCCAAAATAACCACGCATACGTCAATATATATATATTGATAACCACCGGAATTGGGACTTTTGGCTTTCTAGTTTCTAGCGAGACTCTAAGATATCCTTACGAGCTTCGGTCCTTTCAGACGGTTATAAAAGTAAGTAATTCTAAGTCTGGGAGTTAATAACACTTAAAGCTTTGCTAAAATTGAAGTGAGACCAGATGTTCCTCACAAGTCACAAGCTGAGTATGTATTACCAATTGAAAAAAGTTATAAAAAAAAAAATTACCTTACCTTGATAAACTCCTGACCATTTTCATGGTAGACATATTTAAGCTCATCAGCGTCAACAGCGTCTGACAAACACACCCCTACGCCTAGGGCATAAAGTGCTGCATCCCTGTTCAACACGCATGTTTGCTCATGCTACCTTTTGAATGAAGTTAAACATGAGAGCATGTGCGCATTTCATAGTTGAAAGTTTGACTTACGGAATGCCTCACCTTTCGGTATAAGATTCCGTAGTCTGCAGAGCATCTCGCGCGATCAAAATGAAAAGAGAAATTCAGAACTCAGTTCGTTGTAAATTAGGAAACCTACTAAAAAGAAAAAAAGAATTACGCAGAATATTACATCAGGGAATTTGTGAGAAAGCGCAAGCGCTGGGTCGAACTCTGATGCACTCGCCATCTAGCCTTCAATTATTGAAATTGAAACACAACGGTGAGGTTAGGGCTATTTGGAGATGATTAAATTAAATGAAACAAAAATAATTGATCGGTGTTTCACGGATCGGGATAAAGTTCCTCCAGAGTCTCGACTCGAGACAAACGTATGAGATGAATAAATTTGTTTCCTTCGTTTGATACTATGTATTTAGACATTGTATTGTACAACTTTTTCAACAAGAGATTAAGAGTCTTTATTTCACAATGCACAATGAATTAGACACTATAACAGTTGGTTTACTAAGACGTGGGTGAGTTATTTTAAAGAATTTAACATGTATAAAAATATAATTACATCAATTAAATTCTTTTGATCTTTAAATACTTTATTTAGATATAATAATTCAATTATTTTTTGTTTGAATTTAACTTTTTTGTATTTTAATTTTTTTCTTAGTTACTTCCTTAAAATACTTTTAAATTACTTTATCTAAACACACAAAAGAATTTCATATACTAGCTAGGGAGAAATAGAATTGTCAGATTTATACTGATAAAAAACTAAATATAAAATAATTCGATAATAATGAAGTCCAATATCATATATTGCCTCGATGATTACTAATAGTGTTGTTAACCAGACACGTTAGGAAGAGTTTGTCATTATTCTTTTCTGGTTCAAAATTTAGATAAAATGAGTCAATTCAATATAACATTGAATGGATTATGAATACTCTTAATTTATTTTTTATTAATTAATATTAGTTATTAATTTTTTTAGAATGTCAAGAAAAATTTAAACTCCCAACATCTTTCTCTTCCTCTCTTCAATCCTTAAACCGTCCTTTCGAACCACAAATCAACCTTATAATTCCTATACACCCTTAATTACCAATGCAGATTTTGCTCACACTTTTGTAGATAATGTTTAAGCATGAGGATCATAAATATTTCAGCATCTTGCGTGGTTTCTGCTGTCAAAATTGAAAAAAGATATAGGCATATGGCAATTGAAATTAAAAAGTTCTGCACTGCTACAACAATTAAATGAATCACAGACACTGCTTAGCCAGGTTCCAAACTCCAACTTTCGCAATCCGATTCACCCTTCTTGATAACAATACTAGTAAAATCCGAGATAATACAAAGGGAATATAATATATATTCTCTCACACACACGCTCTATCTCTCTGGGAAAGAATTAATGTGACCTCGAGCTGGGGTCATTTAGGGATAAAATCATCGATATTCATCATCCCACTGGAGCATAGCATAAAATTAAAAAACGAAAGCACTCAACTATAAAATTAGAAGTAGATAAGTTAACTACTTTTCGTTTTCTAAAGCTAGAATGCCTCCTCAAGCGTGGAACCTTTAAACTCTTGCTAGCTCAAATGGGTCGCGTGTGTCTCCCACTAGCCCTACCACAAAGAATTGCATTCTTTGGAACAGGGAACTCGTCTCTGATTGAGGTTGATGTTGTATAAACGCGCAAATATAACTGTTGCCCAAGGTATTGTCGTGCCCAAAACTCAGACCTCAAGTTCCACATTCCCACATTGTCAAGTGCAATATAAATAGCAGTCCATGAAAAGGGGTATACCTGAACAAAATCAAGAATCAAAGCTTCCCTTAATTAGTTCTATTCTAAACCAGCAAGCAAGTAATCAGAAATAAATTAAAGGGCAAACAATATAATATTGTTACTTGTTAGGACACACAAAAGAACATGGCTGAATCTCACCTGTGTGGTGCAACGTGCAACTGCATCTCGGAGATTGTACTGGTTCCTGCTAGCAGGTGTCCACTGTCCCCCGTCCATACTGCATATATAATTCACACATTTTAGACCAACAATTACATATACAATTGAAATAATTTTTAAGCCAATTCAGAAAGCCAAACACAAACTATTAGTAATGCTATATGACACTTATATAAGAAAATAAGCTATAAAAAATATTACTAGTCAACGTGAGACAACAATAAAATTTCTTTACTTTTCATTAGAATTTGGGGTTGGATCTAATTCAATTTCAAAAACTAATTCATGAGGTGAAAGTTATTCTCCACTTGTCGACGCTGAACACTAGACATCTCAAGCATAATGTTTACAAGACTAAACATATTCGGATGATCCAACAAACACTAATATAAGCTTGGTATCATTTTAGAAGTTGAGTTTAGGCCAAACTTAATATTAAAAGTTAACTCATGAGGTAAGTAATGTCATACTTGTATACATTATTTTGGTCACGTGAGTGTCACTGATTAAATATGGAATCTCTAACACTTTATTTACTAAAATATATTATGAGAAGGAATTTGTATCATTTTGGTGCTTTCCAATCAAATCATATGTATATACTTGTAGTGGAATTTAAGTATGGAAAGCTGTAAGTGGTTACCCAACGACAAAGAAAGAGTAGCCATCAAGATGGTAGCTCTGAACGATGTTCTCGTTGTTTTGGAAGACAATCTCGACAAAAGTTCTGTAGTCAGCTTGTAACACAGAAGTGTCAAGGTAAATGCCGCCACCAGTGGGTCTGTCAGATATGCTTCCGGAGCGGAAAACACCGGAGATTTTGAAGTAATCGGCGAGCTTAAGAGGGGTGTCTGGGGCAACATAAGACACGCTGTTAATTGCGTATCTTTGCTTCCCATTTACTTGACCAGCCGAACTCGCAAATATGATCGTCTTCGTCGTGTTTATCATACCGTAATGGTACGATCCTTGCGGGTTTGGCCTCGGTCCACTTGCTGTAAGGTTTGTCCTGAAATCATGTATTAAAACGTAATTAATTATTCCATACATGGTATAAAATAGGAGGTAAAAATTATGCATTGGGTCATCCAATAAAAAATCATCATACATCAAAATTTTAGTGATTTCTAGAATAATTATCCTAAAAATCATAAGAAAATTTACATTGTCGTTAAATCACAAATAATAAATTAAAAAGTTAAAAGAAAAATAAATAAAACTGAAATGAATAAATGGATTGTAATCAAATGCCGTTGATCCTGCAAGTTATACCACCAAAATTGAAACAATAATTACTCCGCAAATTTCAATAATGGACGTGTTGCTTATGAGTTTAAAGTGCTACGTGTTACTCATCAGCAATTGACAGTTACTCCTATTGCTTAGTGTTGGACAAGGCTTCATGAACACCGAATAGAATGTGCTTATTAATCATTGGTGTTTCGATATTATCCATTGTCCATTGAGAAAGGGATTTTTTAATTAAGGCCGTAAAAGATGAAAATTGCAGGTGGCCTGAAGTAAAATGTTAAACACCTAATAGGGTTTTATTTTTGGAATTAAAATTACACAAGAAAAAAAGTAAACGTGACTCGTGTGTTTAGTACGAAATTTTATTCGTACTAAACAGCATTTTCCAATCCTTAAACTCATAAAATAATTATACTAGCAGTCTAGCAACTTAAATATTATGATTGACAGTATAAAATTTTCTATACTGTTAGCATATAGAAATGAAACTTTTTTTTCTCTCTCTCATATACCAGTAAAATTATAATTTTAATGCCAAAATTCTTACAAAATTCATTTTGATTAATCATATCCTTTTAAAATATACTACTATCAAATAAAGACTTTGGGTAAAATTCGAATTTGAGCTTAATTAAAAGGCGTTTCTTCTTGGGCTCTTTATGTTTGTCTTGGGGACCATATATGAAGTAGAAAGCATCTTAAGATAAAATACCTAATGGAGCGGGCCTGGTTCAAAGACCAATCAATTTGGATTGTAGGTCCTCCAGGGGTTGGGCCTGATACTGGGCCTGCGGAGTTGCTATAGCGAAGCACTCCAGTGGTGGTGAGGACCTTATAGGAGAATCGTGAGGAAACCACAATGTAATAATCCTGAGCAGGTTGATCCGCAGTTACCAGCACTGAATAAGATTGACCTACATGAACATCAAGAGAGGAATACGTTGTCTGAAGGGTGTGCGTTCCTTCCACTTCTACCAGCTTCATTTTGTGGTTTTGGATCCTAAAGTTAAGGGAGTGTTGCAGCCCCACATTTGATATTCTAAGCCTATAAGTCTTTCCTGTTGTGGACATGATAGCAAAAACGATCATGTATCAAAATTATTTTTAGTTTTAAAATTTTTATTAACAGATAAAGATATATAATTAGATGGGCTGAATACCTTGTTCAACGTTTAAAGACACTCCATTAGGTCCGCGACCATTGATAAGTATTCCATCGGGAAAAGGCAGCTTCTTGCCCCTATCAAGATGGGCTTTCAAAGTCTGCATATAACCCACACATTGTTTACTTTTTCTTTTTGATAAAATTCCAGCTAAAAGTATTATTTTTCATTTAACACCACCAGCTTCTTGCCCCTATTAAAATCAATATCTAATATAAGAAACATGCTACAACGAACATTTTAGCGATATTCATTTAAAACCACCACGTGTATTATAAATATTCTCGATTATTTTTTGGACTACAAATGTTTACTCACACCAGGTTGTAAATGCATTTCCAGCTTGCCAAAGACTGCAAGAGATATAAGTAGATGAGAAATAATTGTTGGCATGTTGATATTTAGTTACTGTTTTTTTTAATTAAAAGAGTCGAACCTCATACCATATACTGTATTTAATATAAAGAACATATTATCAATGTATTAATAATTTGTTGTTAGATAATATAAATCATTTTATATATAAACCTAAAAATAACTTCAGGTACTTACGTCACTCAAACTATCAATAACAGTTTTACTTCATTTTCTAATCTAAGCCATATTTTCTGACATTTTCTAAATAAAATATGCTGCAACAAATACTTTAACAAACATTCAAATATACTCTCTATCATGAAATTAATTAAACTTGTAAAATGATATGTATTCTATCAACCACATGGCTCTCACTCGTATTTTTTGTTTTTTGGGTAGAGAATGCATATTTTTAATATTTTTATAGTCCCTTAACTTATATATATATATATATATATATATATATATATATATATATATAATCCCTTAATTTTAGTACTGTACATAGAATAAAAAAAAACAGTTAAACATTTATAACAGTCTTAATTATTTTTAAAACATATTTGAACTAGTTATATAAAAAAAAAGTTGATCAAGGGAATAAGATATTCTATATGATAATTTGCATAGAACGTGGATGCTGTTGAGATAGTCAGATCACCACCTGCCAATTTACCAATAGATGATGCAGTCACCGATAGAAGAAGCTTATCTCTTGGCACACAAAGCAAAAAATGCAATGCCAACTGCCAAGTTTGCTATTTCCTACGTATTTCTGATGAATGAGTAATTGAATATTTATTGACACGCAATGCTTGGGAAGCCTAGGGGATTGCCACCGAACCAAGTCATTGCAGTCTTGCAGAAGATGTATGAATCTTCACAAGATCTGTCTCATAGTAGTATATTACTACTATAATAAATACTCAGAAAATTTTCCTTGTCATTTACTCAAAGAAAGACAGAGAAAGCGGCAACGTGGGGACTTTGGCACATAGAATGAAAAGGGGAAAGAAAGAAAAAGTAGGTAGGATGATGGATGTTTTTGGTTTTTTTAGGTTGGGATAATTCCTTGCTTCTTGAAAACGTATGTGGGTCTGGTGCTAATTAGACACGAGAAAAAATCAAAGTCCGTTGTTGAGAACTAGTACAAAAAACGGCACGGGTCTGAAATTGGAGATTAATTCATAATTGTATATGTAATGGGCTATGACTTGTTTCAAAAAAATTAACTGAAATTGGAAGTTAAATTAAATAGTGTAGTACTAATAGTTAAGAATAAAAATATCTAAAAGAGAGTGGAGACTAAATTGAGTTATTTCCAATTTAAATTATAGATAACGTTTAACGGCATAAAGATTATGACAGAATCCAGTTAAAATTTTGATTTTGATAGTAATTGGCATTTTTTAAAGTAGTTAACTCCCATCCCATTTTAGCCGAGGGTCATTATAGTCTCATCCGTGCGTGCAGTAAAACAGCAACAACATTTACTATCAAGAAAACAGAAATTGGTACTGCCTAGTCATGAAGGAAATTACGAAGCATTAATGAGGAAATTAAAAGAAGTAATTTATTACCGTGTGGTTGGACTTGTACCAATCTCCAATGAGGACAGTGTAATCACCAGCTGGATCAGGGAATGGAACGGGAATTCTTGGTCTGCTGAGAATCCTAATGCCTCCAAAACCACCAGCGGCTTTGTGGAATGCAAGGGATGGGAAATAGTAAAAACTCCCAATTTGATCTTTGACTTGAAGGATGTAAGTGAAATTCTTCCCTGGTGGGATGGGGCACGTTGTTCCAAAAACACCATCTTCGAATGAGTTCCTTCTCTGCTGGATCCCATTCCTGTATCATTAAATTCATATTTTAGTTGTTGGGCTTCATATTAGTAATTCGTTTCATACTTTAATTACGTTGCTTTAATCTTTTATGCTAAACTAATATTTATGTAATTTTTTACCAAATTTGTTTACTTAGTTAGATGGATTCAGATATTCTATACTTCATCCTAATAGGCATCCATCAGACAGTAAAAATGAGTATCATTTAAATTTCTGATTCATCCTAATAATAATTCCGCAGGCTAATAACATAATGTTAATTTATTAAGATTCAATAAATGTTTTTTTTTCCTGGAAAGGATCTTTAATTTTATTTTAATTTTTTCCGTTTTCTTATAAAAAAATGCATTTGGCCCTTTTATTTTCTCTTCCTTTCTCTTTTATTTTTTATTTGTATTTTGAAGATTCTCTCCAATTCAAATTTCAACATTTTTTTTCACCCTACTCATTTTCTTTCCTCTTAAACAAGGGACAAAATTCTCTGTAAATCTAAACAAACATTAAGAAGACTTTTTATCTAAACACGATACTCTATCCTATGCTTAGTGCTTGATTGGCAATTACATAGAACCTAGCGCTCGTGATTTTAGGAAACAAACGTGGATTAGTTGATATAAGTCACCGTGGATTCCAGTCCACGACAGACAGCCCAAGAGAAAAATAAAAGGTAAACAGGCCATCGCATTAATACATTTTCTAAAACACTATTACATCCCATGCTTTTTTTTCTCTCTTTTCCATCCTAATTACTATACAACACGTGGTACAAATTATTGTATAAACAACATTTCTCCTATTTTAAATGTACTCTTTATTATTAATTAATATTTGTTAAAATTTATAAAATGTTATGAATCTCAAATATTATTTAATAAGTCTTATTGTTTTGTAATTCAAACAATAATCATAGTGTTAAAAAAATATACCAAAAAGAAGTGTTACAAAAATAATCCTAGAAACTTTCCTCTTTTTATATTTGAAAAATGCTTCTAACATGCACGTTTTCTAAAAAAATTTAAACACATTTTTCTATTGATTTAAAATTTTCAAAAAAAATTATAGACCTTCGTATTTAATTAATGTATTTGACGAATTTTAAATATATATATTAGAGAGATTCTCGAACTCTTCTTTTTACTCTTTTTACTAGTTCATTCCAGAGAAATCAGAAGTGTGCCATGACTCATGAGTCATGACTTTGAGGCTTGTGATGATAAGGGCTTATATTCCATTTCGATTAAGTGAGAAAAATAAAGGAAAAAGAAAAAGAAAACTAAAAATACAGTCAAGAAAGTATATTAGTTTAGTGGATAAAATAATATGAGAAAATTTGTTTATAATAAAAATTAAAACTTTTACTATAATAAAAATACAAAAACATTTTATTCATATTGTATATCATATCATATAAATATGATTAAACATTAAAAAAAAAGATATTAAAACTAAAAAGATAACCTACGCCCCCTCCTCCCACACTCAAACATTGCACCACAAGGTAACAATCACGTGTCTTTGTCCTTATTCAGAAAGAATATAATGTTCATTTTTAGCATTTCTTAAACATTTTTTTTTATTTTTGCTCAGAACATTTTTTAAACATGAAAATACTTTCCTTTTTAGTGTACATTCATATAATAATTATAATATATGAAAGAGCAGCCAGCCAGATCTAGAACCGCGTCCACACATTCGTCGGTCCATCACATGGCAAATTTCAGTGTTTCCCCTTTCCAGCCGGAGACGAATCATATGACTTAACAAACATCCAAAGTAGAGAAGTGCCTAAAGCAATTAATAATGTGCAACCGACTCAGTGGATCAACAATATCAATCAAAAGAACATTTTTAATATATTTTAAAAATACTCTAATCACACGCTTGGAACTTGAATCTCACCCTCATTATGATGCATGCTTTAAGCTTAATATTGTTAACGAAAACCACAGATCGAAAATGTTTGAACAAATGGTAAGTAGTAAGTGAATAAAGGGAGGGAGGGAGAGTACCAAGAGAGAAGAAAGGGTTCATCCAAGCTGTTGAAGACATTGATGATGAGGTTGTCGTTGGTAACAGAATGAATATCTGGACCTGGGAATTGCCCGTTGATCAATATTCCCTGTTAAATAAAACATGTTTTATGTTGTGAATAATTATTCACCATATGATCTAAATCCGGCAATAGTGATGTGATACACTCATTATAATATTTTTTTTATAAAAAAACACAATACATAGTAACAAAACAGAAAAGTGTAAAAAAGTAATTCCAGTGGAGAAGGTTGAGATTGAGATACAGACATACCGTTTGGCGAACACCAAGAGGGTAAATGTCACCATAAGTAACATTCCAGTTGAAGAACCTGTAGGGATCTTCGGCCCCAACGATGTGAAAGAAAGAAATAGCAACACATAGGAGAAGGGAACCGACAGTGGCTCCTCCCGCCAACTTGAGCGGCATTTTTCCTCTCTTTCTTAATTACCAACACACTCTTTGCTCTCTCCCCGATAGTGTACTTAATGCACACTCTATTAAGGGACAAAGAGACTTTAAAGGGAACGAGGGGGAGGGGTCAGAAATGATTAGGGATGGCACACATTTAGATTTAGGTGCGGTACAGAGGAGTATGTAATGTAAATGTAATGTAGCCGTGAAAAATTGAAAAAGTTAAAATAAAAGAGGGAGAAATTGAAAAAGTTAAAATAAAAGAGGGAAAAACTGAAGGGAATTTCGCAGGATACAAAAAATAATGTTTTTTCTAGAGGGTAGAAATTAAATGCAAGTGTCGGTCGTGGGATCCTCACACTATCTTAATTATATTTGAACTATGTAGTTTTGTCTTCCACATGGGGTCCTTTGTGTTTGTTTGTGGGCTTACTCTTACATTACAAATACAAACAATGGGTGGTGAGAGAGGGTCACACATGACGCGTTCAAACGCAAAGAAGACCGAAGGGCCCTCTTCTTGGAGATGTTCCAATGGAGTAGCAGTCCTACGCAATTTCCACTTTTAAATTGCGGCCCTAGTTAGATTAGATGACCCATGTGGAAGCACGGGTAGTGGCAGCTTTGCTTGGATGTTCTTAAACTCTACTATCAATTTACAACTTAATTATGAGTGATGATCACATGACAAAGAAATCTGATTGCTACTTTGAGCTATGTTTGGTTTAAAACACTTTTCTATTTCTTAACTTAATAAAAATTGTCATTTCTATTTTGAAATTGATAGAATTTTTTTTTCAAACTAAACAAGTATTCTTTACAAACAAAAAATGATCAATCTCTCCTTATTTCTTAATAATAATCAAGAGAAAATTATTTAATATTTTCTTTATCAATAAACAACCCAAAACAAGTCCTTCAGATTTTTTTTAAGCAATCCAATAGGATTTAGTTATCATTAGTCTTGAGATTTTTAGAGACGCAATTCTAACCAACAAACACACAAGTTTTATTTTTTATACTGACTTATATACCTACAATATGGTCAAAACACAAAGTTAAATCTCGTTATTTTACCACTTATTATTAGAATGAATAAATAGTTCAAATTTACTATCTCAATTATCTTTATATTGTCCTATTAATTGGATAAAGAACATTTTTTGCAATTACCTCTGTAATATTTGTGTGTGAATTCTTTATGCAAACACGCATAGATATGCAGTCAATTGTTGATGTGATGATTTTTATATACCCTGCTTTCTTGCAGATACTTCAATCAACTGGAATTTGATCTCTCTTATTGGTTTGATAGTATTTATTATTTTGTACAATGTATCACAATTAGGTGAGTTGTTTAATTCTTTCTATTTGGATTTCAACTCTGAGGCATTATTTTATTTTGTGGATTAATATTAATTAACTATTAGAAAATATTATTCATTATCGATATTTAATTATAGTCAATAATTATTATTAAAATATCACACTGTTGATGTATACTGTATTGGACTTTGTTTAAGAGTGAACCCATAATGGTTTGGATCGTTCATTTTATAACCAGTAGTGAAATTCCTACCTACTATTTATTAGTGAGATAGAAATTTGTCTCCTCATCAAACAATTTTACATACACAACATTCTCCAAAAAAGTAGATAGTTTACTCTCACATAAGAACTCGAGTTTCTCTTTTCAATTGAAACAATTGGGACGAATTCAAGTACACGTTATTAATCTCCCTCTCACATATTGATAATAATATGTTATCAGAATGTAAACCATCTGCACTTTTTAATAGGCTTCTAGTAGGAAGCAAAGAAAAGAAAAAATAAGGAACAACAAAGTTATAATTGTGTAAATCTAATGATTCCCATTCATTTATTTTTTGTGTTAAAACATGGTTGGAGTTGCTTCAATTTGAAGGAGGACTGGGTAGGTTCCTTTATCAATGTATATTATGTGCTTGCGTGTTAAAATTTGGTCCCTGTGAACTGTGATAGTAATTATCTACGAGATCTAAAATTTTCACTATTTTTTTTTTTACAATGGAAAAGGGATTAATATTTTATAAAAAAAAAATTACTACTACTGTTTAAATTTGGTTGGTGCTGGTACAATGATAAAAAAATGTGGCTTTATTATGTACTTTATTGACTTTTTGCCCAGTTAATGAAGCAAAGCTGGTAATTTGACAAATGCAAATGTATCATCTTTCCTGCCGCTCTTACATTTGTCAGGTCCCTCATCACACGTACAAACAATCCACCGTATTTGTCACCACCCCACATGGCAGCAGAAGTCCCTCAACCAAAATGAAAGAGAGAGAATCATGATCTGGTAGCTGAAGTTTACCCAGATAATTGGTTAACTAATAAATTGAAGTTGGAGTTAAAGAATCTAATATCTCTTTATTCCCACCAGGCACCAAGGGTGCTTGTGATTTTTTATTTATTTTTATATCTGGCTGTCTGTTGCTCCAAAAATACAAACAAGTCTACCCTTATTTCTAAAGCCAATAAATTTTCGGAAAATATGCTTATACACCTCTCATGTGTCTACATCTTGAGAGAGATAAGATAAGAAGAGAAGAGAAATTAGTGATATGTTTCGTTATATGATATGATGGGAAAAAAAATAACAAAAAATTAGAAGTGTTGTTATGGTGTCGGTAATTTGTAAATCTCTAAATATCAATATCCTGAATTAGTACATTATCTCAATTAGGCTGGCATACTTTTGACTGATTAAGTTACTTAATGTTTTTTATACTCCTTATTTAATTTTAAGACATTGTGGTTTGGTTGGTGACCAATATTGAGCTTTGTTAGCTTTATGGTAAAAAAAAATTATAATATTTTTACAAGTACAGGTGATTATTGTCAAAGGTTACTTCTTCTCGTTACTAATCACTAATTAGCTTCTTTTATAAAAATATCAATAATATCATTTAAACTTAAAAAAAAAATTGAATTGACTGAGTATGGACTGGCTTTTTTTTGAAATTATCCTTACCACGAAATCATGATTTTATTGTAAGTCATGCATAATAAAATCATGGTTCTATTGTGAGTCATGTATAATAAAATCATGATTTTGTTATACAATAATTTTTGCACTCCTATTAACACAACGAAATCGTGATTGTGATTTCATTGTATATTTTTTTGTCACTCAGACAATTTTGACAAACTATGAGTGCCTTAAATCAACAATGGGATTATGAGTTGGTTGTACTATTTTAAAAAAAAAAATTAAAATATAGTTTAACCATATACTTAGTAGTCCATGAAATTGTGGTAACAATAATCGTGATAATGAGTTCACAACCTATGAAACAATCATCTTACTGTATGAAAAACCTTACCATTGGTCTTTTAGGTCAAAATTTAAAAGAAATTGTGTAATGAGTTACAACTAACTCAGAAGCCAGTCCATACACAGCAAATGAAATAGTGAAATCGGTGGTTAAGTATACATGGATTACCAAGGTAGTTAAATAAACGATTGTTCAAAGGGAAAGCAGGCCAAATCAAAGCGTGGATATTTAATCAACCACAGTGCAAGAGAGAATAGTTGCAAAACGAAAAGCCAAGATAAAAGAATTAACCGAACCCAAATAGCATAGAGAGATGGAGACACTGCAAGAATTGAAGAAATTCAAGCACGCGCGCGCGCGCACACATATATATATATATATATGTTGAAAGGAAAGTTTTTGAATTTAAAATATTGTTATTTTAGATAGGAATACAAGTTATCTAAATTTAAACGATTGTTAGTCTCATGTTTTAATAATATATATACAGGAACAGGGTAAAGTCAGGTAGGACACTTGATTCACCTAACAATGATTTTAATCCAAGCCCAAATCCACTGAATATTTCCAATTATCACTCAGTAAATTGGTCGCAAATGTGGAATAGTGTGGATTCAAACTTAAGCTATATGCTTAAGAAACTATGCAACTGCTAAAGTTTACCTCCAAAACCACATGGGGAACCATTGATAATTGTAAACCAGCAAAACAAAGAAATTAATTGCAGTTGAGGTGTGCTACAATGGTTTGGCATCAGAATTTTTAGGGAAATTACTCCAGCAAAGTGACTTCACATACAAACACAAAATCAACATTTTCAACATTGAGGTTAGCTTCTAAGAAGATTCAAAATTTCGAATGTAATTTATGTCATTGAAGTTGTTAGAAATATATGAAGACGCTTCTAATTGTATCCCTTCTATTCATCCTCATAGGACATTACATTTAATACAAAGATTTTAAGTGCAACCATTAGACATATCCTCAACAAGAACCAATTTTCCTAGAAAGCAACAAAACACCTTTAAAGACTATTATTATTCACGAGTCAATTTGATTGTTTCTTTGGAGAGACGAAAGAAAGAAAAACTCGCAGGGAGGGGAAAGGGATCAGTGTTGTTCTGCAAAGAGGTGGCGAAGGCGAGAAGCGAAGAGGTCGATGGGAGTCTTGAGAAGTTTCTCGAAGGTGGTCGTTCTTGATGTTGTTGATGCGGTCGGTGAGGGAACCGTGCTCGACCATGAGGGTGTGGATGTCTTGTTGGAGGCCATGGATTTTGTACTTTTGGCTCAATCGCATATTCAATAGAAGGATACCCGTTATGGCGAAGAATTGGATGAAGCTGTCCTTCTGTTGCTTTGCGTGCGCCATAAACCCTAATATCTTCCTCGAATGGTCCGCGACGGCGCTTGGTTGAGGAGAAGCTGAAGACGGAGCCATGCCTATCTATCCACAACACGACCATTACTCACCCACCTACAACAAAACCTCCTTGCTTTCTTCCTTCGCTGATCACAAATTGCAATGAATGTCGGTGGATTCACCTGTGTAATCCTGTGTGTTACTTTCTTGTTGTTCTTTTTTTTCTTCTTTTTATCTCGTTAAAAAATAATAATTAAAATATTAAATTTTGCAGTTTAATAAAAAAATTGTGATGAAATAATAGAAAAATATTCTTAAACTATACATGTGATTATAGCAATTTCTTATAGTAAAATAATACTAACCAAAGTAACTACTTAATATCATTTCAGTTTTCAAAAAATGTAACTTCATTTTTTAAGTTAAAATTCATTACACTAAAATATATCAATATTTTAAATGGAACAAAATAACAATAATAATATAAATTAAATACCAAAATCTTAACATAACAATTTAAAAATAATTGCATATTGAACTTAGACAAATTAAACGAGTAACATATGAGTTTGAAAACAAAATCTGTTAGGTTCACAAACTTAATGAGTCAAACTCAAAAATTTAACATTATACGAACTTTAAAAAAATAAATTCAGCATCTATCTAGTCCATCGATTTAACACGTTGATCCTAAGACCTTAATCCATGTATCCACCCTCAATTATATGTGACATTGGTCAAATTTAATGACAAAGACCATGGTTTGTTTGTGTCAATTAGAGATATCAACTAATTCCAAAGACTCATCCATGGTCTCCTTCCATCAACTAGATCATGACAAACTTATATAAATCAACTCTAAAAATTAAACCATCAATAGTTTAACTAAATAATCTATACTTGAAATGAAGTCAATTTCTATTTTGTATTCAAAATTGATACACAATGGAAATACATTTCTTTAACACACGCCATAATACAAACAAACAACACATGCTTCCTTTTGTGAGGGGTACTTTTGTCAAAAAAAATAAAGTAGGGGGTATACTTGGCAATAAATGGGATGCCATTAACAATACCATTGAAACAAATTACAACCCAACAAAATTTAAGGCTCTTTCTATTTACACTCTTGTTTTTCTACCTACACCTAATACCCTTTTGCTTTCCAAATTTTTTTTCTAGAACAATATATATATACTGGTGTCGGTGATAGATGAATCTAATATATATATATATATATATATATATATATATATATATATATATATATATATATATATATATATATATATATATACCAAAAATATATATATATAAAAAATATATATATCAAAAAATACATTTTCAGAATAGATATATATTATTCTAGAAAGACATTTTTGGAAAGGAAAAGGGGTTACAAGGGGATGCTCTCCTTTAAGGAAAAAGGGTTGTAATTAAGAGGTAGGAAAGGGATATGCGGTGTACTTACAGAAGTTGGGAAATGTAAATAGAAAGAGCCTGATGAAGATTTAGCCAAGGCCGGCCCGTTTGAAAGCTGAAAGCCTGAGACTAAAACAAATGGGATGCATGGTTAGTTCGCTTTAACTACAATCAAATTCATTTTCTGGTTCTGAAAAAGTCGCATAGCGACGTTTTCGTTTTAGAGAGAGAAAGAATTAGAGACAGTGAGCGAGGGGGGCTACCATGATAACACGATCGAATCTGGTTGAACAGCTGCGAGAATATCAGATTCGATCCAAGCATGACTGGGCCTCTGTCTCGTTCTTCTCCTCCACTTCAAACATCACCACTTCCAGGTATGCGCTACCCAACCTTCATTTTCAAATTATGAATCCTTGCCCTGTTCTTATTAATCAAACCTCCCCTTTATTGTCCATGTTTATTGTTTGCCTCACAATTCTTGTAGACACGGGATTGAAAGATCACGGATTTCGCTCGGCTAATTTTGAATTTTTTTTATTTTCTTACTTGCAATGTTTTTCCCCCACAGGATTTGGCTTATTTCCCGTTACAATTTTTTGTTTTTGTTTTTTAAATTAAGATGGAAATTGTTGTTTCTAGTTAATATGATTCGATTAGGAAAATACTTATAATAAATAAATTGGTAGGCACGTACAGGGTGATTCGATTGGGCGTGGTTGTCTAGATTACTATTCAATTTGCTCCCCAGCACACACACGCACACCTTTTGTTCTTCCACATAGATACCATTTGTGTTTGAGTCCTTGATTTTTGGGTATGTGCCTAATCTCGTTATTCAAAATAAGGTAGGTTTTCCTAACCAGGATAAAGGATAGTTAACGAATACAAACAGAAAAACAAGGTTTTGATTCATATTATTTGCTAATCTTAAAAGGAGGACTTATATCTTGCTGGGCATAATATTGAAATTAGGCGTGGTGAAAAGTGGCTTCAAGTGGTTATCAGATTCATTGGTTACAAAAGCAAAATAAGTGCAGAGTTATTAGTTACTTTGGGGGGTTTTGATGTGTAGGAGTAGGAGAAGATTGGCATGTTATCAAAATTGATCTTGTCAATGTATATATACTGGAGTAGTTGTCTAGGCTCTCTGATTAAGTTCCAAGTTTTAACACAATTGGTTAGGATGACAGGTATACCTTTATTAGTTCAACTAATCAGAAGTGATGATTATTCAATCTGAATCTCCTCTTCTCACACACTTTTGATCTCAGATATTTTGCTGCTTTTAAAAAAGTTCTACTTGTTTAATATTTAGGGGCTTTTCTAAAAGATTTCCAACTTCATAGTTCATACTGATAAATCATTTTTTCTTCCAGATGGCACATGTATTTACTTATTAATTATTATATCATTGTTTTGCCAAGCCTTTGGAATCTTATATGACCATCAATCAGTACATTTTTGTTGAACTTGAAATGGCTACACCAATCATAAGCACAAATTGATGTTTCACCTTTACAATTACTGGTAAGTAGGGATTTTTAATGTAAGTGGGGAGAGGATCAAAGGGGAAAATAAATTTCTCTTATTTGTTCTGGTCTAAGAAGTTCTGATACATAATACGATATAAAAACAATCAAGATACACATGGTCAAGATATGCTAACAAGAATATATATTCATTTAACGTAAATACACATTATTTGTAAAGAGACGTTTGCATCCCTAATTGCTCATTAATATATAAACATATAATAGTCAATAAACGATGATTACAGTTTACAAAAAAGATATAATTTGTAGTCATAACAAGTAAGCATAGTTACATATCTTTCCCCCACCCATATCAAAATATTTATTTCTTTATTCCTATGAACATGCCACGAGAATATGCAATTCCCTGCCCAAGTTTGAATGCCATAAAGGTTCAGTTTGTTTGAGCTTATTTTTAAAATAAAATAAGCAATTTTATAATTTTCTGATATGTGTGTCTAAACTGTTTTTATTTAAAATAAGCTGTTTTTTGTTTTTTTAAGATGCAAATCCCATCTACTTCATAAAAAAGCACTTATATGAAAGTGTTTTTTTAAAAATTGTTTTCTTTTTTTAAGTTTAAGTAAACAAATTGACTCAAAATTATAAAAATTAAAAAGCATCATTAGTCCTATCCAAAAGAAGTTTTGGCTTCATAGAATAATAAGATTTTCCTTGGGAAGAGAGTTGCTCCTTATTGACAATGGACATTATCAGGTGCCTTTTAACAATAAAAAAACTACAGTAGTTACGTAACTGTGTCCTGAGCCATATCCATGGAATATAAGAGGTGTATCAGGCAATTTTTTTTAAAAGTAATAATGAAAATAAATGGATATTTTTTGGACAGATATTGGACGTGCATCAATATTGGATATGTGTGGACACCATACTTTTTGCATTTTTGGAGTATCGACCCTTCATACGTTTTTGATTAAAAGACGAGAGAGGAAAAATAAAAGTAATATACTTCAAATCTCCCTAGTGTAGGAAGTGCAACGAAAATGAGTAAATTTTGGTCTCTTTATTGCCCCTTCCCCTAAATTTATGAACCAATTGAACACTATGAAACAAATGACTTGTGGCCCTGAAATGCATATAAAATAGTTGCAGTCTATTTAGTTGGGTTAATTGTATTTCTGTCTGTCAATGCTTTTTGAATAACATAATCTGGTGATAATGATGCCTCTTTATTGTTGTGCAGGGTGGATGTGGTGGTTTTTGTAATATGGGAACTTGTTATTTTAGCTTTCTTGGTTTTTTCTGTAGTCTCTTTGTACTTCAAGCACATCCGGCTTGCTTTTATTTTAGTCTGCATCACAATCCTATTGCTTTTATGCATGAAAATTACAAAGCAAGTAAGGCTTGCAAGGAAAAAGAGACGAAGGATGCTTCTTCCATTGTCAATGTAAAATGGCATCAAGTCTTGACCTTTGGCATATTTCCTCTTCTCTTACAACCCATTTACTGGCCAGGGTCTTGGCCATTTGTGACCATTTTCATCGGTCCCGTTTCTCATTCATCACTGGATTGTGTATCATCTGATTCCACCTATAGCAAGTCGACTGAACTATATAATTGATGTTTTTACATCAAGACAAGCTTATCCAATTGGTTGATCTTGATCATTGTTGGAGGCAATGTGGCTTAGTAATGCTAGGATCTTGTCACAACCTATATATTTGGCATTTCTTTTTGCTGTTTATTTCTGTATACACAGTGCAACTGCTGCAAGTTACTAGAGTTTTTGACCCCTTAACATTGAAAGTTCAAATACCATAAGATGAGTTATTGTATAATGACGACATAAGTGCGAGATAGGTTTAGCACTGTGATGTAGTGCACAAGGTGATTAAATGGTAGGTGCAAAGTGTTGTTAGCTTTGCTAGCCTTAGAAGATAATTTCTGTGGTGTTGGCCTTGTATGGAGAATGTAGCCCTTGTGTAACTTTGGACGATGATGTGAAAATATTTCCTTATCTGACTTGAGACCTATTTGATTTGTGATTGTCATTGGAATGTTTATTGGGCAGATTCACATATTAACTTAATGTTTCTTTTCTGGCACATTCTGCAAGTTAAATACATTTTATTTCCATACATTTTACATCAAACTGACCCATGTTTCATGATCGATATCAAACAATTAGAATAGAATGTCTGTTGTTGTCACAAGCGAAGCATTCTTTCAAATTCATTTCTGATGGGAGTTAACGTGCCCAACTTTTGGGTGCCCCGCATGCTTGTCCATGAAACATTTGCAAATCAACTTCCAGTGTTGTGATTGAGCGTAGTATAATATCTAATTCCTACTGTGGATTGAAGAAATGGACCTCTATGCCTTGAGCAACTATGCTCCAAATGGCTCCTATGACAACCAGTACACTTAGAATTATCCCAACAACACCTAGTGCCCAGTTCAAGTACCAGTTTGTGCTACATTTTTGTGGCTTCTTAATTTGTATACACATGAAACAGGGATATGCTAAGGTTATTGGTAGAGCAGCTCCTCCTATCAGACCTGCCAAACTCGGTAAGAATGGTAAGGCCACAGCAATAAAAAATGCTAGGCACCCGAAGAGACCCCTGAAGGCTATTCGTAGCCACCTCGGGCACGGTCTGTTCATCTTGTGGGTGTATCCGAATTCCAGATTGTCAAATACTGGCATTGCATATATTTGGAAGGAACTGAGGCTGTTTATAACAACTAGCAAGCTTGTGAAAGCAATGATAAATTTTGATGTATCATGTTCGTGGTATTTTTGCAAAGCACCTAACATCCCTCCATTGGTAGGTATCTGGCATCAAAGAGCAAGCGGTTAGCTTCTATATGATCAATCGTAAAGTCAATAATTCGAAACATAGGCTATTACGGATATTAATTATTAACTATACTTACTAAATTTCCATAGGCCCAATAACCTCCAATGGCAAGGGGAAACAAACACAAGGCGATGACTGTGTAAGCAAACGTAACACCTTTCCACATGGCCAAGCGTGAGGGTTGCTTAGCATCCGAAGGCATGGTTCCCTACCATTTTGGGGGTGGGGACAGTTTAACAATAATAAATGTAAGGTCTTGTTTAAAAAAAGAAAATATTGAATATAAAATTATAAAAAAATCATAAACAACATAATTTGTTATCAATTCAATAAAAAAAATCACTTTAAATTCCTTTAAAATTAGTCTGATTAACATTCCCGTTATAAAAATAACTGCATGCGCAGCAATACCGATTATAGAAATCCACCTATGATGTACAAACAAAATGTTTTACTGCATACTTTTTATGTACCTGTATTTCCAACACAAGATTGTGACCGCGGAAAGCAAAAGCAATGATGCCTAGTGCATTCCACGCGCTAAAAATCATGCTAGCCTCTGATTGTCCCCTTGATAGTTCATAGGATATATGATCAAGTCTACCTTGGACTACAGATACTATACATATAAGAGCACAATAACTCACTGCAGTGATGGCTCCTATGAGGGAAACCCCTGCGATTGAATTCAGGTTTGGTAACTGGGCAAGCAAAATGGCTGTGCATGTAAAGACCAAATACCATTCAATGGTTGTGAGTGGGCTTGCAGTTTCAAACACCATCTGAAAGAATATCTTCATTGTGCCAGCTCCGATCATGATCAGTGTCACACACGTCCCACCCGATAAATACATGATTGGGAAGAGTGCTAGTAGTTTTCCCATCTTGTCTCCTGCATGCAGTTTCGTATGTCCTGTCTTGTCAATTGCCGAGGATTGTTTCGGTCAACATATGTTTAATATTTGCATAAAAAAATATAATAAAACATAAGTGGGAAATAAAAAATTATATACAATGCAATTATCTATCTTCTTTCTGGATCGATTATTGATTTGATGATATAATAATTAAAACTGATGTAAAAATCAAGCACAATCACTAGATTAGAGGGAGACATTTTTTTTATACAGAATACATGTATCATTATAAGTGATAGCCCTATTCCAATTAAATAAGATCATTATGTAATAAAACTTTGAGAAGGACATATTTTAGATACGCGTAAGATGATGTTTTGTGTTTCATTTCTTCATTTGACATGTCATATCAATTAGGTGGGTTATATATATTATTTTAAATCTCCAAAGGAAATAATACCCATATCGCATCCACTTTAAACAATACTCATTAGACAGCATTTTGTTTTCTTAATAGTTGAAATAAATCTACCTTAAGATTTGCTAAATGTTTATGATGTTAAAGTGTGGATAAGTTTGTACACAGTACATCAAAAGAAAGAAAGAAAAAGCAAGATCTGTATCATTATTAAACTTTAATGCTGTTAGTAGGAGATGATATGATTTAAAGTTACTTCAATATGAATAAATATTATATGTACTTCCTTTGTAACATTTGTTCCTTTTTATTTTCTTAAAGAACTAGATTATATAAGCATAAAATATATGGCCCCGCATACAACTAAATTAGGGTAAATAGTGCATAGTGTAAAAGGATTTTACACTATTAATTATTTAAGTGCAATCTTTGATATATAATTAGTGTGTTAACTTTACACTGACAGTATATAAAAAAATTCAATAAATTAATAGTTTAATTTTTATATATTAAAAGAGCATATTTTTTTATATATTTAACTAATAAAAAATGATTTTAAGTATGAATTTTATAATAACTTAAAATAATTGATAGGAAATTCAATAAATTTATCTTAGATGATAATATATTATTAGATAATGGGATAAGAAATATTTATAGAAAACGTACATTCATTTTAATTGAAAATTTTAAAAAGTATCGACTAATTTGTATGTTATTATTCAGTTAAAAATCATCATGTGTTAAAAGATTTCTAATTTTTATAGTATTTATTTTAATATTCATAATAATAATATTTTTAATTATTAGTTTAGAGTCAGCAATTTTTCCATATTTTTCCATCATTCCACTTATATACTTTATTAATATATTTTTTATCACATCATGTTATTCATGATACTTATTATTTTTTTTCCTTTTTACTAAGTGCCAAATATAAGGTTTTTAGATGTCCAAAATCATTTTTGTATGAGTTGGCGATTTTGCACGTAATAATACCCAAAAAAAAAAAAACTATAACTGTAGCTTACCGAATGCTGCCATAGCAAGTCTGAGGTACCTGCTATGGCGCACCCCTGAGTCCGATTCGTGAAGCTGAATCAGTAACCACAACGTGTAGAGCTGCCATGTAAAAGCCACACAGAGACATATGATTCCCCAAGTCCTGCATCAACACCAATATATAGATTCAACTTAATAAAAAGTATTGTTAGCCATTGATCATTTAGTGCAGTTATATATATTGGAAAACAGTATATGGAAACGAAATACCTAAAGAGGAAAAGAATAAGAAGTGTAAATACGATGAGTTATGTAACATGACAATAAGAAAAAGTTTGAGAAATATATAGAGGTGATTAATTACTCGTATATATTTTAGCGGAGTGGGAAAAAAAAGAGTTAAAAGCTGACCAGCCAAGACTGGTGAAGGCCAATGGAAGAACAAGAGCCTGAAATCCAATCCCTGAAGAAAGAACGTGAAA
This sequence comes from Glycine latifolia, assembly GCA_013407115.1. NCBI lineage: Eukaryota > Viridiplantae > Streptophyta > Magnoliopsida > Fabales > Fabaceae > Glycine > Glycine latifolia. The sequence goes on along the minus strand of CM023944.1, from coordinate 1,714,697 downwards.
CGCAGCGTAGTATGCGTTTCCCTTCCTTGACTCAGTGATGGGAAGCCAATCGTCTTGTGGGTCAAGCTTGGTGAAGCGACCAACTTCTCCCAAGTAACCTTGCATGTTTTCAATGGCCTTCTTCATGGGGCTGGCTAAAGGGGTGCTCATAAAACGAGTTGCAAATGGGCTTTTGGGAGTTTTGGGGACCCCATCTTGTGATGGAGTTGAAATCCCCAGAGAACTCTGAGTCTCTCTCGGTCTACCACTCACCTTTACTTCCACCACTTCTTCCATTATGATTGCCACAGTTCTCGATCTGTGTCTCACTCCTCACCGTCAGCACTCTTCTTTAATTTAAGTCAAGTCGATCACGACTTGTATTTTGATGTTAGCAACCTAGCCTCAGTTAGTATATATAAGAAGGATTTGACTAATTAGTCTCTTTAGGATATTCATTAATAAACTAAAAATATATTATTATTTATTGTAAAAATTATAAAAAATGAAAATAATATAATTTATACATCTTAATAAAAAAATTATCTTTTTAGGTTCTTAATCAATGTTCTAAAAATAATTATTTTTCATATAAGAAATGGAAAGTATGGAAAGGAAGGGGGGGGGGGGGGGAAGATGCAATTAAACGTTTTACTCCTATGTTTTTTTTTTATTCACTCTTATGTGAGAGTTAAAGTTTGATAAATTAATAGGAAATAACCATATGTCCATATTGTATCCAAGTCAAAGTGGGTTATCTAATGATTAATGACAGTATAGATTAAATTTATGTAATAATTATATAACTATTGTATCTTATTTAGTTCTTTATCACGAGATCAAAAGAATAAAATATTTATCTTTTAATTCTCGCTTAAAATCATCTTATAACAATTTTTTCTATCTAAACATAAAAAATATATAAAAAAAGATAGAATACAATTGTGTTTTTTTGTTCGTAAACGACACTAGTAGCCACTTTTCCACATTTTTCTGAAGATAAAAAGAATTCTGAATAATAATGATTAGCATAACATGTAAAAGATACTAAGATAGAAGAATGGATTGTTATAAAATAAAATAAAAGTGCCTCTGCACGTCCAATTTCCAAATTTGATTTTCGGACTTCTTTTTTTTTTGGAAAATATGTAAATATATATATATTAACCAAAAATGTACAAGATACTCAGGGCATACCCTGGTCAGTCAAGAAATACATACAAAAGCTCAGGATAACTCATGGACAGAAAATCAATACAAGCAGAAAGCTCAGGGTAATCCCTGGCCAAAAAGCTAATACAAGCAAAAAAAGAACTCAGGGCATCCCCCGAGAAAATAATCAAGAAGGCACAACACACTTGCCAAAAGAAGCAAATGAGAGGTTACCGGAAACAGGCCGGAGAACAAAGCAAAACATTTGCTAATACAAGTGCGTCAAGTGAGGGTATCTAATAATGCAAAATTTAATTTTATCAACCAAATCCTGAAATTTAAATCTATGGTTTTCAAAAAGCATACAGTTTCTACAAGACCAGATGCAGAAGACAACGGTGGCCAAAGTCAGACAATGAACTTTGCCCCTGACCCCAGATGTCGCCCTATGATGGACCAAGCTATTAAGCGTGCCATGAAGCGAAATATTCCTTCTGGGAAAACCAATCCAATCTCTGATCTCGGACCAAACTCTGAGGGTAACTCGACAACTGAAGAAGAGGTGATCATTTGTCTCGGCCGCCTCATTACAAAACCTGCACATAGAGCCTTTATTCAGAAAAGGAGCTCGGTCAAGGGTGAGCAGCTTCCTACTCGCAGCAAGCCAAAGTCTGAATGCTTCCTTGGGAGGGTTGGCCGAGTTCCAGACGACCTTGGACCAGAACTGCCGGGTATGGGTATCCCGGAAATAACCATAGGCCTTAGAAGCATCAAAACCAGTCGGCTGCATCCACTCCTGGAGAACCATCTGGGCCCGGTGCAAGTCACCTTCTCTGCTGATGATATTATCTCGGATAGAGAACAATCTTTTGATAAGGGCCGAGTCCGACTTTGAGCTGACATAGTGCCAAGTCGAG